>CM052211.1:3698290-4184554 GCA_028454225.1 Lasioglossum leucozonium | reverse complement strand
AATTTGAATTTGAATTTGAATTTGAATTTGAATTTGAATTTCAATTTCAATTTCAATTTCAATTTCAATTTCAATTTCAATTTCAATTTGAATTTGAATTTGAATTTGAATTTGAATTTGAATTTGAATTTGAACTTGAATTTGAATTTGAATTTGAATTTGAATTTGAATTTGAATTTGAATTGGAGTCTGAATTTGAATTTGAATTTGAAGTGGGTGGGGCGGGGGCAAGGTCCCCCCTCCCTGGGTTAGGTCTGCCCCGAAAGGTTATTGAACTTGGTCCAGAATCCCTATTACCTTCCTACTATCCTTAAATTTTATTAATCCTTCACTGTTTTATATTTGGCCCAAGCAACGTTTTCATAACTGCAATTTCTTCATAAAAATCCGCAGTCCAGTTATGCCACAGCGAAGCGTACGATAAAAACTGTACGAACCTCGACAAGGAGAGCGCGGAGACCGTCGTAATTATAAATACACGAAGCACGACTCTCGTGCGCTTAAATGTCAGAGCACGAATGCAAACTGGTTGCATGTGCAGCGTTCGATCGGGGTCACACGATGCGTCTTTCCTTATTGTTCGCGGAGTCATTGTTCCACGTTCTGGACAGCTATTACGCGTATCCTTCCGTCGATTGTGGCGACGTGGGATGCGTGCTAACGTGTCGTCCCTGCCACGTGCGCCGACTGTCAAATTTTTCTTAGCCAGCGACGCGACGTTTCAACTCGTCGTCTGCGAGACTTACGCTGCACGTTCCCGACTCTTCCTCTCGATATCGACTTTCTTCTCGCCGTGAAATATTTCGGCGAACCCGCTGCTCCGTATTCTCAAATTCTTAATTTTAACATTGACGTTTCAGTGTGATTTGAGTCCATATTAAGTAGTGTGTCTCGTCACGGCTTGAGTATTCGTGTACATTGGACCTTATTTTTTGACTGAAAACATTTTTTAGTCTCACCACACAGAATTGTGACAAGGTTTGAGAAAATGATTTTGGAAAAATTTGGGGTCGATTGGATCGTGGGAACCCGATGCGTATCAAATTTGAGATTTCAAAATTTGAACATTTGGGAATTTAAAAATTGGAGCACTCGAAAATGAGAAAATTTGAACGCTTGAAAATGTGAAAAATTGAAAATTTGAACATTTGAACATTTGAGAATTAAAAATTTTGAACATTTGAGAATTTGAAAAATGTGAAAATGTGAACGCTTGAAAATGTGAAAATTTAAAAATTTGAGCGTATATAAATTTTAAAATTTTGACATTTGAAAACTTGAAAATTTGAAGCTTCGAAATTTGAAAATTTGGTGTTCTGTGCGATTTAAAAAATCCAAAATTTTCTAATTTGATGCGCGTGGGGTCCCCACGGCCGAATCGTCCCGAAATTTTTGGCAGCTAATTTTCCCACCGCTTGCCACAATTCTGCGTTCTGAGACTAAAAGAACCTTGGAAAATAACTGTCGCGTCTCTATTAATTAGCGCGCTTCGTACATCTTCGCGACTGTAACAGTCCGTACGTCGTGAGCGAAACGGAAATTTTCGGGAGCTGTTCGCCCGTGGTCATTGACCAGGAAATTGTGACGTAACACAGCAACCCGATGGCGCGGATCGGCGGTTGTAGGACAGTGGCGATGGTGGATGGGTCTGAAAATGAAATTCCGCGGAGAGGTAAATTCCATTCACTTACGTGTATGCACAGAGAAAATCGAGTAGGAAGCCCGGCCCGGCCCGCGCCCCGCTTACGTATGCATTACTACCCCCGCAGAATTTGCGAGGGGAATAAACTGCGCGCAGAGCCTGTAAGAGCGGCATCAATTAACGCCGGTCTCGAGGATTTCTCGGTAGATGTTTGGAGCAACATTCGACTAAATTTCGAGCAAACGAGACGCCCGTGCGGCACTTAGGTCAGGGAGATTATCCGCGCTTTGTTCGGCGTAACTGTGCGACAGTTATTAATCGCGAATTTTCTGCTGATCGAACATCGGCGAACATTTTTAAAGAGCTCCCGAGCCCGGCAAATTGCTCGACAACGCAGCCGAAATTCTATTTAGGTGCATTAACCCTCAAAGGCCGGGCCGCGTGAGCGAAATATTCACCTTGCGGTAATTTCGAGTTAATATTAACACTAATCCTACCAGCGCCGGCCGAATCAACGGTTTCTGGTTTTTTATTTTACAATTAGATACACATTTTTTGATCCAAGCATGCATTACATACGAATTCTATGATGTTACACGCCAGCCATTTTTAACGGTAGTGTTCACGGAAAATTATTTATATATTATTATCTATTAGATTATTTTCTCAGAATGTTTGTGTTGAAATGTAAGCTTTTTATACTCTATGCCTCGACGCTAGCCAATAGGAAGGGATAGATCTGAAATCTCTAGCCAGTTCCGATCTGGAAATCGACGCGACACCACGTGTTTGCTTCTTCTATTATATTAATTTTTATTAAACGTTCAATAAACTTATTATTAATAATATACGCGACGCGTAATTATTTCTAAACGGAGTCTGTGGAGTTAACAAAAGGTTCAACAGTTCGCGATAGTCGAGGAGTATAAGCAGCGAATAAAATATCGTCCGCCGATGAATTATTTACGTTCAATTGGCGAACACTTTCCAACAGCTGCAATTCATTTATAACGCGATCTTCCAAGGCGAGTCGCGAGGGGGATGAAGGAATTTCTTAGCGGAGGGACAACAATTTATCATCCGATGGCAGAAAGAGAGAGAGAGAGAGAGACAGAGATCCCTGTACTCTCGCTGACGGAAGAACGTCGCTGCTTCTGCGAAAAGGCGGTGAGAAATGGGGGTGACCCGTGGAGAGGGTGAAATACTTGACGGCAGATCGAGAGGGCCACTTTTTCTGCCCTGCTGCGAGGTACACGTACACTTGTGTATCCTGTTGAATCCAGGAAAGGAATCCAACGAAATCAACCAGACCTCTTCCCCCTCTCCTTGCTCTCGCAGTTATGAAATAAAGAACGCTTTTTGTACAGGGTGTCCCAGAAAAATCTACGAACGCGCAGAGATCCACGAGCCATCCAATATTCATGTCCCAGAAAAATATGTACACAATTTTCTATTGCCCTACGATTTATTTTACGGTTTCTGTGATTAGAACTTTTTTGCAGTTCGTAATTTCCTAGAAAAGGAGAAAATTTATATCTGTTCGGTTTAAAGGAAATTTATTATTTATGAAATTTATATATTTAGAAAATTTATATTTAGAAAATTTATATTTAGAAAATCTATATTTAGAAAATTTATATATTTAGAAAATTTACATTTAGAAAATTTATATTTAGAAAATTTATATTTAGAAAATTTATATCGGTTTAAAGAAAATTAATAACATACATATTTATTAGACTCTGTTGAAAATCGTCACGTGTCTGACACGATAGGGCAACTTAATACTAAACCCACCACGAGGGGTCAAATGTGACCCGTTTAATATTTTTCATTTTACAATTATAAAAAATACGAAGTTGCTCAGATGGAAATTAATTGGTGAAATTTCTTTACCCAAGCACACATTGTGTTAAAAAATGCACGAAATCCAAATAAACAGAGCTTCGTCATTTTCCTAAGCAAAAACATTTTTTGCTTTTAGTGCAAAGGTAGTGTTAACCAGTTAACTTCGTTCAACGTGTATACACGACAATCCAAATCTCTATTTTCAAGAATTAATTGTTAATTTCTTATCAAATAAACATATAATCCTCCCTCGTTTTTCATAAAATTTATAATACGACCATTTTCCCTGCATTACATGTATACCGTCGTTGCTTGATTTTAATTCCGCGCTATGTGGAGGATTTTTAACCCTTAAGTGGGCGCGCCTATTTTTGTTACATAACTGGGCGCGCGCATCACTTTGTGCACCATCCTTTAAAACTACGTATATCACAAATTTTATGTCAAATAAATAACACGTCCATAACTTTAAAGTACCTAAGGATAACTGAAAACCATATCGGCTCTAGTGGGATGACACTACAGTCGTAGGTTATGTGGGGGCGTGCCAATCGTAACTAGCAGAAATAAAAATTATACTACATTAAACTACAAACGAAGCACTCGGTGCTATTGCGCGCCCAATAATGGTTAAAACTAAATCCCGCGATTAAGAGGTTAAAATGTTCCGTTACTACAAACACAATCCTACTGTCCATATTCAGGATCCGAGAGGACGGAGTCGGGCTGGCGGGTTCGACGTTCGTGTGGAGCTTCCAGTTTTCGAAAACACCAGCCGGCCCGGCCCGTCGGCATCGCGTTAACGCCGGACCGGCAACACCCCGGCGTAATAACATAATGGCGTGTTACGGGTATTACGCAGATTACGCAGCTTCCGTTCAGTCACGCATGACGAATCCCAATTGGGGTGGCCGAAGGGGGTAGAAGATACAGAGAGAGAGAGAGAGAGGGGAAACAACCTCACCCTTGGTTTTGCCGCGAGTGTTCGCGGTGTTTATGCGGGCCGTAGAGAGCGCAGGGACTACCTATTAACAGATTAATGATTTCATAAAGGCCGGGGGCCCGGCTAATAAACGGTATTAAAACAGAGAACTAGGATACGTTCTCTGGCGGGCCGATGAAGGGTTGTTCTACGGCGGGGCTCGTTAAATATTCGACGAGGATTCCCGCGTATTTTCTCTCGGATCGAGCACGCGCGTACACGCGCAAGCACATTCACGGTGAAGTCTCGTTTGATTTCTACGGTCTGGTTTTATTGTCCGGGGCTTATACGGTGGGGTTGACGTCGCGGCGCGGCGACTCGGGTACAGGTTTTATTGGCTCGGACTCTCGGGGACAGAACGTGTGGATTTTGTAAGAGTTATGCTGCCCGAGAAATATTACATTCTTTTTTTTTATGAGGGTGGCGATAATGCGAACGCTTTATCAGGATTAAATTGCTCCCGTTGAAAAATTCAGGTCGAACGGCATTTTGTTAGTGTCCAAGAATTTTTTTTACATTTTTCGATGATAATTTTGTAATTGAATATTCGATTTTTATCGATCGTAAAATGTTAAATTTTTGGCGCACGGTTCGATCAGTTAATACAATAAAATAGCTATTTTTTATGGAAACTTTTGCGCCAAAAATTTCATACCATGTATTTTAAAACAATTTACGATCAATATAACATTAACATTTGGTAAAATGTTAAAATCTGTATTAATGTTTTGATCGAACCCGAGCGCCGAAAACATTAATACAGATTATAATTTTGTTGCTCTTTGTTGTAGACTCTAGTTGGGACAGGTTAGATGTATAGATATATTTAACAATTTAAATTATCTATTGCACAAAATCAGCTGAGCGGTTTGTAAACACTCTTGTTTCTTTTTTTACAACAAAGCGCATCCTCACTGGAATATTATACATAAAAGGACGCTAGGGAGAGCGTCCGACGAAGAAGAGTCTGAGAAACAGCGGTAGACTCGAATACGAGCACGTAACACGATAACTATACTCGCGTTACTTTATTTCCAATTGTGCGATCCGATCACATTTCCCCTCTCTCTCTCTCTCTCTTTCTCGCGGTTAAGAAGAAGGGAACAATAAAAATGGCACACGTCGCGCATAAAGGCACGGTAAAAAGCCTGGAACGTCCGCCGGCAATATTTTCATCGGAGCCAGGTGACTCTCTCTCCGTGTGTCCCGATAAGGTGTTGCCTCTCTCTTTCTCTCTCTCTCTCTCTCCCTTCTCCGAACCAGTTCCACCGAACAATACCATGTTCGATTCGGTCCGAACTCGCTCGGAAAATAATACCGTTAATCAGAATGTAATTCCACGCCATCGGCCAGCGGTGACGCAATTCCGTTCGATGATAATGCGAATCGGAAGATTTCGTGGGCGGCGCCGGGCTCTCGCAATGAAACCTAATATCGAAAGAGAGGGAGAGGGACAGAGAGAGAGAGAGAGAGGGAGGGAATCAGCATCGGCCGCTAATACTCTGGAAAGTTTATTAGCCCTCGCCCCCTCCTTTGTGCTCCCTGCGCTTTAATCTCCGTCTGTCGCGGCCCGGGGATCAATTTCTCATGAATAGCACGAGGGACGTCCAACGATTTTCGAAATAAATATAGTCGGACCTCTGCCACGTGAACTCGGAGATCTCACGTGGAAAAGCTTCCTGTTACGCGCCACCGTGTTACCGCACGTGCTGATGAATCTCGAACTACGGTAGTGCTTCGATAAGTGGACAAACATGTGCACGATACTTGGTACTAACCCTCCGCCGTTGGAGAATTTCTTTAATTTCTTCTTTGACATTTTTTTGTGACCCTCCGTAACATGGCGAACCTCGAACTACGGTAACACCTCGATACGTGGACAAAGATGTGCACGATAATTACAACTAATTCTCCACTGTTTGAAAATTTCTTCGTTAAATTTCTTCTTTGGCATTTTTTGTCACCCTCCGTAACATGGCGAACCTCGAACTACGGTAACACCTCGATACGGGTAACTTCGAGGATCTCTTTTTTCCACTGAAACTTCACTAATTCTGTTCATTTCTTCGAGAAAACTGTAGATATCGAAATTTCAAGGCAAGAGGTTCACTGGCTCAAAAGTTATAAGCGCTAAAATTTACTATTTAATATTTTTTCTGACAGGCTTTACCAGACGAGGATGCCGGCGTGTTCGTTGCGTCAGCTATGCGCGTATTTGACTGCGTAGTGGTACACACAGAATGGCGTTAGATCTGGGTTAAATAGTGAATTTTAGAGCTTGTAACTTTTGCACCAGTGAACCTCTTGCATCGAAATTTCGATATCTACAGTTTTCTCGAAGAAATTAACAGAATTAGTAAAGATTTAGTGGAAAAATGAGGTCCCCCAGATTACATACCACCCAAGATGTGCACGATACTTCCTTCTAACTCTCCTCCAGTAGAAAATTTCTTTGTTAAATTCCTTACTTCGAATTTTTTCTTACCCTCCGTAACAGCACATGGCGAACCTCGAACTACGGTAATGCCTCGATACATGGACAAAGATGTGCACGATACTTGCATCTAACTCTCCTCCAGTAGAAAATGTCATTGTTAAATTCCTTATTTCGAATTTTTTCTTACCCTCCATAACAGGACATGGCGAATCTCGAACTACGGTAATGCCTCGGTACGTAGACAAAGATGTGCACGATACTTGCTTCTATCTGTCCTCCAGTAAAAAATGTCATTGTTAAATTTTTTCTTACCCTCCGTAACAGCACATGGCGAATCTCGAACTACGGTAATGCCTCGGTACGTAGACAAAGATGTGCACGATACTTGCTTCTAACCCTCCCCCGTTAGAAAGTTTCTTTAATTAATTTCTTCCTCGAAATTTTTCGTCGAACACTCGTACATTAAATCATAGCCGTCGACGAGTATTACCGAATTTTTCGTGGGATAAATTATTTTCGCGGAGTTCCTCAGGCTGCCAGGTTGCCGTCGTTTAAAGCTCGAATTCTTCAATATCTTGTTGAAGTCACTTTAAACCGACGCGACGGGAGTTGCCTTTCGAGAAAGTCTAATAACTTCCCAGCGATTCGAAAGTTCGCGGATTCTCGAAGACCTTGAAATCTCCTCGGAACTGTTAAAATCTTCCCTTCGATTTACCGTCTAAATTCTCCCCTCCCCCTGGATCCTACACCTCGAAGATCCCGCGGCTCTTGTTCCGGCTTTCCTCGCCTTCGGTTCTGCTCCTCCATCCATCACGATGCTACCTTCGCCTCTATACATATCCCGGGTCCCTTCCACCCACGCGCGCGTTTTCCTCTATCCACGTGCAACGGCGAACTGGTAGACAGTGTGGTTGGTAACCACGTAGGAGACGAGTCTCTCTCTCTCTCTCTCTTTCTCTCTCTCTTCCTCTCTCCGCTAATGTAATGTGATCACGTAGAGCTCTAGCAGGACCGTCTTCGAAAGCTCGCCGTCGCGTTACAAAGGAGGGGATTTCAATATCTTTGCGTCCCTCTGCCCAATATTCCGCGGAACTCGTGCATGCAGACCGGCGAGGCGGGCGAGAACAGGGAGACACGGTTGATTGAGGACGCAACGTGAAAAACGTGAGGGTTCGCCGAGACACACCGAGCGTCTGATGCCGATGCAGCCGTAGCCACGCCGCACAATGGTCGAAACGAGCTCGCTGGACAAAACTATTGTAGGATTAGAACCCTTTGCAAAATAGAATAATATTTAATTCAAATTATAACTTTAAAATCAATACAATTAACAAAACTTTCGTCCGAATCTCCGTCTGAGATTTTGAAAAACACACGTCTTTGCCGATTCACACTCCGTACATGAATAAAACAAAACGATGAAACACGTAATCAATAAATGTTTAAAACAAATCATCGCGTGGTAACCGTCACTAATGTAACTATGTCAAGCGGCATTCACACGCATGGAATTCATCACTCTACACTATTGTAGCATTATTTTTAAGCTTAATAGTGAACTAGGTCATTGGATAATAATTCATCGAATAATAATAATCGTTGGTAATGAAAATAGTGGCATTTGAAAAATTAAGGTGACCATAATTTTTTTAGTGAAAATAAATGTTTCCTAATTTTTCTCTATTGGGATTTTTAGACTATAGAGAATGTTTATTCGAAACATTTTTTTTGCCAGATTATCCGGAATGCTCGAAAAATCGTTGGGCATTTGCACCGAAAAGCTGACAGAACTATTTTAACATCATTCTATTATCTATTTTCTATTATAATCTTTGCCAGATTATCCGGAATGTTCGAAAAATAATTGGGACAATTGGGCATTTGCACCGAGAAGCTGACAAAACTATTTTAACACCATTCTATTATCTATCTTCTATTATAATCTTTGCCAGATTATCCGGAATGCTCGAAAAATAATTGGGACAATTAGACATTTGCACCGAGAAGCTGACAAAACTATTTTAACACCATTCTATTATCTATTTTCTATTATAATCTTTGCCAGATTATCCGGAATGTTCGAAAAATCGTTGGGCATTTGCACCGAAAGGCTGACAGAACTATGTTAACACCATTCCATTATCTATCTTCTATTATAATCTTTGCCAGATTATCCGGAATGCCCGAAAAATAGTTGGGACAATTGGGCATTTGCACCGAGAAGCTGACAGAACTATTTTAACATCATCTATTATTGTTTAATAAAATACGAAGTAACGATACCTGACGACGCACAGTTGTCAAAATCGACTTTTCAGCTGGACCAAACAGAGCAGATGCTCGCGAAATACTAACGAACAGTGAGGTGTCGCACGACGACGAAGAAACAAGAAATTGGGAAACGAGTTGCGTGTATATTTTATTATAGGTTAATAAACAAGGGTCCAGCTGCGATAACCTGGTACCTACCTCTAATTAACAGTAGCTGCGAATTAATTCGAGAGAACTAATTCGAGAGCTGAAAATTTCCTGCGAGCGTTATCATTTTTTGGGTTTTGTCCAGTTGAGTACTTCAACCTCGCTGTTTCGCGTACGCGCAGCAAACACGTAGAAGACCAGCATCTGAGCGTCGATAAAATTTTTCGGACGAAGCTTGTTGATTGTCGGCTAATTGAATTTTCACCGGCGAGGAGGACCGCGCGTCACGCTTCGCGGAAATTGTGCAAGCCGCGGCGCTTCAATGCATTCGATACAGAATGGAGCACGGTTATATACGGCAATTTACCAAGATGGAACGCGCAAATTCGCCATGAATTCGCGTGGGTATTCCCGGCACCATCAACAGAAGCCCGGCTGTATTCCGCGGGAATTTGAGCTACGTGAATGTAATTTGATTCATAAGTTGCGCCAGCAATGAAGTACCCTCACGAACTCGGGGGCTGCCGGTGCCATATTTACGTTTCCTTCAACCACCCCTCACCACCACCAACCCCGTGGTACCCGTTTCCATGTCCCACGCCCCCGTTCATCCATCCCCGTCCCTGGTTTTAAACGAATTTCTCAGGACGACGTTACGGGCGTCGCTCAGGACCTTATGCCGTACACGTCCCATAAACGGGAACTTGACTGGAGAACTCCGGGCCCTCCTCATCTTCCGCAACGTTGGAAACGTAGAACGTCGGCTACGTCGACGGAGAGGGGACAATTTCTACGGCGAATTCCACCCGTCCATCCCTCTCGCCTAACCGTCTCCATTCGTTTTTATCGCTTCCCTGGCCTTTCGTTAGCCTTCTCGCTTTCCATGTTGCCCGAATCCCACGCGTGTGTCTCGATCGTCGCGGAGATTGATAAATCTTTTCCACGCCTGCGTTGCGCTAAGAATGTTCACAATATCTAAATTAATCCTCGTCGTTCTCACAAGCTAGAAAATATATTACTCGGCGTTCGGTAGGTTTGCTGTTTAATAGGGGTGCGCGGGTTCGGGTCGGGTCGGAAAAAATCGAGCGGGCTCGGGCGAGTACTCGAGACATCTGACTATTCGGGTAGCTTGATCGCATCGGGTGCTCGATCTTCACGGATAGTCGGAGACGTTCGGATTGCATAGATTAACCAAACATGGACGCGATCTTTGTATACTCGAGATTGAACATACGATTCGTAATTCGCACTAATGCGGTCCTGAATTATGTACTCAATTTTATAAGACGAAATATACAATATATATAAATAATAAGTATACATTATGTTTTGCAGCATAAAAATTTATTTAAATAATTGTTTAAATAATAAATACGTATTTAAATAATGAGTATATAAATAAAATTGAAAGCATTATAAAAGATTACTTATGTAAAAAATTGTTCAAATAAAGAATAATAATAGAATAATAAGAATAATAATACAAATTTTTGTAATTATTTGTTCAAAATGTTGATTTGTATAACATTATAAAAAATCATCGAAATCATCAGAATTATAGCCAAAACCGAAATCCGCAACCCAAATAACACAAATATTATATATATTGTATATTTCGTCTTACAAAATTGAGTTAAATCAATCCGACTGTCGGGTACCCGTAAATTTCGTTAACCCGCACACTCCTACTGTTTAAAAAAAATATAGCGCACAATTCCCGGGGCAGAAACTGACGAATTACCGAATTTTCAGGGTACGTGGGTTTTAATTGGAGCGGCTACCGCGGTTCTTCCGGGGTCGCGTCCGTCGGATTGGTTTTATAATATTTCGCGCTTTGATCTGACCGCAGAATTTGTTTGCGTCTCTGTCGGCCGATCGGTTGATGAAACCTTCAATCCCCATTTTCCATTAATTTGTATCCCGGCGATTCCCCGGTTGGCTCGAAGGGCGCATTACACGTGAGCGGTGACGCGACCGCATTAGTGCCGGCGTGTCCCCCCCGTGCCACCCCTCACCACCCCTATCTAACGAACTACCCGGCTGATATTTCGCGTAATTCCCGCGCTTTAACCGGTCCCGGGTGTAATACTTAATTCGCGGCGTGCATTAAAGTTACTGCTGAATGGGCAAACGACGGGGTTAAAAACCAAGGGGGGTGGCTCGCTTTAAACGCCGCGCAGCGCACCGCCGCCGCCCGCCCGCTACCTCGACGAACATTTATTTCACTTAAGGGCCGCACTTGCACGTGAAAGGTGGCACCCTTCGCCCTCGAGACGCAATTATTTCTAATTATTTCTGCATCTTTGCCCGAAACCCGGACCCCGGCATGCGTCACGGGGGTGAACTCGGCGACTGCTACCCGTGCGCACAACCTGTGAGATGAAACGGTCATTTCGGTACCTGCCTTATGAAGAGTTTGAGGGGTCGTTGCCTTAATAGCACTCTCCCAGGCACTGTATAATCCTGGATAACAGGTTCGGGAACTTCCGACAGTTTGTCAATGGCCACTGGTTTCGTCGTCGACCATTCACCGCGCCGGAAACGCGCGTTTGATCGCAGGTGCCTCACGGAAATTCACTGTGAGACATTAAATTGTTAGAGCTGCGCTGAGTACATCGTTTCTTGGTATTACCTGTCACCAAGGCTGGACCTGGGGTAGTCTACGCCCTGCTGCAAAGTTCTTTTGTAGCCCTATATTTTTCTAAAGACGGTAATGGCTAATTTTCGGGTAATAAGAATAATACAAATTTTGAAAACAGCATGCATTTGATTTTTAAAAAATAATCTTGCCAGCCGCTACTCTACGGGCGCTCTTATATTTTTTTGAAGGCGATAATGGCTAATTTTCGGGTAATAAAAATAATAGAAGTTTTAAAAACAGCTTCCTTTGTATTTACAAAAAGAAAATAATCTTGGAAGCCGCCTTCTTACGAGGCTGACCCTAGGGTAGTCCACGCCCTGCTGCGAAGGTCTTTTACAGTGCCCCCATTTATATTTTTTTGAACACACTAGTGGCTAATTTTCGGGTAATAAAAATAATATAAATTTTGAAAACAGCTTCCTTTTTATTTAAAAAAATAATAATCTAGTAAGACGCCTCCTTACGAGGCCGATCCTAGGGGTAGTCGACGATCTGCTGCGAAATTCTTTTATAACGCCCCCATTTATATTTTTTTGAACACACTAGTGGCTAATTTTCGGGTAATAAAAATAATATAAATTTTAAAAACTGCTTCCTTTTTATTTAAAAAAATAATAATCTAGTAAGACGCCTCCTTACGAGGCCGATCCTAGGGGTAGTCGACAACCTGCTGCGAAATTCTTTTATAACGCCTCCGTATATTTTTTTGAAGACGATAATGGCTAATTTTCAGGTAATAAAAATAATATAAATTTTGAAAACAGTTTCCTTTTTATTTAAAAAATAATAATCTAGTAAGACGCCTTCTTACGAGGCCGATCCTAGGGGTAGTCGACGACCTGCTGCGAAATTCTTTTATAACGCCCCCATTTATATTTTTTTGAACACCCTAGTGGCTAATTTTCGGGTAATAAAAATAATATAAATTTTGAAAACAGCATAAATTTTGTTACAAAAAATAATCCAGTAAATAACACACCCTACAGCGTCGACACTGTTTCCCACTGTTCCGGAATACTAACTGCGAAAACTAGATGAGGAAGTTCACAAAGAAAGGATGTCCTGCTGGATGGACTTGTAGACATCACTGCTATAAATGATGTTCCTTGATCTTAAGTAACGAAGAACTGATAAGAACGCAATCAACCAGTGGCTTCATAGCGATCGCGCTTTATCAGTTGAGCATCCCCTATCGCAGGTTCCTGGTGCGTGTAATAAAGCAAGACGATAAACGTAACCCCGTTACAACCCTCTTCATCGAAGACTCTGATAACTAATGATTAGACTGCGGATCTGGAGACTGTGGGAAGCAGGGGGTTTAAATAAATAATTCAGATACGAATGACATGATCAATATTCTTTGTCCCATGTCCACATCAACAGCCAGGGTCATTTATCACATTGATTTTAGTTAGAGAGAAGTTAAGAAACAATAATGAACAGATCTAATTCTGTTGTAGTCCGTAGTTTCCTTTTTTCGTCGCGAAATTGTTTAAAATAATTTCTGGAAATAAATGTAGCCACCTAAATATCTACTTTATTCGCGACGAATGTTTTTAATGCAATGTAAATGGTATCACAAGGTGAATTCTTTGCAAATGTTATTTTTTTCCGAAGGTCATTTTTTCCGTCGTGTTCACTTGAATTTTCATGTCATGTTATTACACATATCTGTACGTATCTTTCGCTCATTTACACAATGCAGTGAAAAAGAAGTGTAGTTTGTGTAAAAAAAAACACCGATGGCCTGGATAACTCTAAAAAAGATGGAAAAAAATATCCTTGCCAGATGTTTGGTCCACTGACACCATGCACATTGCGTAACAAATATTTCTCGCAAAGGACGTACCATTGGTGTTATCGAAAGCGCGTGATCCGGAGATCTCCCATAAATCAGTATAGGGTATCTCGAGAGAGCTGTCTGGATCAACACCGTACCCGGCAATATATTGGCTAATTCATCAGCTTTTTCATTGCCATGAATACCCAGATGGGAGTTCGGAAGGGTCTGAAGCCAGCGGAGAAGGGCCCCGTCGTCGCTGTTTTTCATCCTAATTCCCGGGGTAGACGTCTTTCAGCTCGACGACAGAGAGCAAACAATCGGCTACACGCGACGAGTCCGACCGACCTAGGAGGAGCAGGAGGAAGCGACACCCCTGTTCTTCTTCTTCGTCGTCGTCGTGTCCTCGAAAACAAACGTCCGCGAGTGCGAGTCAAATACAAATTCCGTGGTAACCGTGGCGCGTACGTGTCCACGAGGGACGACACCGTGAATTCCAAAGCCGAGGGCGGCCGAGGCGCATAGACAGAGACAGACAGAGCCAGAGAGACCCCGGCTAGAGGATGCTCGTAGTTAGCTTCTAATGAGCGAACCAATCCCTTTACGTGACGAGCGTCCAGAATGCGCGGACAGAATGCTCGAAGAGAGGGGGGCGAGTTTCGGGCAAAGAGTCACGACGAGATGACGGGAGTCGGGCCGGTACGGGCCGGGTCGGGTCGCGCTGCAATTACGCGCACTTTGTTTTCGAACACAATTTGTTGTCATCCGTGGCTCGGCTCTCTCCTCTCCACGCTCTTCCCCTCCCCACCTCTCTCCTCCCCCACTCTCGTTCTTGCTCGGCCTGTTTGCCCAAGTCAACCGCGCGCTCTTTTATTTCCTCTTCCGCGGCGACACGCTCGTTCGTTCGGCGCGGCGTGTCGCGCTATTGATCCGATATAAACCGCGCGACCCGGTGCACGCGACACGGGAGACACGGTGCACGCGATGCATTTGTTAGACACTGCGTTAGGGGACGACAGGGGGACTTGGTTAGCGAGCCAAGGAAACGAACAAATTGGAGGACGCCGCGCTGCGCCGGTGCCCGACGAGAAATTCCGACGCGACGGGGATCCCGTGTATGCAACGTCGCGTCGCTTTGGAGGACAGGTGCCACACAGGATGACGGAGAGGGGTTACTTCGTTTTACTTCGTTTTACTTCGTTTTACTTCGTTCCGGGTAGATGTCCTTTTCGGAGACTCGCGGGACAGTTTGCGAATCGTTCTATTGCTTGCAGTCAAAACGTTACGGTAGAACCTCGTTCGCTCGAACACGATATAGTGAGTTCAGATAGCACGCGACGTCTCCAAGACGTCTTTTTAGAGACACTGTTTCAACGTCTGTGTTCCGTCGCGCAGGAACAGTCCATGTGGTTCACTGTCTGACAATATTTATGGTGCTTTCGTGACTAAAAATCTTTCTCGACGATTTTGTAAATTAGGGTCATTCGACGACCATTCTAGACATTGCCAGATGTTTTGTTTTTTCTGTATATCTTGAAGGACAATGTGCCATAGAATTGTCCCGCCGAACGACCACCCGCGACCGTCAAAGATAAGACGGCATCGCAAAACAGTCTGACATAAGACGCCTTAGGTCGCTATCACAGTAGACCCGACTTCGTCCGACGTCCGATATTTCACGAAGTTCTAGAGTGACAATCTCTAGACTTTTTACAATACCGATATAGTGTTATAAGTATCGTTTATGAATTTTTTCAGATTTCTAAGTCCATGGCGTCGTAGTTAGAAAGGAAAATCGATTTTTAAACTTACCATAAACTAGTTGCGTATTATTTATTCTACAAGTCTATTAGGCACTGATAAACCTTGAACATCTCACAGAAAAAATTTATTATACGCCTGCTTTTTTCTTACCTCGCCAAAGACGTTTCCAAGACATTCAGGAGACGTTCGGAGGCCGTCCAGAAGCCGTTGGAGACGCCTGTAAGACCCTAAATGTCCAAAAACAGACGCCTTTAAGTCGTCTCGGTGCTATCTGCGAGTATACAGTTTCTCGGATGGCGCATACGTTTTCAGATTCTTCGAAACGAACGGATTCGAATCTCCATCGTCTCCGAGCAATCGCAGCCGAGAACGCGATCCCAGGTCGATCCCCAACTGGCAATGTTTCGTTCGAGGTTTCTCGTCCTCGGTGCAAAGGAAAACAAAAACCGAGCAAGCAACACGACTGGAAGAAGCAAAGCACCCTCCGCTATAATTAGAGTCTGGTCCCATAACCGTGAACCTCTCGAGGGATCGGGGATTAAATGGCAAAACAAAACCGCGGACGAGGAGGCGGGGTGGTAGTGTAACGCGCGCGTTTTATCTCAGCCAGCGATCGATCCAGGGGAATCCCCTAACGCCACGGATCACTGGATACGCGAGTAGAATCCGCGCTGGAATGCTGATAAAGCCGGCAAATAAATTCGCGAGGGAAAAGAACCTGGCGGTGGTGGTGGCGGGGAGGGTGCGCGGGGGGTTGGTCGGAGGCGGTTGAACGATAAAGGATGGCGAGCCGCGAGAAATCAAGAGTCTCGTGGCTTCGGGGTCGCACGAGGTTACGAGGCTTTTGAACGACTGCTTCACCCGTTTTCCCAGGATACTATCAGCAGTTTCGTGGCGAGTACATCATCCCCCTTCTAAGCCGTGCCTCCCACGGGAGTCTTATCCCCCGACTTGGCTTTATAAAGGGGCGATCCACCGGCGCGGCGCGGGGCTGGGAGGAACACGCGCGTCCTCCCATGGTCCTGCGACCCACATCCCATGGAGTCCCGCGTGCAGATAAGAATCGTCGGGTTCCCAGGTTCACCCTGTATACATACATCGACACCGCCGGATCAATCCGCCGTAGTACGGCTACCATCAGCTCATAAATTCTCGGCAATTTGCCGCGGTGCTCGGCTGCTTTTTGTCCGTGGGAAGGCACAGTTAATAAGGGGTGGCGCGCGGCTACCCCATTGTCATCGCTCGAACCGACCCCGCTCGCGAACGCCAGGCGTATATGTTTTCGAATGTTTCCACTAGTTCCACGGGGAAAGGTACCCGTGTCTTGCTGGGCACAATGCTCTCCTTGATCATCTTGAATGCGATCTAAATCGCGGCTTTGTTTGCAGGGGTTGTACTTGTACATGTTAACGTTATATTGATCGTAAACTGTTTTAAATACATAGTATGAAATTTTTGGCGCACGGTTCGATCAGTGACTACAATATAATAGCTATTTTTATGGAAACTTTTAAACGTTAACCAATCGGGTTTGAATCCGTTAACGTCATTTAGCCGCGTTTGCTAAAAATTGTTTTTCAATTGGAGGGACAGAAGGTGGTGTTTCGTCCTAGACCCGCTAGAAGTTGTACTTGTACGTGTGGCTCGTTGCCGCGCTGGAGGGGGAGAGGTTCCGGTGAAAAATTAGTGTATTATACGGGGGAGG
Source organism: Lasioglossum leucozonium (assembly GCA_028454225.1). Lineage (NCBI taxonomy): Eukaryota > Metazoa > Arthropoda > Insecta > Hymenoptera > Halictidae > Lasioglossum > Lasioglossum leucozonium. Next base: position 4,167,337 of record CM052211.1, on the reverse strand, counting down.
TTAATGAGGGGGGTGAATATCAATGATCTCGACTTGTGACTGTCGCGTTAATTCTCTGCTATCTGGGATCTAGGTCCCACCGGTGACAGACCAGGAGAATCGAATCGAGGAGAAGGCAGTTACCCCCTCTCTACCGGGTTGATCACGTGACGTTCTGACGCGTCACGTGACGTGGCGAGAGAGTGGGGGAACAGAGGCGAGCGACATCTTCTCGTGGACGAACAATACGTTCGCCCAGCAAACCAACAGAATGGGCGACGAATGAAGAAGGTTGCCTTTGCAGAAAGGCCAGATAATATTAATATTGGTATAATTTACGGGAGATTGGTGGGGGATGTGAATGTCAATGATCTCGACTGGTGACTGCTCGCGTTAATTCTCTGCTATTTGAGATCTAGGTCCCACCAGTGCCACACTAGAGAAATCGGATCGAAGACAGTTACCCCCTCTCAGCCGGTACCGGATTGGTCACGTGACGTGGCGAGAGCGTGGGGGAATAGAGCCGAGCGACATCTTCTCGTGGACGAACAATACGTTCGCCAAGCAAACCAACAGAATGGGCGACGAATAAACGAGATCGCCTGTGCAGAAAGGCCAGATAATATTAAAATTAGTATAATTTACGGGGGGATTGGTAGGGGATGTGAATGTCAATGATCTCGACTCGTGACTGCTCGCGTTAATTCTCCGCAATTTGAGATGTAGGTCCCACCAGTGCCACATTAAGGAAATCGGATCGAAGACAGGTACCGCCTCTCAGCCGGTACCGGATTGGTCACGTGACGTGGCGAGAGCGTGGGGGAATAGAGCCGAGCGACATCTTCTCGTGGACGAACAATACGTTCGCCCAGCAAACCAACAGAATGGGCGACGTATGAACGAGATCGCCTGTGCAGAAAGGCCCGGCAATATTCGCGGGGTTAACGATGCGATTCGGGGCGACGCTGATACTCCCCGTTTCTCGGTTCTTAGTCCCCCCCGTTGTCGTTCCTCCTTGGCCCGTGGGATGTTCCGATCGGCGTGGAATTTACGATCGCGACGTGCAGGCACCGTGTCGATGATGGCCCTCAGGAGGAACACCGGCCAATACCGGCGGGACTAATATTCGACAGCGGCGGTAGGTGAAATTTAATCATCGGCCGGAATGCTGCAGGCGGATTTGAATCTAGCTACACAGCGGGTAGATTGGCCGGAACGGACGCGTAGCGCAGCGTCGCCCCGTAGTTCCCCGGTTTATTGCCCGGCCCGTTAATTTGCCAGCGTTGCGCGTCAGCTCCTATCCAATTGTAATCGTGCCTGCCAGTGTCCGTGTACGCCATTGTTGATATAACTTTCCTCTATTTTCCGGCTTTTCACCGGAATCTCCTAGCCACCGTTTGATTCCTGTTTCAATTTCGGGCTCTCGCTCGCTCTAACTCTCTCGCGCGTTCGTTCTCCGCTCCTCGAATATTTCCGCCAGATTCTCGCCGACTCTCGCGACAGTCGCTCGATTATCCGCGGTTCCGGTTTTACACGACGATTAACACGTCTCCCGTGCACGCCGCTGCCGTCGATCGTTTCGCGCCGGTTTAAAAATTCATTTCTACGCGCCGCGGACCGTGGACCCATCGATCTTGCTCTCGGGAGGTATCCGGCGAGATTGAAGCGAGCCGAAGGATTCATTGCTGCCGTGGATTGTCATTTGTTTCATTTTCAATGTTGAATGAGCCAATACCCAGCAAGGAAATTGAATTCGATTTTCCATCGTGCGTTGATTGTGGGTGTGTTTGTTTTTTTTTTCCCAACGAAAATGAAAATATTTACACAGCCTTGTCGTAGTCTCCGGCAAAACAACAATCTATCAGAATTTTTGGAATTGTTATTGGGTAGACCGCGTTGAATCGAAATAAGAAATTGTTGGTTATGTTATGACAAAAATATGATTTTTCGAATTTTTTGAACTTTCGAACAATTCGGTTTCTGCAGATTACAGAAATTTCCTCCGAATTTGGAAACTTTAGGCGATCGACGTCCGCCGTTTTCCAGCAGCTAACAAAATCGGACGATTATTCTCAATTCGAGGTAATTTATGTAGGGAATTACACGTATTAATAAACATGTAATATGTATTAGTATGAGTGCCGTAGTTAGAGTGGGGATAGGAATACCGACATACGGCACGATTCAGCAGAGTCGCACAGTAGTAGTCGCTCCGTAGCCAATAAGTAGTAAACACAAATCGTCTTATGTATTCACCAGTTATATATAATTATATTACTTTATTAAATATATTCTATGTCACATTAAATACAACAATTTAGAAGCGTTCGCGCACCTGGTCCCGAAGAACGCCATCGATGTTCGTGGCATAATTTCGAAAACGAATGGAAGGGAACGTCTTAAGGGCGTGTACACGCGAAAGCGGAGGAACTTTATTGCGTACGTGGCCTGCCATAATTTCTGGGATTCGTGTAAGGCCGGGGTACGTCATGCCCCCCTGTCGCGACATGGTGCACGCTAGATGTGCAGCGTTGCCCCATAAAGGGAATCCGCCCTTAGAATAATACGCGGCCGGTGCTCTGTCTTTCGTTTTCGCACTCCGACCCCGTGCCACCTCTCTATTTTCTTCGAGTTTCCCCTCTCCGTGTTTCCTCCAATTGAGATTTCTCCGGACTTCATTTCTGCCTTCTGTTTCTCCCTCCTGCCGCCGCGTGCCGGCCTCAGCCGTCTCCGAGGAGTTCCCTTTGTGCTCTCTTGCTCATTTGATTCCTGCATCCGGATTCCGTCCGCCCTCTTTTCGCGACACCGCGACGCTCCGCCGTGTTTGCCTCCTTCCGTCCGCGTCCCAGCTTTCGCCGGCGCGGCACCTTGCCACTTTTGTTTAGCAGAACTTGACGCGCAACGTCTTCCCTTTTGTCTTACCGGAACGCGTTCGTTCGCAGGCTCGTCGCGATATCGCAGCTAATGGGAATCGTTTAAGCCTCTTACGCCGGTGCACACGTTGCCAAAGAATATTTTATTACTTTGTTCTTTCCATGCGGTACCGTTAACGGAACCACTTGCGGTACTACAGATTTTCACCCCCCTACCCGGGAACATATAATTTCACCCTCCACATCCTCCGCGGAAGAAAAACGATTTATAGTATATATTAGGGAAAAATAAATGTTTTTCGCGAGCAAAGAAATTTTGATTACTTTTCGGTCCCTCTAATATTAACACTAATGACACCTTTCGTATTTTTTATTTTAGAATTATAAAAAATATGAAGTTGTTTACATGGAAATTGGATCAATTCTTTTATCCAGGCAAATATTGTGTTAAAAAATGAACACAATCTAAATAAATAGAGCGTTGTCATTTTTGTAAACTAAAATATTTTTATCGCTTTTAGTGCAAAGGTAGGTTTACTGTTAATATAATTTTTGGCTATTTGCTGTTGATATTTTTATTGGATAGAGATATTTTTAATGTGTTTTAGAAAGGAGAATTGTAAAAATTCAATGAACGCAAAAAGTAGGATTTTTTTGACCGGTGTGTTTTTAATTTAATCTAAATCGGGGAAAATTCTAGTAAAATTACAAGATAATAAATGCAAGAATTTTGTTATTGTAGATCCGCTCCTGCAATAAACATACCGAGCTATAAAAGTAACAGGCACGTAAGTTAAAAATTTATTAACGAAATTCAGTATAATTGAGGAGTATTAAAATTTATTAATAACCATGAAAACTTTAATTGATTACTTTAATTGATTAAATGCCTGACAAAAATAACTAGATTCAATTTATTCAGAATGCGCTTTTCTTGCAACACGCGCTCCAAAAACAATATTTGCTAAACCATTTCTCAGCGTCGTTATAATTTCAACAATCGTTGTAATAAACAATCCAGAACCGGTCGTTTGTCGCGGTAGGTTCAGCGTTAACAAAATGTATGCCACAGTATTAATCTGACGTTTGTTATCCGTTAACGCGCGTCGATGGAGATTGCCAGTCGGCGTACGTAAGTGATCACCACAATTTCCGGGGATTCTTCGAAAATTGAACTCTGAGTCGGCCGCGCGCGCGCGAGAACAAATTCGGAATTTTCCGCCTTTCATATCCCCAAATTGGAAATTCCTCTCGTCTTTTCAGCGGACCGACACGGTCGCGTTCCGCAAAAATTTCTGTGTGACGCGACATAATAAAAGACCGGTCACTCTACTTCTAATATCGCATATGAATACCTGGGGCCGGACGGGAAGACAGATCGAGCGTCTTCCTCTCTGGTAAGCCGACATATTCGCTCGTAGTACGTCGATCGGATATAAAATTTCCCTTTCCCTCGGACGAGTCCGGAACGGCCCGTGGAAACGATGACAAAAGTTCCAATTATTTCTACATCTCTAGATCTCTAGATTTTTATATCTCTAGATCTCTAGATCTCAATATCTCTAGATTTCTATATCTCTTGATTTCTGTATCTCTAGATCTCTAGATTTCTATATCTCTAGATCTCTATATCTCTATATTTCTATATCTCTAGATCTCTAGATCTTTAGATCTCTAGATCTTTAGATCTCTAGATCTTTAGATCTCAATATCTCTAGATCTCTAGATCTCTAGATTTTTATATCTGTGGATCTCTAGATCTTTAGATCTCAATATCTCTAGATCTTAATATCTCTAGATTTCTATATCTCTAGATTTCTATGTCTCTAGATTTCTATATCTCTAGATCTCTATATCTCTATACCTCTAGATCTCTATATCTCTAGATCTCAATATCTCTAGATCTCTATATCTCTAGATGTTTATATCTTTAGATATTTAGATCTCTAGATACCCAAATCTCTAGATACCCAAATCTCTATCTAGATCTCTAGATACCCAGATCTCTCTCTCTCTCTCTCTCTCTCTCTCTCTCTCTCTCTCTCTCTCTCTTTCGCAGCGATATTTATAAATCGATAAACCATGTGTGAAATCAGCCATCGGGATTCCGCGAAACTGCCGGAACGGGAAGAACCGTGGCAAGTTGACAGCAAGTGGACGGCCGCGGTATATTTATCATTCGGATCGTCCGTTCCGCGTGCGCTGATCGAAATCCGTGGCGCTACTGTTCGTTAATTAAGCCGATATCCGAAGAGAGTTCGTTAATACCTATTGCAGTATCTTGTTACGGGACAATCGGGATTGATGATTCGAAAATGTCTACGGCGGACCGGCCAGATCGCAATGAATGACGCGCTAGTGTTGCGCGCGGGCTTTCCGCCCTTCCCGAAATACGCCAGGAATATCGTGATTTGCGGACATGTGTTCGAAACATGCGTGGCCCGTGCCGCCGGTTAATCGAATCACTATGACAAAACGATTAATCTCATTTAGCCCCCGTCGCGTTGCGTAGCGTCGCGTCGCTGAAAATTCCCGAAACTTTCCCACTCGATTGTAACCCGTGCTTTTTCAAGCCTCGCTAGAGAGGCAAATCGATCCGCTTAACGACGCGTCGTTTCCACGTTCGCGAAACATTTCGATCGAACGATTAGGGGATCATGTTTGTACACAGGCTGTGTCGCCCTGCATTATTTGGTTAAAAAATTATTTAAATATCGAATAAAAGATACTTTTATCCTTATTCGAAGGTTCAAATAATAATTTTTTTTATCTTTATTCGAAGGTTCAAGTAACAATTTTTTTATCCTTTATTCCATATTCGACATTTTTATTTGGATGAATACTATCCGCGACTCTCCATCCTAGAAACACTAAGTCTTCCACTGCCGGTCAAATGACCGGTTTTAGATCAGTTTTATATTTTCCATTTTACAATTAATCAAATGATAAAGTTACTTTTTAGGTAAATTGTTTTCGAGTTAATTCAAGTAAATTTAGATAGATAAAGAAAGTTTAACCTTGAAATTCAAGGTCAAGGATATTTCTTTACACCCCCAGAAAAAGGCGAGAAAAATTATGTAATATTCATCTTACAAAGAATACATGTAACATCTTTTGTATTTATAATAAATAATCCCTTATTGTGAAATTTAAGTATAGTATTTGAATGTGTATTCTGACCCCGCAAAAGGTCACGTCGGTCCTGATTATTCTAATTCAACAGAAAATTATCCAGCCTGGTTTATCTGCAGCTTGATTGTTAAAAAGCCGAAATGGCTTCCAGTCGGTAAAGTAGACTCGTGCAATCTAGGATTTTAGAATCAGAGGATTTCATTAGAATTTCCGTGTTGTCTCGCCGATTGTTTAAAACATTATCGAAATGTGTGCTGCCCTGATACAACCGATGAACTAAATTCCTGGAGAAAATACGGAAAAACACTTCCTCCGCCGTTCAATGGACCCCGGGAGATAATTTAAACCATGGAAACGGCGAAGGATGGGCGAGGAGGAGGGAAGGTTCCGCTAAAGATTCAATTCCGGTCTGTTCTTTCCGCGCCGGGGATTAAGGATCCCCGTGTACATGTATCCTGGCTGGATTGAATCCTTAAGCACCCTTTCGTCCACGCCTCTCTCGCCAATCAATCAGTCGGCGCCTGGAATCGGAAACACGTGTCTATTCGACACACGTACCGGGAAGAAGTCGGGGTTCGGGGGCGGCGCGCGGACACACGAGCGAAAGGAGATAAATTGTTGAACAGATGGAGAAACAGTGGCGGACAGACACGAGAATTCTTCGTGGAACAAAGACGAAGATCAGGCTGAACAGGAAGAAAAAAAAGAAAAATAAAACGTGTACCGATCGGTAAAAAGTCGCTAGACGTTTCTCCGCGACGCGGCGGCTGCCGATCGCCGACATTCTACGAATGCTTGCCGGAATTGGCTGGTCTGGGACGGAGAAAAAAAACGAATCACGAATCCTGAATTCGAGATGTCAATTTAGACGGTAGAAACTGTTTTCCTGTTATCCGCGCGATTGTAACAATCGACGATAATCTATAAAAATGAACAGATCGAAGCTATACGATCAGAAATACAAATCAGAAATCAATTGTAATTGAAGAATCATACTTAACGATCAGAAACAGGGAAATTTTTGGTGGATCTATGGAAATTTCGACCAAAATGCACTAAGAACATTCGAATAAAAATTGTTGGAATCCAACGATAATATACAGAAACAGACTATGCTGCCTGTGAGGTTTTTCCAGGGACGAACCAGCTCAGTCGTCGTCCCATTCCAGTACAGATAACATCACAGCATATTTAACCCTTTGCACTCGGACCTATTTCAACAGGAAAATTAAACATTTCCTCTTAGAATAATTCCATTCTACATATGATTTTTTTTTAAATTTTATAGATATGCAATTGATATAGCTCATAGACTACTTAAATGTTTATTAATTGATTAGATACCAATATATTTAATAATGTAAACAATATTTTGAATAATGGTGCAGCAATTTTCAATGGCGACTGAGGGTCGCCTCTCGAGTGCTAAGGGTTAACACTACAGCATTAGATTCATCCTATTTCAATACAGTTTGTCTTTTCTCTTTCGCATCGGGATCACCGTCGTTAACATTTAAGTGAGTGCGCAATAGCAATGAGTGCTCCGTTTGTAGTTTAATGTAGTATAATTTTTATTTCTGCTAGTTACGATTGCCCCCACATAACCTACGACTGTAGTGTCATCCCACTAGGGCCGATATGGTTTTCAGTTATCCTTAGGTACCTTAAAGTTATGGACGTGTTATTTATTTGACATAAAATTTCATAAGAAACTGATAATGAACAGTGATATACGTAGTTTTAAAGGATGGTGCACAAAGTGCTCCGCGCCCAATTAAGGGTTAATCCATTTTTGTAACTCTGTTTGCTTTAAATAAATAAAGTCGTCTTGTTTAAGCGAATAAAGTTTCTCTTCAAAAATTCTTTTTGATTTTACATCCACTCGAACAGCGGAGGATCATAATCGATGACGAAGATCGTGCGCGCAGATTGGCAATCGCGATCGAGCGCGCGAAGCCAAGCCAATCCGAGTCGGCGGCGTTCCTTATCCAGGAATCCATCATTCGATTTCACGCGTCATAGAGTTTCGAATTGGCGCGGCGATTTCCCGACGGGGTCGATTAGAAAAGTCACGTTTTAAGAGCCAAGCCGAACCCGAACCCGGCCCGGCCGGTAATGGGAAGCCCTAAAAATGTCCGTCGGTGCTTGTCGGCCGATTTTCTCCGGAGAAATTCCCCGAGCCAAGAAAAGAACGGACAGGAGTAAAAATTTACAACGTCGCTCGGACGTGATCGAGTCACCTAGAGAATCGAGTCACGCGTCGAACGATCCGCCGAGCGGAAACGAAAAAGAAACGACGATTGTCTTCTCGTAATGCTCGGGACGGAGGAGCTCTGAGGGCGCGCCCTTCGTCGACGGGATTCACTTTCGCGGAGACGGAGAATTTCAGCGGACTCTCGCGCTGTTTCCTGAAAAATTTTTCCAACTTTTCTGAAATATTTTCACAATTTCGCTGTGTGTATTTCCCCTGATCCGCCCTGTTATTGAAACGTTTGAGGGCAAGGAAAAACAATTAGGCGACACCGAACACGGCCGACCCTCTTCTTCTTATGCGACGATTTGTTTCTTCACTTCCGCGGAGAATTTCCGCGGACTTTCGCGCCGTTTCTTGAAAAATTTTTCCGTGAAACTTTCCTGAAATATTTTCACAATTTCGCTGTGTGTATTTCCCCTGATCCGCCCTGTTATTGAAACGTCTGGGGGCGAGGAAAAACAAAACGCGGAGACAAACAATTAGGCGACACCGAACGGCCGACCCTCTTCTTCTTGTGCGACGATTTTTTTTTTACCGTGAGAGAACAATCGAGTCACGTGTCGGTGGATCGGAAAGAAGGAGACGAGAGACGACGACGATTGCCTTCTCGAACGAGCGCCGCGCCGGGACAAGGGGTTGCTTTTCAAAAGGACGTTTGTACGTGACGCCGCGCGTTGCGCCGGCCGAACGATTCGCAATATTCCCTCTCCGTTTCGCCGTTCGATCGCTATCACCCTTGCATCTGCCTTATTTATTCCCACTCCCGCCTCTGCGTCCCCCCCCGGACTCTAATTAACTACCCCTTTTTACGCGTCTCACGGCCGACCTGTTCCTTCGTCACGTTTTCCTTTATACCGGCGACTATTTGCTGAAATTTTCGCGACTGCCGTCGAGAGCAGCGTCGCGTCGTGTCGCGTCGCTTCAGCAGAGACGTCGGGACGATAGGAGATCGAAGCTGGAATAAGAATACGCGAGATTCCCGAGAGAATCGGACGGCTGGCGTCCACTTTGCGATTTTCCAAATAAACGATTCACGGGTTTTAATTGGCGACGGTCGAAGCGGTTTCTAGTCCCGCGGCAACAACAAATCGGTCAGCGATAAATAATACGGTGAAGCGAGGAGAATTGCCATTGATGAATTATCGAATAAATCACTGTCACCCGGAAGAGAGAGAGAGAGAAGTACCGTGGAAGTACGCGAAAGTAAATTGCATACCATTTGCCGGTTAAAGGCGAGGAGGCGTTTTTACGCATAATTTTTCGCCGTTGAACGCAATCGGGCGCCGCGACGCGACGCGCCGATAGAAAAACGTAACGAGGCGCGTTCGGTTCGTCTCTGCAATCTGCGCGTCACAGCGAAAAACAAAGTAAAACGGGAAAGCCCGTCGATCGGCTACGATAGAGAGCCGCCGGGCGACCTGTTATTACGGAAAACAAAAATTCCGTCGGGCCTCGGACGTACGGACGGACGGACGGTGCAATTTTTTAGGCTCCCGCAGCCTGTAATTTCTATAGGAAATCGTAGAGCTCGATCGCCTCTCGCGGTTACCCTCCGCAATTTATACATTACGATCGCAGTAAATAATCGCGTCCGCTATACATATTCGAAATCGGCTGGTGTTCCACAGAGGCGACAGTGTTTCAGTCGGTGGCTGTTCATTATCGAACGATTTATCGACTATGCTAATCGCGACCACGGACTATCGAAATGATAAGACTCTGCGAGAAAACGTTCCGGAAAATTAATTGAGAAAACAAACATGTCCTGAGATAAAACGGGTATAAATTTTAACGCTCTGCGCTCGGAACTATTTTCACTCGACAATTAAACGTTTCTGCCACCCTAGAATAATTTCATTCTGCATATGATCGTTTTAAATAGTATAATATTAATTGGTTATAATATTTTTGATATTTAAAATGCTAAATAATATTTTTGAATAGTGTAATATTAATGTTAATTAAATTGTATAATAGCGCATGCAATTAGACACCGACATATTTAACACGTTCACTTCCAGTCAAATTTAGAGCGTTTTGCCCTGGGCGCCATGATCTTATTTCAAGGAAAACACGTAAATTTTCACAAAATATAATAATATTTAGTTGTAGATACTACGAGATTTCTCGTGGCGGTTTTAAAGCAATTTTATCAATGGGATAAAAAATAGGACATTTCATAAAAAATGTCAAGGTGACCTTGAATTCTCTGCATGCGTCAGACCACACGAAAAATGTTTGCATCACAATATGTCCCCGCCTGTACCGTGCAAGTTTCGTATAATAAGCGTTGGGTAATCTACAATCACAGATCTACGCAGCTGCTTAGAATAAAAAATTTATGTGACTTAGCGGCTAAAAAGATATGGGACCCTTAGATGTTGAAAGAAACTGTCAATTTTCTGCATTGCTACTTGGATAAATGAAGTTTAATGCAAAATAAAGTAATTGTTCTATTATCCGAAAATTCCACTATCCGGCCACTTTTGTCTCCCTATTAGTTCGGATACGGGAGTCTCTAATGTAATTCCAGATAGCGGAGATATTCAAGGTGACAAAGTTACGTGACTCTGGCCCTTGTCTAACACGTCCAATTTCATCGGAAATGCGGAAACCGGCGGGATCGGATCGTTTCGGCGGTAGATTCGACGGTGATTCGGTGTGAACAAAGAGCATCGCTAGGGTCGAAGTGTCTCTTAATCAATTTCCAGGTGGTTTCGGAGCATGCGATGAACCCAGATCGCGTCTTTTCTTCGGCAGCGATCAATTACCGGGCGGGACGAGCACCTTTTCGAGGAGGGGGAGGGGGATGGGTGGGGGAAGTGGCTCGTTATCACGGTCATTACGGCCGGCGTGATTACCTGACATTACATCGTTCGACGCAGATCGATTTCGCTCGGCGGGCGTGGCGCGCGGACGATCGAGATTTACCCGGCCCCGGATCGAGGGATCCGGCTCGATGAAATTACACCGAGTCAGGTGTTCCTCGACGATGCTGTCTCCCCCTCTCTCTCTCTCTCTCGCTCTCTCCACGTTTCTTGTCCTGAAACCTCCACGCTCGAACCGATCGGTTTCTTCAATCGGGAATCGCCTGTGATTGCGGACACATCCTCTGGGATCACGATCGAATCTTTTTTGCCGCGCTAACGGACCACCGACGCTCCATTTCCTCCGCCTTATGGGGGACCTTGATAATGTTGCTTTTTTCCACGGCGAAGGTTCGGCCGATACGGCGCGTCGGGGACCAATATGTCGACGGTCGAACGACCAAATCATTTCTCGAACGCCGAGAGGTCGATGGTCGGAACGATAAATCGACGCGGAGACACCACGTCGCGAAATCGTGTGATGCTACTTGATTGACGTACTCGCGGAGAAGTTCGCGCGTTGAGTAAAGTGGACAGCGGTTTCGACGCGATTACGGGGAAAAATTGATGGATCGCGCAGCAGTGAAGATACCGAACGAATTTAGAAATTGTTTTATGCTCGACTTGTGAAAGTTATTAAGAGAAGAGACAGAGATCCGTGTAATTTCTATGCGGCCCAGATATTGAAGGCCTGAAAATTTCAATTAAGTTAGACTGAATTGAAATTTAATTTTAATGATATGCTATACTATATTTCTATGCTACACTATATTATGATATCTACACTATATTTCTATACTATAGAGAGTGATTTACTAACTCTCAATCTTCTATTGTATTTTCTATTGTAAAATTTAATTTCTATTTCCATCTTATTGTTCTTACTGTGTTAAGTTACTTTGTCAAAGATAAACATTTCAAAATTCAACAAACATTTTGCTACCTAAACTGCGATGAACCTCGACTGAAATAGAATTTTCTTTCTGAAAATAATTGTAATTACTATTAATATATAATTAATTAATAGTAATTAATAGTAAAACAATATTTTCACTGAGTTGCACCCGTTTTGTCATAAATGCATAAAATCCGATAGAATATCTTTTTGACAAAATTATACACTCCGATGATTGATCGACCAAACGACTTCAATTTCTCTGTAAGGCTAGAATTAGTTCAGTGAATGACGTATAACAAACACGTTGAAAAAATGGTAAAAGTGATTATAACAACTTTTTTATAAATAACGAAATTTTAAAAACCGTGTGTTGTAATCTTATCTGTCATACACGTGCTGTAAATTCCATCGAAATTGCTTAATTGGTTTAGGAGTTATAAACGATCGAAGTAAAAATGTTAAAGGCCGAAAATCGTGAAAAATTGCAATTATTGTTTATAACTCGTAAACCAATTATGCATACTATTTAGACGAGTCTACAAAACATACTTTTTTCACAATTTTCGTTACTGGCCCAGATAAAAAAGTTGTAATAATCACTTTTACTATTTTTTCTTCTCGCAATTCATTAAACATCATTTACTAAACTAATCCTTCGAGCCTTCGTTCCAATCATAAGAAAATTATTCTGATCTAAAGAGCGCGTGTGTGTGTGTGATGAAATACTGAAGTCACTGTAAGAGCACAATTAACTTTTCGAAAATACAATTCAACTGCTCGAAGCCACTGTTTCGCGAGTGGTTAAAAATATTCCAGCGACCGCGAAGACTTCCGTCGAGTGTCCAGAAGGAGATCGGAAAGTATCAATTGCTCGAATACGATGGTGGAGGAGGAGGAGAGGGGAGGTGGACAATGGTGGCGAGTGTTAAATAATCTCTGAGAGGTCTCCGAGTCCCGTCTCGATATCGTTCTAAATTCGCCGATGCCCTAACAAGCGCCCGGTCAAAAGAACCTGATGTTTATTTCATCGCACCTAGATTGTACAAGCACGAAAGTTTCGCGAGCTACCCGAACTCAAACAGCCTCTTGTTCGGCCCGAGTGTTAAATCGATCTCCGTCGACGCGGCCGGATTCAGAAACGCGTCCGGTTCCGTTCGATCGGGCCTCTCTGCAGCTTGCGCAATGTCGAAAATGTAAATTTCGGCAAAGGACAGTTCCTCCATTGTGACGGCCGCAAACGTTTCCTTGTTCTAACGTATGCGCGCGGCCGTTCCGCATAGTGAAAAGTTCCGACCGACCACGACTGTCACCCGAGAGATAACTCATGGAGCCATTAGCGTATTGTCTTCGGTATCGCTTAGCTCTCGTGTACTCGCTCTGCATCGAGGCTTAGCCCGTTGCCTCACTGTTCTCACTCCATTCTATGTGCAAAGTGTTCGCGACTGGGCTGTAGATTTTTATTTTATTATTTATTTATCGCGTATAAGGTTATAATGTAATATTAACACCGGATTGCTACACCATTATTCAAAATATTGTTTATATTATGAAATAAGTTGGTATCTAATCAATTAATAAACATTTAAGTATTTTATCAGGTATGTGACAGAAAAGGGAAATATTAGGTGAACCGGAAAGTAATGTCGTTTCTTTACATTAAATTAAAAAAAATACATTTTTAATAAGTTTTTATTTTAATCAATGATGTAATCATCCTCGTTATCAACAACTTTTTGCCATCTAATGTGCAAATAAAAAAAATTTTTTTAATGAAATTAAATGTACGAACGTCTAATTCACTTGGATAAACATCGCAAATGTTTTTGGTAGCAAATGTTGCGTTACTACCCTTGTGAAACTCAAAAAGCATACAATGCCGGATATGTACCTCCTCTGGTATTTAGTTGAAAAGTTCACCCAAAACAGGAAAAAAAATGTAAGATTTAATTATTTACAAGTAAACAAGTCATTTTAACCTTAAAATATCTTGGCACGACTTTGTAGTACACATTGAGTTAATAAATAATAAGTAAATATTGACATGCGCAGAAACGACATTACTTTAGTATAGACTATAGTATAGAAATATACGTAGTATATCATTGTGGGTATATCAAAATTTTCAAAGCTGGAAATACATTTTTCTACGGTTCCTGCGTCTTGTAATTAACGAAGAGAATTTTTATTATGCATAAATTATTACTAACATCTTCGTTTGGCCATGAGGACTCCTAAAAGAAGAACTCCTACAATTTCTATATAACTGACTGAGCTTCAGGAGCAGCGATAAACGGAAGTAGTGAATGAAATGTTGCGGTTCGAATGAAAATTGTGACAATAACCGTAGACAATCGTTATCGCTGAATGGCCGGGAGGGAGAGCGTCTCGTCTCGTCGCGTCGCGTCGCGGCAGGAACGTCGAAAGTTTTCCCCGAAGTTTCAATCAAACCACCGAACACCGGAATGCTCGCCAGGGGTGTAGTTTTCGCCCCTCGATCCGGGGGATCCACGGTAATTTTCGAAATTTTATTAGCGCGTTCACGATGCCGAGATGGACCGCGCGATAGTGTCGCGAAATTTATACCCGTAGCGAAACGTCCCCCGAGGACACAGATCACCAGATACCGCCGTGGGAGGGAGATTAAAAGGAGAGAGGGAGGGGGTGGAGAAACTCCTCTCGCGTAGAGACTCCTTTCTTTTCGTGGCTCAAAGACTCTTCTAAGCGGATCTAAGATTTTCTCGATATAATAGCCGCCGGGCATACAGGGTGGGTCTGAAACTGTGCCACGAACATTCAACACTTGATTATTTTAGTTTGTAATTTCTACTTTATCGTGAAATTTTTTGGTATCATAATCCACTCTTTTTTTAAATTTGGACAGAAAATATGAAAATTCTGCGGGTTTCGGGAAATACAATAGAAGAGTTAGTAAATCACTCCCTACTATACTATAGAGAGTGATTTATAGTATTGAAATATAGTACAGCATAGTATAGTATAGAAATATAGTACAGTATAATATAGTATAGAAATATAGTATAGTATAGTATAGTATAGAAACATAGTAGTATGGTTAGTAAATAACTCTCTACTATACTATAGAGAGTGATTTATAGTATTTAAATATAGTACAGTATAGTATAGTATAGAAATATAGTATAGTAGAGTATATAAACATAGTATAGTATAGAAACATAGTATAGTATTGTATAGAAACATAGTATAGTATTGTATAGAAACATAGTATAGTATAGTATAGTATAGTTTAGAAACATAGTATAGTATAGTATAGTATAGTATAGTATAGTATACAAATAACTTCTATTCTATAATAGAAGAGGCATTAGTAAATAACGATAAAAAATTTATTTATTTAGGGAGGAGTGGTAGAATACGAGGCTCTATAGTGTACGTAAAATTGATATTTTAACTATTATAAAAAGGCAAACCGTTGTTTACATATGAAATGTATAAAAATTTCATTATATTTACTAATCGATTCTCAGCATAAGCAGCCAGCAATTTCCACTCGCTGTAAAGGATTAGAATCGAAATGGCACACTTCTAACTCTGGGTCAACGTAGACCCACCATCTACGGGTTAAAATAATATTGTTCGCTTAATTTACAACTATCCAAGCAAAAAGTTACCCAGCACAGTTTACTTGAAATCGGTGCGAACCGTGTCAAATGAACGCTCAGACCAGCTCAAGGGTTGAATCAGTGTTACCCCTGGCTCGTCACGCGTCGTAATTAATTTCTCGAAATTTCGTGACGCATAATATTATTTTTCTGCTCGGCCTGGTACACCCAGTATAGTATATACGCGGAATGCTCCCTTTTCTTGTGTAATCAGCCCCTTGCTCCTTTGTGAGCCATTAGACGTCTGTTAAGGGATGAGCCTTATGTGACGTATTACGGCCCCGCAGGAGTTCCACCCTCGGAGGGTGGGTTCCCTTCGTTAAAACTCAGTTAGGCGAAAAGGGAAGGCAACGCGAGCTCGAGCGCGCGCGAGCGCTCTCGCACGGCCTTTTGGGAATTAAATCTTTCTTTCTCGTCCTTTAATTACTCTTACAAGGGTTCCCACTCGTTTCCGTGAGCTCAACGTTTATTTTCTTCTTCTTTTTGTTTTCCCCTCCACCGTTTTTTTTTTTCAGCCCCACTATACTTTCCTTCTTTTTTTCCCCGCTGTCCGTCTCTCTTCGTCGGTTTTTGCGGTCAGAGGGCGAGATTCGAACGTGTTGTCTCCCCCGCAGCTTTTTTTCTCCATCGGGTTGCTCTATTTCTCCGGGGGACGCGCGTGATTTAAACGGGTATTGTAGCGGGACAGGTGTTTCCTTTTTTTTTTCTTTTTTAACTTTCTCGCGAAGTAGTTCGTTGTTGGAGGAGCTGTGAAAATTAGAAAAAATTCATTTTAGTAGCCGTACGTTTACCAGCACATTCGCCGAAGGTGCACGCGAATTTTTCGCCGTCTCCGGGACGAGAAAGCGTGAACCGAAAATTTTGACTGGACTTTTTTGTCGGGAGATCGCGTGCGCCAACTTGAAACCACCGCGCGCCGGGAATTCTAAAGTCCCGATTTTTACGGTTTCCGGAACGCACGGAGCACGAATGCTCGCCCTGACTCTCCGTGCATATTTGAAACGTGATCCAATCGTGTAATCGAATTTTGCCGTACGTGAGGAAACGATAAACTGCCGCGGTGATTTTTAACTTTGAAACGCGATTGATATTTTTAGAACGTAGGGCTGCGCGAAAATTCGCACGGCGAACTGACTGCGGAATTCGTAGGGAAAAGCGAACCGCTCTGGCTTTCTCGGTGGAATGAAATTTTAACGCTGCTTTTTCCTTTGTCTGTTGCAGGTAAGCGGTCCCTTACGACGTTGTTTTGATCAGTGCTCCCAGGTGAGATTAGATTTTTTTAGCTCCACATATTTGTTAAAAATAATTATCATAAATATAGCCTGCAGTAATTTGTAACCTAATTTATCAAATTAGTTCCACGTATAACCTAATTTATTAAATTAGTTGCACTTACTTATAACCTAAATTAGTTTATAACCTAATTTATAAAATTATTTTCCCATATTTATAACCTAAATTAGTTTATAACCTAATTTATCAGATTAGTTGCACTCATTTATAACTTAATTTAGTTTATAACCTAATTTATCAGATTAGTTGCACTTATTTATAACTTAAATTAGTTTGTAACCTAATTTATCAGATTGGTTGCACTTATTTATAACCTAAATTATCAGATTAATTGCATATATTTTCTAAAATAATTATTATAATTATAATCACATAATTGTTATAAATAAACCATTGTTACGGGTCCTTTGTACTCGAGGGTTGTAAAATAATATTAATTCACTCACTGTCGAGATTAATATACTTTTCGATGTCTTCGCTTCTTTCTATAATTCGAATAGAATTTCTTCGCGGATTTATCAAACGGTTGACGTGATACATTGAAAATGATAACGTGTCTCCCGGTAATTAATTGTCCCCGTAAGAAACGAGTAAAATTTTCAGAAATAGCGAAAGGTCGATTCGCTTATCGCATCTCGACCAACCCCTGGCTCACACCCCCCGGTGGAAACGATCCTCGGCGTTCTTACAGAATTTATTATTGTCAGTGATTTTTCACTCCCCCCGTCGGTCTCGGTGTCGTGAGAATAGAACAGCGAGAAGGGGCTCGATATCTCAAATGAAATATTATTACGCGCGGTGGTACGAGGCGGCGGTGGGGTGGGGTGGGGGGTAGATCTTTCGGCGAGAACTTTCACGGAGAACTGTTGGAAAACTTTCTGAAAAAAGTAACGAAGAAAAGTGTCTGGTGCCACCCTCACCCTCCTCCGTTTCCTCCGTAACATCTGACGCGCGGTATTTTGAATTTTATTGCGACGATGGAGTGACTTTTAAAACGCGGAAGCGGAGTTACGCGACTGTTCCGATTTATCAAATAATAGCAGAGATTCGGGATCGAATATTTTTACGCTTTTCCCAACAGATTTCTACGTGTAAACGATCCGCCGAGCCGCGGTTGCATTAAAATTTTATTGAAAATGCTACACGTTTGTTCGCTGGAAAAACCAACCACTCAATTAGCGGGCGGAAGTGGCCGCGGCGCGTATCGAAACTTTTAAAAGTTTGCAAAATTATGCTGGTAAACGAGGGTTGAAAAGGGGTTGCAACATAGTAAATTGTTAGGAAAAAGTTGCTCGGCCTCCGGCCGGGAGAGTTAAGGGGCTGCGTGAGTGCGAAAACGTGTCGTGGAAAAATTAGGGTAATCTCCATTTCGCGTAATTATTGCTAATAAATGCGGATACGTTAATCCCGGTGTATATGTGTACGTACACGTGTGTAACTTGGAAGGGAAACTGAAATTACTGTTTCGCCGATTCTTACCCTACCAGCTGACACCCCTGACAGCAATTATGTCGGATCGAATAATCTCTGGACGATCTCAATCTCTCAATTTACACATTTCTCTGTTAAATTAATATAAAAAATTACGAAGCCATTGCGAACAATAGAAAATCTCATTTTTCTTTAACCGTAAACCCGCTCGCCGGCCACCCTTGCTTAGAAGAAGAAGAACTTACGGAGACTTAAGATTTTGAAGAAACGAACATTTACATTTTTATTTATATACAGGGTGTTCATTTGAGAAGAAAGAAGGGGGGCAGTATCAGTTCTTTATTTGGGTTGCACTTCCAAGATCATTTGAAGGTCAACACTGTTCTTTTTTATATGGAACGTCCTATTTTTCATACCATAAATCGATAAAGTATCAAATTTTGAGTATAAAAATATTGACCTTCATACATCCTATGTCCGTTTTGTATGTCCCACGGACGTCCCTGACACCTAAATTGCGGACGTCCCACGGACGTCCGTTTTTTTACGTCCTAAGGACATCCGTCGGACCAAAATTTCGGATTTCCCAGGGACGTCCGTTTTTTTTCGTTCTAAGGACATCCGTCGGACCAAAATTTCGAATTTCCCAGGAACGTCCGTTTTGTTTCGTCCTAAGGACATCCGTAGGACTTAAATTTCGGATTTAGAACTTCAATTTTGTATGTCGTCGGAGTACTCAGTTCTTACGCGTGAGACATATATTAATACATATGAGGATCCATAGATCCTCCTTATTCGAATTACGCTGTGAAACCAGCAAATTGATCAGGCGGAATCGGGTCCCAATCGAAGAATGTTGGAACTGGGCCATCGAAGGGTCGAAGCGTGTTTCCGGTTGAACCCGTGGCCTACGGTTGGATCCGAGCGGCCCTAACCCGGTTTTAGGTTTAATCCTCGTGTATCCCGGGGTTCGACCGCGTGATCCCCGTCGCGCGAAAGGGTGGTGGAGAGGGTGGAAGTTTAGGTGACTGCGTAAACGTCTGCGAGCGTCTGAATGGTCGCGACGGTGCTGGCACTCGGAGGCGCGCGGATGCTCCCTACCGCCCGTTAAGAGTTAATATGTGACTTTGAAAGCGCGCGAGCGCAATTACGCTACGAAATACCGGACCGTGCTATCTCCCTCCCGCTCCCTCCCACACCCCCTCCCCAGCCATCCCTTGGTCTTACTCCGCGCCGCCCCCGCATTCGTAACAGACACAGAGTCTCCGTGGAAACTTAGCCCACCTGATGGCTAGGTAGGGGACAAAGTGACTCGTTTAAAGTTACGGTTAACAGTCACGTGCCTGGCGCGTCTCGAAAGTCGTTCGCGTGCTCAGACGTCGTTTACGCGACGCTCCCGGAGATTCATTGGCGAAATTCTGCGATCACGTGACGCGACGAGCGGGCGGGTGGGGAGGGGGGGATTTCAATTAATTGATGTGTCGCGGACCGGTTCTGTTAATGGTATTAGGGGTTATGACGCGCGGCCTGGGGATACCATTATCGCGTCTGATAGCCGCTGAAGCTCTGAATAATTAATTCCATGTTGGTTTATCCCCGGTTTTCACGGTTCTGCTATGTTCTAACGTTCTCTGGAGAAGTTTTAATCGGTCGTGTGTGCCCGTCCGATGTTTCCTAGAGGAAGGTGGAGGCTTTTTATATTACGCTTGTTCGGTCGAGAATTTTTCTAATTTTTCTGGGACCGATAAATTAATGGGAAAACAGTTTTTGAGACCGTGATCCATCAGTCTTCAAAATGAGAGAAAAAATATTTATATAATTTTGTGAATGACCTTTTGTAGGGGTTTTTTCTTGCGGCCTCGTGGAAGTCATTTTAATAATATAATTTCAGGCTCCCAGAATTTTGGGCCCACTTTTTTCGTACGATAGTTTTATGGGATTGAGATTTTTTAATGATTTTTGGGAAGGAGAATTGTACAAATTCAATGAACGGAAAAAGTTTTTTTTGTCAGTGTATTCTTAATTAGAGGCAATTTTAGTGAAGTTACAAGATAATGAATGGAAAAGTTTTTGGGCCCCCTATTACTACAAATTTTCGGGCCCCTCCCCTCCCCGTAAAATATAATTTTAAGCCCCCCCTTTTCTTACGATATTTTTATAGGACTGAGATTTGTTAATGCTTTTGAACGCAAAAAATATGTTTTCTTTGTCAGTGTACTTTCAATCTAAATTAGGGATAATTTTAGTGAAATTACCAGACACTAAATGAAAAAAATTCTAACCGCCGGTTTAAGATGACCGGTCTCTAAAAATTTTTAAATATTAAAAATTCCATGACGTAATTTTCATAAGGCAACCGGTGCCAGCCATGTTTGGGGCTCGACAGGTTCAGTGTTAACGCGTTACCGAATCGTTTACCAAGCCCTTTGGTAATCCCGACGAGTTCTTTCGGCCTCGATGGCCGGCCAAGCGGATGCCCGTTAGGGTTTCGGCAATTTGATCGTTTCACGCGGGCGCGGCGAAGGGTGGTCTTCGGCGTCTTGGGATTCTCGCGTGAAGTGGTCCCCTACCCCCGAAGCCTCAATCCTCGCGTCTGTCTGGCGTCAGTGAAAACAGATGTAAATTCCGACTTCTGGAGAGAAAGTTGCCCGGGGCTGGCTCTTGATCCGGCGATGCATGAGACACGACGACGACGCCGTCGCCGCCGCCAACGACGACGATCGTAGAGAGACGGTTCAGAGAGAGAAGAGTGTTCCGATAGTGTGTCCCGCGATCGCTCGCAGACGAGCGGAGAAACCGGTCTCTCCGAAGAACGCGGGAGGGTGGAAACAAAGGGGGATGATGCCGAGCGAACGAATGAAAAGGGCGAGAAAGAGAGAGAGAGAGTGGAGGAAGGGAATGAAGGGACACCCCGGAAGGAAAAGGGACGTGTTTCCACGGGGACGAAACGAGCCGGCGGAAGTATCTTGAAGAGAGAAAGACGGATTGAGACGGATAGTAGGTGCATAAGGGACGGGTGATTTATCTGACGGATTACGAGGAAAGTTTTCCAATTGCTGGCGACATTGGAAACCGATAAGTTTCGGCGTTCACGCGCCGCTCAAGAACCGGAAGCGTGGAAGGATCACTGCCATTTGTTCGCCCCTGGGCTCCCTCTCTGTACGGTCAGCTTCCAACTAGCCAGCTACTTTTTGTCGACCGGTTCGGTTTAACACCTTGGTGCACGCCAATCGTTCCTAGAATTCCCTCCGATTTTCCGGTATTTCTGGTGCATCGTGCGACGCCATTTTAGTCTATCCTCATCGTTCTGGATTTATTAGCTGCGATCGCTCTTAATCTATCGTAATCTATTATTGCGATGGTAGATTTTGATTTATTAACTGCTACAAGCTGGATTAACTTTGTGATCATCGTTCTTGTTATTGGATCCTGCGATAGCTCTTAATCTATCGTCTGAATCTATCAGTACCATGATGCTAGTTTTTATCTAGATTAGGTGTGGGTTGGTAATTCGTCGATGATTCTAGCTACTATATTCTATAATCTGTCCGATCCCTCTTTAATCTATTAACCTTTGCACTAAAAGCAATAAAAATGTTTTAGTTTGTAAACATGATAAGGCTCTATTTATTTAAATTTTGTACAGTTTTTATTTCAATATGTACTCGGAGGAAAAAGATTGATCCAATCAATTCCCGTGTAAGTAACGTTATAGTTTCAATAATTGTTAAATGAAAAATATAAAACCGGTCGTTTAACGTTAATGTACCGATGAATTTCAAGTTGGACACAATCGCGACGAAGCCGATTCGTCCCAATTAAGCCGGGTCAAGCAGTTGCAAGCTGCCAATCAAACAGTCGATGTACATAGCCTGTCGATTAATCAGTCAATCTATCACGCGAATGTCGCGCACGAATCTATCAAATGACCGGGCGTTCTTGTCAATCGGCCCGACAATTCCACCGGATTATCTATCATCGGTTCGATCGAACAAATTTAAAACACGTTGAATCGTATAAATCGAAGATTAATTTACACTATTCCTCCGCCTTACAGCTTTCGACATAATCGTGCGTCCCTCTATTCGTCCGCGGTACTTATCAATTTTCGGATTACACGTTGTCCGCTAATCTATCAGTCACTTATCCCCCGCTCATCTATCAATTACCGCGCATCGCTCTGTCAATTACGCAATCTCATATCAATCCACGAGCGACTCATTCCTCATCCCCAATTACCGATCTGTCCCACCAATTACCTCTATCAATCTGATCGACTAATCTATCGCGACGTTCCAACAGCGGCCGACTCTAAGAAACTACTCTTGATCGATGTATGCATCTCGAAGCTCACGGCGCGTCTCCTTCGAAAGAGTAAATTGTTTCAACAGGGCCTGATAGATTGCAAACACCGTTGTTTATCTTTTTTATTCATTCCTTTCTTCAGAAAGCAGTCACGCCTCTCGCGGAGTCAACAACGTACTTCAATATTGTCAACTTATTAATTCAGACGCGCGTAATCTATCATCGCGGTTCCGGAACATCTATCAACGCTCGGCGTCCCGTGTATTTTTCATAAGGCGTGCTACACGGTCCCACCCCTCGTTTACTACCCCTCGCGGCTGCAACACGAGGTTCGATTATCATCAACACGATGATATATGTATATTCCGCTTGCGATGATCGTTCTCCCTGCGAACCTCGCCGCAAGATTAAAGACCGCTCTCGCCATTCGACCGGAAGCAACCGCTCCCCAGCTTCTCCAGAATGGAGTGTTGGATTCTTGCATGAATTTGATGTTTATATATTTTAAGTTAATTTATAACGCCTTTGCCTTCGCTTCTTTAGCAAATACGGGATAATCCTGTTACCGTGCGTACGAGCACGTTCCAGCTTAATGAGGGTTAGTGCCATAAAAAAAGGGCCCTTGACCATTACCGTCATTTTTCTAGGTGACGGCTGGTTTTCCCCCAAAAAATGCATTTGGGTACAATTTCTCCCACTCAGTCTCTTGTTGTACAACTGTACCAAGATCAGTTCTCCACGAGCACCGCGACTGAAACGATCGTCAAGTTGACGGCGAGTACATTTATACATTTTTCTGTTTTATTTTTAATAAATACTATTTTTTCTTTGGAAGCAACCTCTGGTAATTATTCAACATGGAGGACCGTATTCTCGCGCCGTGCGATGAGCGACGATGGCCCCTGATTTTTCATGCGCCTTGCAGAAGGGTCAGCGCTCTAAATTTTGGGCCGGGACGGGACAATTCCTAATACTGGTGTGTTCGGACGTTCCGGGTATCCGAAGTCGAAATCGGGTCGGATAGCGCACGGGACCCGAAAATCTACGACATTTGGGTACCCAGACAATATTCGGGTCTCGAATTTCCGGGTACCCTAGCTTGGGAACACCGCACAATTAATTAAAAAATTATTATGTGAATAAAAAATGTATTGCAAATTGTGCGAGAACAATTTCATAAATAGGCGAAACGAATACATCATTTTTTCGACCGAATTTTTTGACCAAAAGGTGGCCAAAATTATTTTGTAATAGAACACTAGTTCACAGGTGTTGTTTTGTCAGAAAATTACATTTTGAATGATTTCATGTGTATATCTGGATTAAAACAGTATTTTCTATAATTTTCTAATCAAACAACACCTGTGGACTTGTTTTCGATTACAAAATAATTTTGGCCAGCTTTTTTGTCAAAATGCCCCACTGTACACCGGTCGAAAAAATTATGTATTCCTTTCGCGGTATGAAATTCTTCTCGGAGAATTTACAGTACTTTTTTTATTTACTGCTCGTCCATGTTTTCGAGTTCCAGGTGTCCGAGAATAGAACTCGAGCGAACATTTTATCGCGTTTCATTCTGCCATGTAACGTGAAGTAAATAATGGACATTAATTGAAATTATCAATATAATTCTGTGCGATGATAAGGAATTTGATCGTTCCAAGCAATGGTGTCGCCGTGTGTCACGAAACGGAGAGTGACGGTCCCCGAAGACCGCGACGACCCGACATCGAGAAATGGCGAATCAATCCTTTCTCTCCAAAAACATTACGGAAATGAAGGAGTCGTTTCGAAAGGACGGGTCGAGGGACACTGGCGAGGACGCATTAAAACGTTCGCCGCGGAGACATTCATAAGAGCACTTCCTTTGAAAGCAGTCGCATCTTTGATGACCGTCGTCGTCGCTGTCGCCGACGAGGATTATTCCCTCGGCGGCGAAGGAAACAGCGGTTGCTAGACTGCTGTACAGGACGTTCCATAACATTCGGAGTCTACTTAACATTTACTCTGCGTACAGGAGTTGTAACCATGCCACAGACTAATAAAAACATGGAAAGTTGACGAATGGAAAATTTCCGAAATAAATTATTTATTCGTAGAGAATTTTTATCAAACAGATTCTTGCGTAGCTACCGTCGTGGAAATTAAAAAAAATTGCAGAAATAGTTTTCCTTTACAGTCTCCACCGAAAACATGCAAGGGGGATGCACCCCAGTACAGGGTTGACGTTAGAATATATTATTTACTGAAAATTATTATTTTCGGTAAATTGTATTTATTTTGATCTGGGGGCAAATTCAATTACATTGTTGAATGCAATATAATGAAATATTGAATGATAATAAAATTTCCAAAATTAATTTTATTATTTTTCATAGAGAATTGTTTATATCCAAATAGATTTTTTCATACCAAACGTCATGAAAACAAAAAAATTGCAGAAATAAAGGGTGTGGTTGCACTCGAGTACAGGGTTAACATCAGAATATATTATTTACTAGAATGTATTAGTTTCCGTAAATTACATTTATTTCAATCTGAGGGCAAATTCAGTTACATTGTTGAATGCAATACAATGTAAATTGAATGATAATAAAATTTCTAAAGTGAATTATTAAATTTATTATTTTTTAAATAATAAATCATACCTACCGTTATGAAAATATAAACAATTGCAAAAATAAGGGTTGTGGTTGCACCCCAGTACAGGGTTAACATCAGAATATATTATTTTCCGTAAATTGCATTTATTTCGATCTGTGAGCAACTTCAATTATATTATTCAATACGATACAACGCAATATTGAGTGTTAATAAAATTTCCAAAATGAATTATTAAATTTATTATTTTCCATAGAAAATTTTTATACATTCAAACAGATTTTTTCATACAAAACGTCATGAAAACAACAAAATTACAGAAATAGGGGATGTGGTTGCACCCCAGTACAGGGTCCACATCAAAATATATTATTTACCATAAAAAGCATTTACTTCGATCTGAGTGCAAACTCAATAACATCATTGCACGTAATGCAATGCAATATCGAATGAAAGAATTGCAATGAAACGCCGCCATTGTGTTCCACTAACGTATCCGCGCGAGCGAATCAAGCAAGGAGTGGCAAAAAAAAAAACTACTCACGACGAGCACCATTACACGTTGTACCTGTCAATAAAACCGGTTGAACTCCGTCGCGAGGAGTTCAGGAAGGCTACGGGCTGCGGGGCCGTTTCCCATCCGCTTATGCATTCGCGAGACCATTCTCGAAACGGTGCTGTGGAGGGGGACGGGGAGGGGAGGGGGAGGGGAGGGAGACAAAAACTAATATTGCCTTTAACGTGGCCATTGTTTTCTCCCTTCGTACATGCCCGGAAGAAACCGGCCACACGCTCGGCTACATGCAGATCCTAGATAGAAAACCGGCGCGGAACAAATGCGGAGAACTGCTTGCCCCCCCTCCCCTCCTACGAATTTTTTCGTTTTCGCGATGGCCGAGCCAGCCGGTTTCGAGCAGCCAGCGCGCGAGCCGACTCCGCGGAACTTTTTGATAAGCGTACCGAGATCCAGGCGACGTAAATGGAGGAACGGGCCACGAAGGCCACCTGGAAGTCCATGGGGGGCTTTTGTTCCGCGAGGACGACCCTGGAACTTTCTACTTTGTTATTAATTTCCGGCGAGCCTTCGGGCCCTTGCCTCTTCTCTCGACCGTTTCTCTCCTTAAGAACTACCCCCACTCTTTCTCATCCACGTGTTCGCCATTCTCGCTCTCTCTCTCTCTCGTGCTTGCTTTTGCTTGTTTCTCTTTGAATTATTCGACGCGCCGGTATCTCGCGATCAGTTCCCCGTGGTAGACCGCGAACCAACCCGGCTCCACCCCCGCGGAGATCCCGACGACGCGCAGCGGTCGAAACGAGCCCGCTGGCTCGGCAAAAAATTGTATAATGCTCGCAGAACATTTTCTGTGAACGAGAGGTAGATACCGGGTAAGAAGAATCGCAGCCCTTGTTTATTAACCCTTTGCACTCGCAGCTATTTTCACTGGAAAAATGAAGATTTCTTTCAACGTGGAATGTAATTCCATTTTATATTATTTTTCTTCATTTTGTGGATATGAAATCGATATACCTCATGAAATACTTAAATGTTTAGTAACTGATTAGGTTCCAACTTATTTAATAATGTAAACAATATTTTGAATAATGGTACAGTGGTAAGTCGAAATGTACTATTATATAATTTCAACATAAATATGCTATTTATTATTTTCAACGTACTAAACATACTATTATATTATTTTCAACCTACATATTATTGTATTATTTTCAACATACTAAACATAATAGGGACGAAAATAAATTTCGCTCCAGTTTGTTGCAATTCGGGGAAGAAATTTTTATTTTCCAGATCCGCAGCCCAGTCATAAACATGTAAATTATAATAATATTCCTTGATTAAAATACTCCATAATGTATGCCTACTGAAATCGGAAATTTCATATTGAACTAATATCTAACGGTGGCCAAACTTAAGCCACACGGTATAAAATTGACAACAGTGAAAAAGATCAGTCGAAATTTTCGAAGGAACTGAAGAAATTAAATAACTCGAGGAATTTACTGAAAAAAAAGCTTGCAACTTATCGACAGAACACGTGCATCTACAATGCATCCTCATGCCTTCGAGATTAAAAACGGGTTGAAAAATTGATCGGGGCCTTCGAGTAATAAAAATGATCGTGAAAGAAGCGAGGTGAAGCGTCTCGATAAAATTTGAAATGGTCCGAGGAAATGTCGGAGTATTTCCGGCGGGGGGAGGCCATTTTCCCCGGAAACGAGAGAAAGAGAGAGAGAAAGAGAGAGAGAGGACGTCGGTAGCGCCGCGGTTCGCCGCGCCGAGTGGCCGGTGTTTCGCGGACGGGGGCAACATTCGGCGGTGGGTTCGCAACGAAGAAGCCCCCGTGCAACCGCCGCAAAAAGCCCCCATTAAGGCGTCGTTTCTATTCCATCCGGTGGGTCAATGCAACGATGAGGGCCGCGCGAGCCCCGGATAAAAGGAGGAGGCGGCGCAGTAAAAACTAATGCCCGCCCTTAACGTTTCCCGGCTATCTCGGTCTGTTTGGTCGGCCGTAAGAAAGGTAATTGCGTCAAGCAAATTGGAGAACGAGACGGCCGGAATCCGTGCCCGGGGATTTCGGAACGGAATTGCCAGTATTTTGCGGCGCACCGGCGAACCCTGCCGGGGTCCAATTCCCGAAATTCAGCGTTGTTTTTTTTTTGCAAATTAGAGTCCCGACGCGGCGCATCGAGGGAAACAATGCCATCTTGAGAATCGATAAGGAGGATAGGTTGAAGGTACCATTTCGACAGAAATATTGGGACAAAAATACAGTATTTATCGATAATTGTCCAAAGCACGGGGACAATTATCCGCCAGGGATACTATTCTTCTGTCGAATATAGAAATACCCCATTGTAGTGGGGATAGTTTTGGGACAATTATAGATCACACACTTGGGACATTTATCGATAAAACTCTGTATAAAATAAAGAAAAATAATATAGAATGGAATTATTCTAGGATGGAAGAAATGTTTAATTGTCAAGTTAAAATAGCTTCGTGTGCAATGGGTCAATTCTTATTTTTGTCACTAATCTGATTACCAGTTTAAGGCACATTCCCACGAAAAGAGACGGAATTCTTAGCCGAGAAGTAGTACAATTACTCGCAGTGGCTGCATTAAATTATACGAAAGACGATAATGGAAGTTCGTCCGGTTTCCCAAAATTGCGAACGTTTCTGCGAGAAAGCGAACTTTTTTTCATTTCGGACAGCAATCACCGCGAGATCAATTTCCATGGAGAGAGAGAGAGGGAGAAAAAAAAATGAATAAAATTCGCGTACACGTGTCCCGACAGTGGAGACGTGCACCTAATCCCCCCTTTGTCCCGCGAAACTTTCCTCGGTCGTAGAACAAAAATTACCAGCCGGCCGGCCAGACCAATTCCTCGAAGTCCGATAATTAACATCGTTTGTTCTCGTCGTCAAAGGTACGGACCTCGCGCGTCCGAGTTCGCAGCGACTCGGTCGGAGGCCTCTCACAAAAGCTAATTAACGACACACACGGCACCGTAGCAATCTCTGCCCAAGACACCCACGTCATTCTGCGAAAGCTCCGGAGTCACCACGGACGAGAATATATCCTGCTCTCGGCGCGGAGGACAACATCCAGGATTTTTCTTCTTCGAGGAGGAGAGGAAGAAGGGTCTCCTCCGGTTATTAGACGTAGTTCGTTGGAGTCTTGTTTAGCCGGCCGATGTCCTCGTGCGCGTCCTGACAGTCTCCTCTAAGAATAGATTTTTCGCGGGCAGGACACATCGGCGACGTCCTTATTAACTCTGGAAGCACGACCATCGGCCAACTTTTGCCTCTTCTTCCTAAAATCTTGTCCGAAAATAACTGACGGAAGATAAAACCGAAGACGATACATACGGTCAATCGAAAAAGTTCCCGTACACTCTTTGAAATGACGTAACCTTTTAGTAAGTGGACCACGTGACCTGAGCTTTTTCGAGAATTCAGAAGAATTGCGGAAATTTCAAGAAAATTGAGATTGGCAGGACTCGATAAGAAAATTAAAAATATTGATTTTACAACTTTCTTGTCTGGGTCTGTAGTAAAAATTTGAAAAACATATTTTGTAGATCTGTGTCAATTCAGGGAATTTCGCTCTTATGTGATCATCTTTAAATGTTTTGATAACGTTTTCAGAATGTATAAAATTAGCACCGATCTGCAAAATGTATTTCTCAAATTTTCATTACAGACCCAGATAGAAAAGTTGTAAAATCAATATTTACTAATTTTTTTTGGCAAGTCCTGTAAATTTCGATTTTCTTGAAATTTTCTTTACACGTCATTCGGTAACCCAATTCTTCTGAATTTTTGAAAAAACTCAGGTCACGTGGTGCTCTTTTTAAACAGTTACATAGTTTCAATGGGTTTATGGAGACTTACTTCAGTTTCTCTTCTGTTTGCTAATTTCAACAATTTCAAAAGTTTTTTACGAAGTATGCAGAAAACAAAACTTGTCCGAAAGTATATACGTGGACGGACAATCCGCAGCGTTTAAAATCTCGAGAAATCCCTTGCGATTCAATTAAACAATAAAACTTCTGAGGATATGCGCAGAAAAACGAAATTTTCTGTAGAATTGAGAAGATGTTTCACGATTTGACACAAAAAAAAATGTTCACCTTTCATCTTTCTAACGCGCAAAATCACGGCCAAGGAAGATTACGTTTCCCGGCCGTGGAACGTAAAAAAAAAGGAACGTGAAATTGCGAAAGGAAAAATTCGATCGGCTGCAAGTTTATTATGTATCGATTGTTACGCGTTCGAGTTGCATGATTGTAACCGGAGCCGCCGCCGCCGCGCCGTCGTTCCAGGTGGAAGCGCGCGGCGGAAAGTGATATTGCGGTAGATAAAATTGAATGAAAAAGGAACGAAGTAAAACTGTCATGGCGTTCCTCGATCCCTGAAACTTTTATACGGTTCGGGAGATTACGAGCTCCGCGGAGTCCTGTTCAGGTTACGTTCCTGGGAGAGGAACTGAAACGCTGTGTGTGCGTGTACGTGTGTGTATCCGAAGTGAGCCCCCGGAATACAATGGTTGACACTATGAACCTCCGACGGTTTATTTTATTACGGTCTCGGCTCGTTCCCCGATGTTTTTCCGCTCTTATTGCCTATCCACAGGTAGCGATATTGTCTGCGGATCGTCACGCTTCCCGATCCTCGAGAGCACAGTCGCGAAATAATTCCCGGTGACGCGAAACTAATTCCCCCCGTGATTTTTCTTTCCGGCGAAGTTTTAACGAGCTCTCAACGAGACATTCAATTTCAAGAAATTCTACACGAACACCGTTACGTGTCGCTGCGTTTGCTTTATTCGGAAGTCTGAACGCGGATTTCTTCCACCGTGATGTTCATTATTCGTTTAAAATCGCCGCGCTCTCCTTAACCCCTTGCTCTACGATTTATTTTACGGTTTCAGTGATTCGAACTCTTTTGCAGTTCGTAATTTACTAAAAATTGAGAAAATTTATATCTATCGTATGCCTATATACAGGGTGAACCACGAAACGTGATCAGCTTAGATTATTCTGCTGTTAGTGATTCAGTCGGAAGTTTTTTTTAGCTAAAATAAGGAGAGGAGAGCTTTATGACGATTGTACCAAATTTTTTGGCAACCGTTTTTTTTTTTCCAGAGTTGTCAAGGTCACCTTCAGCTCTTTATAGGTAAACTTACAATTTTTTTACACCCATCTTTCAGGGGACTTCGGAAGCATGATAACAAATATTTTTTTCTGAATTTAAAACGATCAAAAGAGTCATTTATTAACCGTTTATGCGAGTGTATAATTCTGAAAAAGAAGGGTTGATAAAAAATTTTATACGATCGTCGTAAAGCTCTCGTCGAACCATGTTATTTTAGCTAAAACAATTTCTGATTGAACCACTAACAACAGAAAAATCTAAGCTGATCACGTTTCCTGATTCACCCTGTATATTCTCCAATAGCTGTACATCAACGAAACCAAAGTAGAGTTTTATTTCGGTTTAAAGGAAATTAATAACATACATATTTATTAGACTCTGTTCAAAATCATCGTCACGTGTCTCCCACGATATTGTAGGGCAAGGGGTAAATGCTTTTTTAGTCATTTAGCTCTTTAATTAGTGAGAATAGAGAAAAAAATCAAAACTTACATGTACATTGGGTTGGAAGTTCGCAGCGTTTTACAATTAAAATTCAAAGATGAGATTGAGATATTTATTCATAAGTTTATTCAATAACGTGAAAAAGTGATACAATAGGATGGAAAATGTTATTCTATCTTGATTTTAAAAAATAATACAATGTTATTCTATAAATATCTTGATTTAAAAAAATAATACAATGTTCTTCTATAAATATCTTGATTTTAAAAAATAATACAATGTTATTCTATAAATATCTTGATTAAAAAAATAATACAATGTTATTCTATAAATATCTTGATTTTATCTTTAAATTTCAACTTAAATACGCTACGTACTTTCGTCCCAACACAAAAATATTTCGTCAGGAGTGTGGGGAGCATCAAGAAGTGTCCATACTTCAGTGACACGTGAACAATGTAATCCGCGTGTTCATAGAAATCAGGTTGTTCGCATAGATTAAAACGATGTTAAAACGACAAGCAAAAAATAGTTGAAAATCTGCCGATATTGCCAGAATAGAAAACTGGTGCAATAGTCCATCCCGAAATTACCCTATCATGGTTGGCTTGCACGGGCACCGTAATTGCTGGCGTAGAAGCTCCCATGGACGGTGGATTAAGAGATCAAGAGGTAACAACAATCAATGTAAAAAGCACTCGAGTCAATTGCCGTTCTGCGACCGCAGCCGCATTTTAAATGACGCGTCGCCGCTCCGCGCCACGTCGCGATAAAATGATCGTGCTTAACTTCGATTGCCCCCGAAGAGAGGATCGCAATCCCTCGAATTGCAACCGGCCATAAATCTTCGATCCCTAATTCCCGCGAGTCGTAAACCGTTCATTGCAATTTGCTGAATCACCCTCTACAATCTCGTTAGAAGTTCTGCTTTCTGACGGAGCGTCATTATACGCACCGTTCTCCATTGATACTATCGACATACGTATCGACGCACTATGGGGTATTTGGCCGATCTAGCTGGCCAAAAGTCGATTTTTCAAACTCAGCCCAGGTAAAAATGAGTTTTTCACCATTTTCATCAGATATGAGTTTATTTAAATAAAATAACAGTAACTGAAAGAAAGCCAATTTGAAGGCAGTTTTAATGTCAATGTACATACAATCGGAAGGAATTAGTTGCACTTCCCCGTCAGTCCCCGCAATGTTTTTGGTATCATTGTAAAGGGGAAGGTTTCAGCTTTATTTCGGTAGCAAACGGAAGCAAAAGAAGAAAAACAGAAAATTTACGAAGTCAAGAAGATACGGAATGTCTAATTTTTGCCACAAAAATGAAATTGCGAGCTGAGGGGATGCGAGATGCTAAGTTGTATTATATTAATATTAGTTATATTATATTGTGTATATATCATATATTATATTATATGGTAAAATAGCAAATTTATATTATATTATATATAATTCGTATTGTTAAATTAGTCAAAAATAATATTTTAAATTTTGTATTAACAATTTTTATTTGTTGTTATTTGGTGAAATAGGAAATTTATATTATATTATTTATAGGTGGTTCGGAACCCACCTTAATAAAAAGTAGGTCCCGCTTGAAATTAGGCGATAGTTGAGGATTGGTAAAGGGAGAGGTGGTGGAATGGATTTGAAACCCTGAGGGGACCAAATATCATTACATACAATATTATATTATTTATATTTTAATAATCCATATTGTTGAATTAGTAAAAAAAATATTTTCAATGCTGTATCAACAATTTTTATTTATTTATAATTATTTTTTTTAAGAAAAAATACTATAATTAAGTTAGTAGGTACATTTTAAAAATAATTTTGGCCAGCTAGATCGGTCAAATACCCCATAGTGCGACGATGCACGTATTTTCGATCGCGTAGTCGTAACAAAAATGGCGGCGCGCCGCGTAACAGCCGCTCCTAAATAACATTCCCCTCCTCCCCCTTCCCCTGCCCCGGGAGGCCAGCCGTCATCTTTCGTTACCAAATATTACCCGTTGATTGATACAAATTTGATTCGGTGAATTGCATTAGAGGAGGGGCTCATCCAATCAGCCGGCAGTTTTCTCTCCCGGATGGTCGCGACGAGCTCTCTCTCTCTCTCTCTTTCTCTCGAGTGCGCACGGTAGTTCACGGTTTGCCCACACGATCTCCGGTGACAGGGTCAAACGATCCACTGAATTACGGCTTTTAGATTGTCGAATGTGCCCGGCCTGATAAATTCTCCGGACGATCCTTAAACGATACGGACACCCGATACAATGAATTTACTGGCCCGATCAGTTTTGGAATTTTTATTGAATCGTGCTCGGGCTTAACACCAATTTTAATCTGTTTTTGGTTTCTCATCTCCTCGGAGGATTAACGAGTTCGTTAATGCGTTCGACGATTTAACGGGCTTGAACTCTCTTGATGGTTGAAAATTAAATAGCCCCGGGGATCGGCTTCCGTCGGTTTATCTGCCTCGCGGAGGATTCTCTTTTACACCTTCGCTGCTGTATAAACTGTGTAATCTTTTGCATTATTCAGGATCACGAGGGGGGGGCAGGGGGTTGTAAGAAGATTTTTGATAAATTATTTGCGCGCGGTAAATCCGAAGATCAATGTATATGTGTGCGCGAGGGAGGTGCTGTAAAGTGTTTTTTAGCGCTCCCGTCATAAAACACAGCATTTGTTCATTTATACAATAGCCCATGTACGTTTATGTTCGCTCGATGTAACAAACGCGTAAACAAAATAAAAAAACTAGCTAGCAAATTGACTAGCAGAAAATGCGAATTTGCATGGAGCGCCGGGTCAGAATGGACCCGGGTCCCGCCGCTTTCGAAGAGCACGCTCGCGTGAGTCACTGCACGGTACGCGACGAACGTGCGAAGTGTCTTATTATCTTGTCCAGTATACCGATACTCGTAAAAGGGGGCGTAGCCGACAAAGTCTCTTGTAAATCACGGTTCATTAGGCAAGACACGGCTGTGGGGGGCGCGAGGGGGGCTCGTTAACTCGCGAAAATCGAGTTAGCCGATGACTCGACCATGCGAAATAGAAAGAGAGATGAAAAAAATAGCTGAAAGTCAATTCGGCCGGCGCGTATGGTCCGACACTTGTGCCCCCGACGGATGCGGGTTCGCGAAGGGTTTCGCCGTGGGGGGGTCCCCCGGTTGGCCGAGTTTCCCTTCGAAGGGCCCGGAGAATTGTCCCCGGCTTTCGAGTTGTCACGTGCATCGCCCTATTTCCAGTCCTCGTCCTTGAAGAGAGAAACAGAGAGAGAGAGAGAGGGGACGGTGCTTGTTCCTAAAGGACGAAATAAGTACCGGGGCGGGGGAGGGATGAATGGCCTGGCATATGGAGGGCCTGCACTTGGCCCTTCCGCTTCTCACGCATTCACCGCCTCGTTTCTTTCATTCGTTCTTCGATTCCCGATCGAGAACTTCTCGGAGGATCCGGCTCGAGTGTTTGCCGCGAAAAACTAGCTGGGGTGACGTGTGGCCCTTCGGGGGTGGGAGCGGCGATGACCGTAGGGCGTTCGACCAATGAATCTGCCGGCGAAGGAACAGAATTCGTATTATTTGGCAAGGATGATGTTTGTAGAAATTTAATTTAATTTCTACAAATTTCATCCTTGAAATTTAATTTAATTTCTATAAATTCCATCCTTGAAATTTAATTTCTATAAATTCCATCCTTGAAATTTAATTTCTATAAATTCCATCCTTGAAATTTAATTTCTACAAATTTCCTTGAAATTTAATTTAAAGAAATTTAATTTAATTTCTACAAATTTCCTTGAAATTTAATTTAATTTCTACAAATTTCCTGGAAATTTAATTTAAAGAAATTTAATTTAATTTCAACAAATTTAATTTAAAGAAATTTAATTTAATTTCAACAAATTTAATTTAAAGAAATTTAATTTAATTTCAACAAATTTCATCCTTGAAATTTAATTTAATTGCTACAAACTTCATCCTTGACGACCTGATAAATGAGGAAAAGAGCAACATATGTGACGCCCTTTTCTTGGTGAAATTTGTGCAGTAATATTTTTAATATCTGTTCTCATCGGCGCGTTAACTTTCCCTAGCGAATCTCACGTGTTCGAGGTGAGTCATCGGGATTTGCAATTTGAGCGACTGGAAGTTTCGTGAAATAAAATAAATTTTAATAAACGCTTGTACAGGGTGTAGAGAAACGTTTGGTCTGGGCTGTCACGAGCGTGTATGGTACATCTCCGGATCGATGAAGATCTGTGGCAAAAAAGTTGCCGCAAAATTCTCGTTCAGTTTCAAGTTCAACATTTTTCTAGGTAAACAAGGTTTTCTCGAGTGAATTCAAGTAAATGTAGATGTAAAAAAGAAAATTGGCCTTGAATTCAAGGCGAATATTGCGGCAACCATTTTTTCGCAGATGTTCAGCGTTCCGAGGATGCAGTTAAGACCGCACGTTTCTTGACACCCTGTAGGTGAACGTGACACAACGTTAAATTTCAGGGCAGGAGTGTCCTCGGCGGCGACTGCCTCGGGTAATTCCTCGCATATGTAAATCGACCGAAGCCTGTTCCTCCGTGCACTTAATGCCTCCGAGGGTGGGCGAACATCGATTTGACTCGGAATATTGGAAAAGTTTGTTAGCTCTCCGGGCAGAAGAAGGTTCATACAAGCCGGGGAACACTTGTTCGAATCTTCTATTTCATTCTAATGTCGTTCCCGTCTGTGGAACCAGTGCGGAGGGGTTCCATCGGGAACCCGGAAGACGAAGAGGAGGAAGATGAAGAAGAAGAAGAAGACTCTGTTAGATTGAGTTTCAAGTTGTACGCCAACAAAACTCAATTCATCGTTCCATTCTACCGAAGAAGAGTCCCCCCTGCTTGCCCAGGGGCAACGGGTCAGGAGCGTACCAACGTAACCGTGAACCCAACGCGGAGTCTACCGTGGAGGATGGGCGGTCTGCAGGGCCGAAACGAAAAAACAAAGAAAAAGGGTCGTGCACAGGGTCGCCGAAGGGCCGATCGCAATACTGTCCGAAGCTCGATCACGCGTGTCCCGCCGGGAGTTCCGTTTTTCCAGTTTTCTCTATACATGTATTCCTTTCCCGGCGAGTTTCCTTTTCCCCCCGGTTGCTTTTGTTTTTCTTTCACTCGGTTTCCCGCGCTCCGCTCTCCTTCCCGTTTGAATCTCGCGGACGCGGAGGACGGCTCGATAGATCGATCACGCCGGCCACGAAGGACAGAAACTCGCTTCTTTATTTTTTAACGAACCGCCGCGGCGAGTGCCTCTGGAAACAGTGAGCGGAATTTCTCCCCGTTGAACCGAAAACTTCATGTTTTTTCTTTTGTTTTTTCTCTCTCTCTCTCTCTCTCTCTCTCTCTCTCGTTGCGACAGAGTTTTTTCGTTGCCCCATGAAAGTCTTTCAACGACGAAGAAAAGGTGGACACCACCGGAAAAGCTCGCCGCTTCGCTGAACAAACGCGGTTTTTCCGAGACTTCGGGATCGACCTTTGTGCGCGGACTTCAATCAACGGCTTGCGGGAAACTTTGCGTAAATTTGCGGCTGCGTCGGCTCGTCCCGCGGACGAGAATTGCGGAGTTTTAATGGCCGCGGAGAACGAGACAGTCTTGGTTTTTTTGTTTTGGTATTTTGCGGAGTTTATGTATTAATTTGTTATGTAAAATTTTTCTTTGCTGGCGAAAAACATTTATTAGAGACTGAGACATTCATAGATTGGCACGCTATAAATATTTCCAAGTGAAAACTACATTATCAATGTACGTGACAAGTGAACCTACTTCTTCAGATTTGAAATTTAATAAGTAATAAATATTTCCTAACATATGTTTTTTGGTTGTTGTTTCTAGATATTTCTATTGAATAGATATCTAATTTTTTTTAGTGCCACTTTGGCGTTAAGTAATTGCAACTACCAATTACCAATTACCAATTACAATTACTTGTAATTGCAGCTACCAATTACAATTACTTGTAATTGCAGCTACCAATTACAATTACTTGTAATTGCAGAAATAAAAGTACAATTACATGTAATTGTAATTGGTAATTGTAATTACATTGGCTCGACCAGTAATTGTAATTGCGAACCACAATTACAATTACTGTGATTTGACAAGTAATTGCAACTACAATTACAGTAATTTGACAAGTAATTACAATTACAGTGATTTGACAAGTAATTGCAATTACAATTACAGTGATTTGACAAGTAATTGCAATTACAATTACAGTGATTTGACAAGTAATTGCAATTACCAATTACAATTACACGTAATGGTAATTCCATTTCTGCAATTACAAATCACAATAATTGCTAAGTAATTGTAATTGAAATTACTTTTTGCCAACTCTAGCACCGATAAGGGGTTAAGCTTTCAATAAAAAGAAAAAACTGGCCCAAGCACGAGAGATTCATCTTTGGACTAAAAAGCGAAAAACAGTCAGCAAACACGACTAGCCTGCCACAGATGTCCGATCAACTGGTAGCTAAACGGGAGCCGAAGATCGCCGAGCCGAACGCGCTATCGACTCCCCAGATCAGACTTAATCGCACGCGGAGCATAATTCCCGGAGCTGCATCCCCATTGACCCGACGAAAGGACACGAGACGGCATTACCAGCAAAATCTCAGATCAGACGTAGACGGCGAGGCTGCGCGAGGGGGGGCTCGGAATGGATTGCCGGGCAAACAGGGCCGCGTTTTTCGGCGAAGCATCCGGAAAAAATCGAGGGGGGGCGGTTATTTCGGGGCGGGTTCTCTCGGCGCGAGCAGCCGCCGCCAGGGATTAGCTGGGAAGAATAAACAGGGTCGCGTGGCGCTAGTATCCGAACCCCCTGCGTTCACGGTGGGTCGGTTCCGCGCCGATGACGCGTATTAAATTCGTCGATACGGATGTATACACTGTACTCTATGTATGGGATAGCGAGAGAAAGAGAGAGAGAGGACCGGGGGAGGGGCCGAGGGACAAAGGAGGTCCTCCGAGACGCGAGAGGCGGACGCAATTTTTAACGCGAGCGCTTTTCCTTGTCCTAAATAAATATTTCAGACAGGATTGAAAGCTTGGCAAACAGACGGCAAGAGTTTTTTAGCCGTGCCGTTTAAGTAGCCAGCGCTGTTATTAAGTAATTATGTACACGAGTGTCGGGGGTGAGTTTATCCGGACGGGGTTGAAGGCCGGGAGTGGCTGGAAAATGGCGGTTGCCGGGAATATTCGGAAGTCTATGAAACCCTGCGCCTGTTTATCGTAAAACCGTTTCGGAATATGTATACAGGGTGTCCCGCGACTCACGGTCAACCGATTAGGTCATTCTACATGTAAAAATGAGTCGAAGAGGAAGAATAGAATTTTTCCCTGCGAGTCTTCGTTTTCGAGAAAATTTGAAAATGCTGAGAATAGGCGATTTAATACAACAGAAATTTTAAGAAATGTTCGACGGAGTTAATTTGATCCCCGCCGAGTTATTTTGGGTCATAACAGCCAAAATAATAGACTTACGTAAAAACTGTGTATAACCTTTTTTGTAGAGCTTCTTATGAGCTTCATTTTTCGGTTGAAACTTTTTTCTCTAAAATCAATATTTTCGGAAATATTTAGTAAGAACTATCAAAACTTTGAAGGGAGCTTAAGAAATCCTTTTAGGGACTTTCTTCTCTAATCAAGGATAAGCAAAAACTTCAGCAAAATCGGAGGTTTGTCGCTTTCGGAAGTACGCCCAAATCAAGGTGACCTTGAAATCTCTATGCCTCCATGTGAAAAATATTCGCGTCAGAATGCGTTGGAAGAAATGCTTAATCCTCTACTTAACCCTTAAGTGGGCGCGCCTATTTTTGTTACATAACTGGGCGCCCGGAGCACTTTGTGCACCATCCTTTAAAACTACGTATATCACAAATTTTATGTCAAATAAATAACACGTCCATAACTTTAAAGTACCTAAGGATAACTGAAAACCATATCGGCTCTAGTGGGATGACACTACAGTCGTAGGTTATGTGGGGGCGTGCGAATCGTAACTAGCAGAAATAAAAATTATACTACATTAAACTACAAACGGAGCACTGAGTGCCACTACGCGCCCACTTAAGAGTTAAAATAGCTTCGAGTGCGAACGGTTAATACGAAGTTTGTTATTTCTCGCGCGGAATTCGCGGGGAAGAGGGGAAAATTCATTTTTCGCACGCCGAAAATAAAATCGTTCAACCGGTCCGTCCTTTTGTCCAATTGATATGCATTCCGCCATTATACCGACAATACCGATCACCACAATGGCGACCGCAGCGCGCCGCCGTGTCCTAGATCGCGAATTCAATGGGACGCGTGCATCACGTCGATGCGTGATTTGTTGTTTCGGGGGAGGGGAGGAAAAAAGAAATTGCGTATAACGCGACAATTGATTTATTCGAACGCGTTCCTCTTCTGGTCGGTTCGTTCCCGTGCTGTTCATTCGATACACGCGCTCTAAAGTATTCTAGCGCAGCCTAATTGGCAACAGTACCTGTGCACGATCGTAAATCCATCCTCTCTGTAATATTAAATAGCATAAATTCCCATCGCTCGGCTTACAGGAAACGGCGGACCGAATTCTTCAATGTTTGATGGGCGCAGTCGGAAACAGGTGGTTTATCGGTTTCTCTATATACGTATGTACGATATGTATGTACGAACTAAAGACTTCCGAACGAAAATAATTAATGGCTTTATTGCCACGTGACGCGGCCGCGACACGCCTCTGAATATTCATCGGGGCTGACCTGCATTCGGATTTCTGCAATATTTCACCGGAGGCGGGGCACTGATGATTAATCGTCGTCTGGGCTCTGTTTATGCGTTCACGGGAAACACGGGAAATGGCGCGCTACTTTTACCAGGATTTTTCAATGTCCTTCGCGGTATCGGTATTGCAGTCACGCGATTACACTGTGAATTTTTATGCAATCCTTGCGACGTTCTTGAAAATTCCACGAAGACATACTACCCTCTCTACACTACTGATTTCTCTCTAACGGCGCGAGACATTACTGTGCACCGTTATGCAAGTTTTGTATACAGGATGGGGAATAACATTGTCCACCGTAAATATCTTCGTTATTTGTAATAATATGAAAAAATGTTATATACAAAACTTGCACAGTATAGAAGGGGACATATTGCGAGATAAATATTTTTCGTGTGGTCGGAGGCATAGAGGAGATTTCAAGGTCACCTTCATTTTTTTTTGGTAGAATGTCCTACATTTTATACCATGGATCAATAGAGTATCAAATTCTGAGTATAAAAGTGTTGACCTCCATACGTCCTAAACCTAATAGTTAATGAGATATTAGCAGTAGTTTTCGCGAATCACTCGGAGACATTGAACTTTCAACACGACTTTACACGTATCAAACTACTGCTAATATCTCATTAACTATTAGGTTTAGGGCGTACGAAGGTCAACACTTTTATACTCAGAATTTCACATTCTATCGATTTATGGTACAAAAAATAGGACATTCTATTTAAAAAAATCGAGGTGACCTTGAAATCACCTCTATGCCTCCAATCACGCGAAAAATGTTTATCTCACAATATGTCCCCCTCTGTACCGTGCAAGTTTCGTGTACAACATTTTGTCATTTTATTATAAATAACGGACATATTCAAGGTGGACATAGTTATTGCCCCACCCTGTATTACACAGGGTGCGGCCGAATAACATGTACCAGCGGACAGAGCGTGATTCTACAAGTGAATATTAATCGAAAAAAAGTAATAACATTTTTTCGTATGGCGCATGGTTTTCGGAAAAATCGCGGTTAAAGATCCGTCGGATTGGCGTGCTCTAGTATACGCAGGAAGTAGAATAGGTCGGTCATGATCAGACGCGTCAGACGATTCCTATCTAATACGGTGCATTTTCAAACTCGGTTTCCCCGGAAACGAAGCTTCGGATGAAAAAATTTTATTCCTTACTTCTCTCTTATTGTCAACGACCATTGCCTCGCTGAAAATACCGGTTCCCGTTCGATCACCGAAGTTAAACGGCGTAGGACGGGGTCCGCACCTAGGATGGGTGACCGCTCGGTAAAAAGCCGGGAAGTGACCCTCTGGGTGCGTTTCAGGTGTTGTTGGCAAAATAGGTGGTTCGGAACCCACCTTAATAAAAAGTAGGTCCCGCTGAAATTGGAAATTAGGCGATAGTTGAGGATTGGTAAAGGGAGAGGTGGTGGAATGGATTTGAAACCCTGAGGGGACCAAATATCATTACATACATACTTCTCTCTTATTTTCTCATAAGAAATCACCTGGCGCCCGCTCGTACATGTTATTCCGCCGCACCCTGTATATAAAATAGAGAGACAGAGAAAGAGGTACAAGATCGAGCCAGAGAAAATGGAGGGCGAGAGGGACGGGCGTGGAAGTAACTTCGCGACGTATTGCCCGGCTGTTGTCCCGTGAATTAGAAAGACAGACAAAAGGTGTATCCCGTGTTTGCGGCGCGGGTTTCTGAGACCTCGGGATTCACGTGTCACACGGTTGCGCGTCGCGTCGAGGGCTGTGGAGAGGAAGACGAAGGAGAAGGGAAGCACCGTTGTCGGACGGGGAGAAGAAAAGGGCACAAGGGCGCCGCCGTCGACCGTGGAAAGCGAAGCAGCGTAAAACGTGGAAAAGCCGTTAGATTGAGTTTCAAGTTGTATGCCAACAAAACTCGACCCGCGACCCCTCTCTCTTTCGGGACGAAACCTCTTATTTGCCTTCAGAAACGTAATTACAAGTCGCGTTTCCCGGCCCGGAATTGCCGGATACCGGCCACCGAGCGCTCACGCTCGCGCTCCCACTGGTTCGTTATTCTTCGGTGGGGATTAACCATACGACCGCTGCCCTCGTCCGCATAACTATCCCCCGATTTATCGAATGGATATACCTACATACGCGTGGACCGGCGTTGTTTCGTTTCACGCGACTCGAACACCCTATAATCCCGGAAAAATCGTACGGACGAGCAACAATGTCAGGCCTGTTGGGCATTCATTATGCGTTTGTGTCCGTTGATAATGGAAAATTTTATTATTGTTGTTTATTTGTTGCTTTATGCTTGGTTTATTGTATAGTTTATACCGGTGAATCTTTTTATTATTGGAGGCCATATTTAAATTAGGCAGCGATAAAGGAGGCCGCTATAATTTTTCATAGTCGTTGGTATTTTTATTTGTTCAAATTCTATTCATTTTCAAATTTTCGTAAGCTTTATAATTAAATATCAATTAATAAAAAAGCTAGCTTTATGAAGACCGCACGAGACACTCACGAAGGCCGGTATAATTTTTCATATTTTACTGTGGGTATTTTTATTCGTCTAAGCATTCTATTAATTTTCAGATTGTCGTAATCTATATAATTACCGCACAAGAAACTCACGGAGGCCTCACGTTCTCCAGGTATACAATACATTACAAATTATACAATGTATGACGAATATCACGAAGTCACCTGGAAATGTATAATTTAAAATTTTTATTAGACTATTTATTGCTTCGAACCATATAAGGTTTATACAGCATAGTACACTACAAATTATTACGATCAATTAGTTTATATTTGACAAATGACCGGTTTTATACTTTTTATTTTACAGTTATCGAAATTATAAAGTTACTTACATGGAAACCGATACGATAAATTTTTTTATTCGAGCACATATTGAAACAAAAATTGCACAAAATTTAAACAAATAGAGCATTGCCACTTTTATCGGCCGAAACATTTTAATCGCTTTTAATGCTCGGTAGTTCTCAGCGATTTAGATCTCAGCTATTTTTTCTAACAATTTCCAGCAATTTCCATCGTCAACGATTTGTAGATCTCAGCGATATTTTCTAACAATTCCCAACAATTTTCATAATTAGCGTCCAATCTGACCGATTGACGTTTTCCCAGCAAGACATCAGCCATAATCGAAAATAAATAAATCGTGGCAAACATCCTGTGGAAATTCCTGCGGCCATTAGAACAAGAATCTCGATCACGTTGCTGGCAAATGATGCAGTGAAAGAAAACGAACGAACGAACGAACGAACGAAAGAAGAAAATCCATACAAGTCCCCCGAATACCTTTCCACGCCGCGATAGAGCAGGTATTAGCATTCCACCCTCCCCTTTCCACCCCCAGAACCCTCCTCTCTATCAGCTCTTTGCCCGCTGCCTCTTATCCAACCAGATATTAGGGTGCTCAGCGTTTTTCTCCTTTATTCCACGAGCCTCACCCTCTCTCCTCTCTCCTCTCCTCTCCTCCTCTTTCCGCTCGCATCTTTTATTTTTTCGTTTTCTGCACGGTCGCCGTCCATTTCCCTGACATTCACTT
Organism: Lasioglossum leucozonium; assembly: GCA_028454225.1. Classification (NCBI taxonomy): domain Eukaryota; kingdom Metazoa; phylum Arthropoda; class Insecta; order Hymenoptera; family Halictidae; genus Lasioglossum; species Lasioglossum leucozonium. The sequence continues at coordinate 4,123,567 of CM052211.1, read as the reverse complement.
TGGCGACATCGAACACGCACGGAGCACACTTTGCGCCTTTGTAAAACGCTCGCTCGGGGTTCTCTTCCACCTCGTCGCCGCCACCAACACCGCCGCCGCTGCGTCGCGGCGGATTCGTCGACCGGCCGATTTCCAGACCGAACTTTCATCTACCCACTCTGTTCTTTCGTGACCGGGCACCGCTAAACCAGAAGACGGCGACGCGGGCTTTCACGTTGTTTCCCCGGTGCTTTGTCATTGTTACCACCGAAAACCGCGTTACTTCGTTTCGCCCCACCACCGTCCTTTCAGGCGACTGCAATTGCTACTGCGACGAAATAAAATTGTTCAGTCTGTTGCTTGTATACCACGTCACGATAATGGTACACATTCGAACGTCTGTGAAGGCTGAAAAATTTTTCTTGTGACTGAAACCAATACAGATTTCAAGATTGAAGCTTCCTCTTTGCAATAACACCTTAAAAATTGATGTACGATTTTTTTTCACTGTTTTATGAAACAAAAATGAGGAACAAGTTCGGTCGTGTTTAGCACTCTTGGTGTAACTTATACTAGTGTAAAGTTGACGGCACAGGTCTCATTCGAAGCTCGATCAAACGGCTAAAAAAAATCGTACATCAATTTTTAAGGTGTCGTTGTAAAGAGGAAGCTTCAATCTTGAAATCCACGTTGGTTCCAGTCACAAGAAAAATTTTTCAAAGCTTTCACAGACGTTTGAATGTGTAACATTTTCAATAAGAAACGCGTCTGCAGTTTCTCGCTCGCTACGTCATGAAAAAAGATCTTGGAATAAAATGAACAATGGATTCTGAAAGTAGAGGTTTTGAGCTTTAAAATGAGTCAAATTTTATGATCGTGCGGTCGTTTTTTACGGAATTATTACTGTTTAAATATTGGCAATTTTTCAAGAATCGAGTATTTTGTGTTGAAATACTCCTTGAAAGAATTCGAGAATATTGTCATACTATTTTCAGTCTATTCAAGATTTCCACTTTGTCAGAACTTGTCGAGAGAATTTTTATTCTGATTAGCGAGAATGTATACCATCCCTGCAATTGAACACACCTTGTGTACGTATACGAACGTGTACACGTGTTCATACTAACAAGAAAAGCTTTCCAACCGAGCAGCTCTAATTTTAAGAAAACTTCGTGGGATTGTGGAGTAGGTTGAACCATTCAAGGGCGCCGGGTTTCTTGTTGGTAGAAATTCGCGCTGAGTGGGTGAAATCAACCCTTGAAGTTGATAGCACCGTTACCACGGTTGTTGCCCCGCGAATGGAAATGAAACGCTTTCCTCTGTACAATATAGGAAATGCTTTCACATTCCAGTCGAGCCTCGCGGCAAAGGAATATAATACTAATATTCCGTGGACCCCAAAATCGCTCAAAAAGCAATTCGAACTCGGTCGGACATCGCTTATTTATTCTCGAAAAAGTAAGAATATAATTCCTCAACGCTATTACCGCACGGATATAAAACTGCACGAACCTCGTCAATTAATAAAAACCTCATTTTAACCTCATTTACGAACCCCGCAACGAAATTTTCATACGTCTCGTTCCTCCCTCGGATTCTTTCATTAACCGAGCTTTTATTCTCGACTAGCAACAGGTTCGAACCGCGCGCGAAATCAGTTCAAATTTCGCTGATCGTCGAAGCGCCAATCCCCCGCAATTTTCGCGTTCCCTTTGTTCAGCAAACTCTCTCTCTCTCTCCCCCTATTCTACTTCGACAGAGTGAAAATTCTCGTGTGTACGGTCGGATTATTTCACGGCGAGAAAATAATATCAGTGCCACGGGGCGAGAAGCGTCTTTATTTTGGCTCGCCACCCTCCCCCCGCACCCTCTATTCGCAACGCCTCGACACGCCAGGGGACACGGATTGGATTCTTTGGAGGCAACCCCTCGGCGAGAGAGAGCAGGTCTGAAAACTTGATCGTAGCTTTCTCCACGGTTACGGACGGGGGGTGACGAGTGATTCTTTGTAGCCACGGGGTCGTTCCTGCGGTTATGTTGCAAAATACGGGGCTTTCCCCATTAAAGGCTCCTCTTCTCCCGCTTTCGTTTCCTTCCTGCTTCAATCCATCCCCCTCTCCGCTAGTCGTCTTTTCTCTCTCGTCGCAGCAGCTCGCACAGAGAGCAGAACCAGCGCGCGATGTCCGTGAAACGAGGAGGACCGCCGCCGATCGACAAGAAGCTTTTCAGAATCGATTGAAAGAGAAATCTCGAGCGTGACGTGGAGTGTCGTTTTAATATTCTGAAAGACTCGACATATATTCCTGAAAGACTACCAGCGCTCGCGCACTCTACAAATCTCCTCTTAACCCTGTCTATTTTGATCCTGCTTTTTTTTTTAACGCCGAGAGGCTACTTGCGTTTCATTTAATTTTTTGTTAAACTCAGCTAAAATGCTCACTCGGGCTTCGAGAATCGCGCTGATTATCTCGGTCGAATCATTTCTTAAACCCTTGTTCTACGATTTATTTCGCGGTTCTAGTCATTAGAACTTTCTCGCGGAAGGAATTTCCTAAAACAGGAAAAATTTATATCTATTGTATATACAGGGTGAATTCGATAAAGCAGGACACCTAAATATCTCCGTTACTTGTCGTTGTACAACAAAACTTCGTAGGACAAAGTTACACTGTTTGTAGGGCCAAATATAACGGTGTAAGGGAAAAAAAATTTCAAGGTCATTTTTATGAGATTTCAAGGTTATCGATGTTTTTTTTAATGGAATGATATATTTTAATACATTTAGAATACATATATTTTAATGCTGAAATATTAATTACAAGCAAATCAAATTTTATTTCATCGAAAAAGAAAGGCGTAACATTCGTATTTGTTCGACTTTGTTTAACCCTTAAGTGGGCGCGCAGTGGCACTGAGTGCTCCGTTTGTAGTTTAATGTAGTATAATTTTTATTTCTGCTAGTTACGATTGGCACGCCCCACATAACCTACGACTGTAGTGTCATCCCACTAGAGCCGATACGGTTTTCAGTTATCCTTAGGCACTTTAAAGTTATGGACGTGTTATTTATTTGACATAAAATTTGTGATATACGTAGTTTTAAAGGATGGTGCACAAAGTGCTCCGCGCGCCCAGTTATGTAACAAAAATAGGAGCGCCCACTTAAGGGTTAAAATCTTCATCACGAGTCTGACTCGTTAAAATACGGCAAGGGGTTAACCGTGCGAGACTCTTCGAAATTTCTTTTCGAAGCTGTTGGAGTTTGAGAAATAAAGACACTTTATATAACTAAAAATATAATCGTTTATTTCGACTGTGGCATGTATTAAAGTAGTGATCCGTTAGAAATGTCCGTTAGCCTGCTGCTCTTTCTTTTTTGGTGATTGTCGATGGAGTGAGGGCTAGGCGGCTGCATTCGTCCTTATATACTTAAGGTGCCATAAAGTCCAGATAGTCTGGCTGTGCATATCATCGGTGTATACCAACAGAAGCTGTTATATTTTTTTTTTAAATAAATCGAGAACAATATAACAGTGAAAACGAACTAATGGAACTCTCCCACGTTTACCGAAATTTTGCAACGCGACCGGCTCTTATCAGCGGCTATCGGGGAATCGGGACTTTTGATGGCCCACGGTAAATTGCATTATTTGCGAGTCGTTATCGTTCGGAAATTTTGGGCGAGACTCGGCCCGACGCGATGGCGTATCCATATCTCGACCCTCGACGTGCTCGCTCACTGGTTTCCGCAGGGGCAGCTAGGATATCCGTGGCGTCGCAACAGGGGAGAATTTCACCCCTTAAGCCCGCTCCGGGCGAATGGATACGTCGCTGTAAGCTCCGGCTTTGATGTCCAGGTCAGGATCAGCCTGGTTCTCGAGCCAACGGAGACGCGTGCACCCCGTTGCACCCCGAATGGTTGCGTGCTCCCCCAATTAACCGTCTTTTGAGGCTCTGTTACACTGCTTCCGCCCTCGTGGAAGAATCAACCCGCTCTCTCTCTCTCTCTCTCTTGCTTTCTCTCGCGCGACCGCAAATTTCGATCGTTATTCCTGCGTTTCACAGTCCGTTACTTGACCGCCCTTGATACCCTGTCGCCACGTGGACGCCGGCGACGCGACGCTCCCGCCTCTAATCATTTATTTTTACGGAAGAAACGCTCTGTAATCCCAGAACGTTGAAACGATGACACCGCGGCTTCGGGTTCTAGAGAGAACCTATTCACTCGCGTCGAATATGTATTTATCGTTTGCACCGAGCTCGCCGTGTCCGTAGACGCGTTATGTAATTAGGATTTGATTCGAATATGTTTTCGCTTATTGCTCAGACATAATATTTAGAAGAAATAAAATTTGTTTTCAATTACCGAGCATTCAGAAGTCTAGAAACATCTACGTTTACATGAAGCTGTGCAATTGGTAATAAAAAATTGCATTACATTCAAAGAAAGGAAATTAAATTTCATTATCTGTCCATTTGTTTCACACAATAAGCGTGTTGTGTATTAGGAGTTTGTTCGATATTTTTGTCAACTGCTGTTTATTGGTTAGAAATAATATTTAGAAGAAATAAAAGATAAAATTTGTTTTCAGTGACCGAGCATTCTGAATATGTTTATATAAAGCTGTGGAATTAGCAATGTAAAAATTGAAAAGACTACATTGAAAGAAATAAAATTACATTTCAATATCTGTGCATTTGTTTCACGTGTTACAGCTGTATTAGGAATTTGTTCAATATTCTTTCGCTCATTGCACAGAAATAATATTTAGAAGAAATAAAAAATAAAATTTGTTTTCAACGTCCAAGCATTCAGAAGCCTACAGAAATCTACGTTTACACAAACCAGTGCAATTAGCAATAAAAAATTGCATTACAGAAATAAAATAAAATTTCAATATCCGTGCATAAACCTACACAATGAGCGCCTGCGCCTGAGGATCATTGAGACAAAGCGATTCGCAAAAACCGATGAACTTTAACTTCAATAATTCCGCGTTCGCCGAGAGAAATACTAAGTCCGCGCAAAGCCGCGCGCAATCTGCCGATAAGCCCCGGCGCGCCGCCTTCGAATTTAAAAAATTCACTCCGTCACATCCATTAAGCTCGCGGAACCATTAGAAGAAAAAAAGAAAAAGGGAAAGGAGAAAAGAGAGATCGACTTCGGATTAAAAATCGAGAACGATTAATCACGCGCGCGCAGCCTGTCGCTCGTCCGCAAACACCCAGGTAACAATATAAATCAGACTGATAACGAGTCGTAGGCCCGGCCCGGCCCGCACGGCGGCTGCATCGTTCATAATATTAATCGTCGCGGGGAATTTATCGAGTCCCGTTGAAAGTGTCTCCCGACGACCGGTTCATTAATAAACCCGTGCATTATTCAAAAATCGATCCGCCTTTCACCGGTCCGGCCGAGCGTGTGCCGGTCGTCTGGATGCGTTATCAGCGCCGCTCTGATAAGTCAGCCAGACCAGGTGCACACGCGAGCCCGCGGTAAATCGCAATCGGCCCAGGACATTAAAACTGGCCAGGTCTCTCGTTGAACCTTTTATCGCGAGCCGCGATCGCGGGGCCGCGTGCGACTGCACACATCGGACGGGCAATTCTCTCTCGCATCTGCGAATCCTTATCATTTTAATGACATCGATAATTTTATATTACGTCCACTTTATAATCGCGCGTTACCCGGCTGCTATTTTTCCGCCGGTCTGCGAACCGACCCTCAAATTAAAGCCCGTTACGGATTAAAATTTATAATTGCAGAAAATTGATCTGCCACGTGACTTGTGAGTCGACAGCGGATTTTATACAATTATAACAAAAATGAGTAAGTGTATAGTAAAATTGTGAAAAGATTAGAAGAATTTAAAAATTCTGTTATATTATTTTCAATCTATTACATATATTAACGAAGAAGATAAAGTTCTATTTCACTTCAGTTTGTTGCAATCCGGGTAGACAATTTTTAAGGTACGGTGAAAATATTTATTAGTAGAAATTCCGGTTCGGGTCAGGTTGGGAACTCGAAAATCTGACATTCGGGTACCAAAACGGTATAAATTTTCGACTTCGATTTTGGGTCTCCGAAATTTCAGGGTACCCGAGTATCAAAATGGTGTTACAAAACATTGTGTGGCACTTTTGGGCAGCCAATTTTTGCAAATACTGAAAGATGACAGTGTCAACTACAAGTTCCAACAAAAATTATAACTTCATATTGTTTTGTACACAACTTTTACTCTACATGTTTAAAATTTGTCCTTAAAACTTTTCTGTTCCCGTCTTCTAATAACATTTATGATTATACAACGTAACCATCAACTATTTCAAATATACTAGTAGTCAGAGACATTCTACTTACTTCCAGGAACAGCATCCATTTTACAGAATTCAAATTAAATAGAGTGAAATAAACAGTGAAATAAACAGTGCCTCATAACACGATTACTGAACAACTAATGAACGAAAGGTTCGAACTCTCACCATTTTTCAAGTATAAGTAACGAAACCTTCGCACCTCGGTTTTTCTAGGTGAGTTATTATTATTCGGAAGCACCACAAAAGTATCTGTTGGTGAACGTACTAGAACACTAAAAATTTATAAAAGGTACTAGATCTAGTGCGAACGTACTAGCTGTGGAGACTCTGTCCCGGCGTGTCCCCGATCGTTACTACACGGTAATCCAAACAATGAAACATTCACGTGGCTCGGCGTTCGGAAGGAGGATGTTGGATCTTGATTTTGCGCGCGGTCGGCCGTGGCGGGACCGCGGGCACGTCCACTGTATTTGTTTCTCCCTATTCCATTTTCAGCGTACTCGAAATCCTTCCGGGATACCCGGCCAAATCCCTGTTCCGTGTTCCGCGGCTCGTTCCTAGGATATAATGCGGTATATCTGTCGTCGAGGACGCGCGTTTAGGTAGATCAGCGAGTTAGACGCCGGAGACACGTAGCGGTTGAACGCGGGATACGTGAGGCGACCGGGGAATCACGATCGAGGTTTCCGGATGTAACGACACACCACCGGCTTCCTCCGTGTGCTCTCCGCGCCCTAAGTGGACGCGTCTCGGTCCGGAAGGGCTTCCATAAATTATTTTAATTCCGTCGTTCCCGTCCGGACTCTCCGCTATTCCTCATTGTCCGCCGTGATCTTCCCTCTATTCCGGCGTTTTCTTTTCCATCGACTTCGTCGTGTCCTGCGGTTCAACCCCTTGCACTGCTGTTTATTTTCTGACTGTAGCGACTGGAAATTCTTTATCGGTTCAGCATCACATAGAAAACGAAGAAAGTTTAGAAAAAAGATCACCTCTGAAATAAATTTTTCCTTTTAAAATTCATTTTTATAGTATGTAATGACATTTCCTCTTCCACTCTCACTATCGCCTAATTTCAGCGGGGTCTGCTTTTTATTACGGTGGGTCCCGGACCACCTAAAATTTATTTTTATATTTTACGCCCATTTTTTCTTCGAAGCCTATATTACATCGACTACAGCCAAATAGAATTTTATTTTAACTCGTTGACTCACCATATGTGGGTGACGGAACTATTTGTCCAAGTTTTAAAATGAATTTTTACGCTAATATATTAATCCTACCAAATTTTATTAGGATCTGTAAAATGCCAGAAAGTTGGAGGACTACTCCATGTCATACATATAATTTTTTCAATTTTTATTTCATTAAATAACCTACATTGATTTGATGGAATTTTTTAGGTTTCTAGTTTGGCAGTCAAAGTGTTAAAGAAAACTTTTGAATCCCCAAATCATCGTTTAGATTAATATTTTAATAACAAGAATAATTGTAACCTACAGTGGGACATATTAAATCTAAGCTAGTACCTGGACAGAAGTGAAGTCTACACCTGGGACAAATTAAATGTAATTTTTAATTAGAACATATAATTATAACATCGAACTTTACATATCAAAGTATAGTAAACTCCCGTACAACGTGATCAAAAAATTGTTTAAATAGATTGTATTTTACATAGCAGTAAGCGTACAATAAATTTACAAAAAAATTATTAATAGTCTGTTCACTTACTGGTGCAGAACATACACGTATACAGTCCATTTAAACAATTTTTGACCGCGTTATACGCGAGTCAACAGTGTTATCATATTAAATTTAAAAGTGGTTTAGTGTTATAGACTGAACGGTTTGTTTCGAACACCCTATATAATATTTGTAGTTAAATCCTGGTTACAATGACGTCATCGTGTCCATTTCGAGTTGCGAACGAGTTTCTCTGCTCTAATGGACAACGGCTGGTTCAAAAATATTGTCTAAACATTTGCAAAGTTTTAAACGATATACGACAAACGCACGAAGCACGCGACGGCAAAGCGTGTATTTTATGTTTGGCCGCGCGAATTTACAAGCTCCGCGGCATCTCGTTTTTCTAGGTATTTCCGTAATCACGTACCGAAACAGAACACGCGTTCGCTCGCGCTAGGGCAGTCTGGTGTAAAAGAAAGGTGGGAATGGAACGTCGGTAGCATTGTTCAAAAATATTGCCCGGCCAAGGGTCAGTGAATAAACGGGAACGAGGACAAAGGCGGTCCGGGTTTTCGCTTTGAAACAAGAAAAAAGATTTACGCACGGTTCCGGGATCCGCGCGCGCGTTGCACACACACCGTGCCATAAGTGGTTTCGTTATCTAACAGGTGCAAAGAGCCACGGACTGCAATTAAGGCGCAAAAGCAGGTTAATTGAGGGAGCCGTACGAGAGACCGGTGGCGGGTTACACGCCCCCCGAGAACAACCACTAATTTTCTAATTAAAGGAATTTTAGTGGCTGCTATCGGGATTCTACGGAAACGGCTTGCGCGTATCGTATCGTATCGTATCGTATCGTATCGTCTCGTTCCGCCCGCTTACCGTTTATTTCCCTAGTTTCTCGTTCGCCCGTCTATTATTCTGTCAACAATTTTGCTGTTACCCGTGTTCCTCCTAATTGTATCGCCGGAACTCGGACTCCAGTTGTTTACGCGAATCCCTTATACTCCGTATCGATCAATCTTATCTTCTTGTTTCTCGATTTTATTTAAATTGACTACCGTTTATAGTTCATTTCGGGGCGAACGAATCGTTCGAGATAAGCAGTGGCGGATTTTCGCGGTTGAGAGGCCCCGGCGCAGTTAAATTTTGAGGCTCCGTTCTAAATATTAGATTAAGTAATAATTTTTTTTTCAGTTTGACAGCTGAACTTTGAGCCAGAATTTATGTGGCGCAATTCAATTGTGAGGCTCCCCTCTAAATATTTAACTGGTATATTAGTATAAATATTTAATTATTGAATCATCATTTTTTTCGTCTTGAGAGCTGAACTCTGAGCCGGCTAGAATTTATGAGGCTGAGGAAATAATGATTTTGTCAGTTTGAGAACTGAACTTTGAGCTCCCAGGATTTATGAGGCCCCAGGTGCAATTAAATTTTGAGGCTCCCCTCCAAATACTTAACTACTATATTAGTATAAATATTTAATTACAAAATAATAATTTGTTTCATTTTGAGAGCTGAACTTTGGGACCCTCCGAATTTATGAGGACCCAGGCGCTATTAAATTTTGAGGCTCCCTTCCAAATACTTAGCTACTATATTAGTATAAATATTTAATTACAAAATAATAATTTGTTTCATTTTGAGAGCTGAACTTTGAGCCCCCAGATTTTATGAGGCCTTAGACGCGCGCCTCCTGCGCCTATGCAGAAATTCGCCACTCGAAATAAGACTATAACCAATAAGCAAGTTTCCGTCACATAAATGTATAAAATACTGTTAAAAAAAAATTTGTTGGGTGAAAAGTAAGCCAGTGAAAGATTTTAAAAATTTCATTAATTCATTAAAAGGTTGAAATCAATTTTTATTCCTACTTCCTGCAATCAAAACATTTTTATTTCGCGTAAAGATCCGGCATGCTACATGCATCAAACAAAGATTCCTTGTTTCAATTTTGAATGAACTTTTCACTCAGCGGTGAGAAACGACTTTCGCTTAAGTATTCACTTGCCCCATAGAAAGTACATAAGACAGGCTTCACAGGCAGAACAAGAATTCATCCCCCATTACAGGCATCGCACCCTCGCCCGCCGATGAACGTCTTATTTAAAGTTCACGGTCGAAACTGCTCTTTATGTAAACCGCGTCACCCCTCCCGAAAGAACCCGGGTTCGGGTTCGGTCGGCGACCCACCCTACGATTTCGATTTAAAACAGAAGATCATCGGTTCCAACCCTCCGGTTTCTCCGCTTCCAACCCCTCCGCGCACTACTTGGCCACGATGCTGTTTCTTTCACGCGCGAACGAGCACCGAGCTCCCTCGAAAGTCGAACCGGTGCCTGGACAGGAAAGTAAGTATTGTTCCCCGGTGGATTTCGTTGTTATTCGCCGATTCGACGGAAAGGAAAACACCGAGTCGGGCAGGGCCGGGCCGGGCCGGGCCGGGTCGGCACGTTTCCCAAGGTAAACAGGTAGCGAGTCGCGAATCTGTGGAAAGGGTCAGGACGTGACACGGTCCCTTCGCGAAATTATCGGGTCTCCAAGAAAGCGGAAATCTTTTCTGTCGCAAATACTGCTGCGATAAACAATTCTCTCAAGGTGATACATTTCTTGTTTCAAGGTCACCGGAGCTTTTTTTTAATGAAATCATTTATCCTCGCCATTGCGATAGCCAAGATGTATCCAACCACCTATCATTTTAATATGACCTAAGCGGGACCTTGAGTGCAAATAAAATTCATAAACACTTACGAAATTTTGTAAAATCAAATCTTCAGTATTTTTCTCTGCACTCAGGCGCAAAAAATTCGTAAACGCTAACGAAATTTTGTAAAATGAAATCTTCAGTATTTTTCTCTACACTCGAGCGCAAAAAATTCATAAAAGCTAACGAAATTTTTTAAAATAAAATCTTCAGTAGTTTTCTCTGCACTTGAGCGCAAAAAATTCGTAAACGCTAACGAAATTTTGTAAAATGAAATCGTCAGTATTTTTCTCTACACGAGCGCAAAAAATTCATAAACGCTAACGAAATTTTGTAAAATAAAATCTTCAGTATTTTTCTCTGCACTCGAGCGCAAAAAATTCGTAAACGCTAACGAAATTTTGTAAAATGAAATCTTCAGTATTTTTGTCTGCACTTGAGCGCAAAAAATTCGGAAACGCTAACGAAATTTTGTAAAATAAAATCTTCAGTATTTTTCTCTACACTCGAGCGCAAAAAATTCGTAAACGCTAACGAAATTTTGTAAAATGAAATCTTCAGTATTTTTGTCTGCACTTGAGCGCAGAAAATTCGGAAACGCTAACGAAATTTTGTAAAATAAAATCTTCAGTATTTTTGTCTGCACTTGAGCGCAGAAAATTCGGAAACGCTAACGAAATTTTGTGAAATGAAATCTTCAGTATTTTTCTCTGCACTTGAACGCAAAAAATTCGTAAACGCTAACGAAATTTTGTAAAATAAAATCTTCAGTATTTTTGTCTGCACTTGAGCGCAGCAAATTCGTAAACGCTAACGAAATTTTGTAAAATAAAATCTTCAGTATTGTTCTCTGCAATTCCAACCGATTAAAAATTTTTTTTTGCCAAAATTGTTCTTTTACGGTATGCAGTGAACTGATTGTTCCAACTCGGACACAGCTTCGCAGAATGAAAAATATTACTCGAGCGAACTGAAAGCCACTTCGCGTGTAACGAGAGCACAAAAGCTTCCCGCAGCGATCCGTCAGCAGTAACACAGGACTCTAAACTGCCCTAGACGCTCGGGCCACCCCTAAAATCAGAATCGATAGAAAAAAAAAAGAAAAATGTTGTTTCCCCTCCGAACAGAATGGCCTTGAACGATCGAACTCGGCCGAAGCCAGTTTATTTCACTGTACTACTCCCCCTCGATATCGTTTTTCTTTTTCGATTCCCTTTTGATCTTCGTCCACGAAGGGCAAGGACCGTCCTCGGAAGGAAGGCTCCGACGGAATCTTTAATTCCAGTACGACGACGACGCCGAAATAGCAAACAAAATTATCGGTCGGCAGTATGTGATTTGCTCGAAAATAAAGGGGAGCTTCAGGCCGTCCCTTTCATGGACCCTTAAGGAAGTCCCTTCTTATCGGAGAGAGGAAGTCTGTCCTCGACTACCCTTCCTCCTCCCCTAACCTAACCTCTACCGATCCAGAATGTAAAATAGTGGAAATCGAAGTTTCAAGATAAAGAACCACTTTTCTAGATTTAGGTCGCGACGCGGAAAATTCATGGATGTTATTTCCCCGGGTTCAATGAGGAAAAATCGCTTCCCCGAACGTGCCCGTCCTTTTGGAACTTTATTTTATGGCTCGAGCTTCTTCGGAATTAGCAAGAACGACAATTACGGGAACTTTCCACCACAAGCTTTATACCATGTGGTCATTTCTACTGTAACATTCAAATTGTCCAGCTGTTTCTTATACATTTTCTAATTTTTTAATTATTCTTCTGGGACAAATAAAGGAAAACCTGTACAATCAGCGCGAATTTTTTTTCTCCGCATTACATTTGAAGTTGAAAATGATTTTTATGAGCGATTCACTTTCGAAGATATGTGAAAATTATAAAGCGTTACACACGAATATCTCCAAAAATATTGATTATTCACGACATAAAGTTCGAAGGCACTATATATACACGGTGCGGCCGAATAACATGTACCAGCGGGCAGGGGGTGATTCTACAAGTGAATATTAATCGAAAAAAAGGAAGAACATTTTTTCGTACGACGCATGGTTTTCCGAAAAATCGCGGTTAAAGATCCGTCCCGATTCGCATGCTCTAGTATACGCAGGAAGTAGAATAGGTCGGTCATGATCAGACGCGTCAGACGATCCCTATCTACTAGTACGTATATTCGTTGCATTGTCAAACTCGGTTTCCTCGGAAACGAAGCTTCGGATGAAAAAATTTTCTATATTTCTCTCTTATTTTCTCATAAGGAATCACCTCGCGCCCGCTCGTGCATGTTATTCGGCCGCACCCTGTATAAAGCGATCACACTTTCCGCATTGCAAGTTTGACCTTGAACGACCGTGAGTAATAGGTCATTGAACTCTTAAAACGCAGTATTTGACGGTGGATAAAAGAACGTATCATTCGATTTAGAAAAGAAAGTTGATCTCACCTTGGAGTGTCCATCGGGAAAAATAAAAGTCAACTGTCGTCTGATAGATTTTTGCGTGTAATCAATATTTTTGTAGGCAATCGACAGTCGCGCTTCATAATTTCCACGCAGTATACAGGGTGTCCCAAAACTCATGTTAATGCCGAAAATGGGAGGTTCCTTGGGTCATTTGAAGCGAGATTTTCCTTTACAAAAATGGCGACTGTGGCTTTGTTTAGGAGATATTAACGAAAAACACGGACCAATCAGAGCGCGACCTAGAGCGGCGAGCCGGCAGGCGAGCGTCGTGATTCGTTCGACAACGCTCGCCTGTCGGCTCGCCGGTCCAACTCGCGCTCTGATTGGTCCGTGTTTTTCGTTAATATCTCCTAAACAAAGCCGCAGTCGCAATTTTTGTAAAGGAAAATGTCGCTTCAAATGACCCAAGGAACCTCCCATTTTCGGCATTAACATGAGTTTTGGGACACCCTGTATGAAAATGAGAAGCAGGTCGATTTTATCAATCGTTCGCCTCGAAGAAAGAGGGTGTGATCGATTAATTGAATATTCATGGGCGAATAAAGCGCCGGGTCTCAACCGTAATCCGTGTTCCTGTGTGTTTTATGACGACGCGCGTTCCTAACGGGAGAACCTTTGACGTCGGACGCGTTAACGACAGCGGAAGAGGCGCCGCGGCCCTCGAAGCGTTAAACGAGGAAGAAATTTCGCCGCCGTGAGTCGCGCGTCGTCGCGTCGCGTCGTCGTCGCTCCGTTAGCTTCATGCAGTTCGAAGGCCCGAGAAATTCGCGCGGAGCCGAGGGCGAAAGGGTGCGAGAACGGGATCTTACGGGCCGGGCCGGGTCGGGCCGAGTCGGGTCGAGTCGAAGCCGTTAATCTGCCGTAAAAGGCGCAAAGTACATAGTTAGAAAGCGATTTAATTATCCGGCCGCGCGATCTTTCGCCCGGCACACCGGCCTCGGCCTCGGCCAAGAAACGACGGGTTAATGGTCGTTAATTACTCGACGGGCAATCGACCATCGGCGAACGCCGCTCTTTTTCACGGCCGAAACGAATGTTCCTGACGCGTTTACGCGAGCCTGCGTGTTTCGACAACAACCCTGACTGGAACGATCTCAACCCTCTCACCCCCCGTCTGTAGTTTTCTTCTCCCTTTATCCTTCCCGATGAAATTCTTTCGCGCTTTCATTCTACGCCGCATTAATTCTACCGCCCGTGCCGTTACCATTAACGCACTTTCCCGGCGGCGACGAGCTGAAACTGAACAGTCCGCGGCCCGGCTTTGATACATTATTTGACTGAAATTCCCCGACGGTGTTTAACGGAGACGGAGAAAAAACGACGGGTTCTTGCGGTTTTTATACGGGGTGAATTCGATAAAGCAGGACACCTAAATATCTCCGTTACTTTTCGTTGTACAACAAAACTTCGTAGGACAAAGTTACACTGTTTGAAGGGCCACATATAACGGCCTATAAAAAAAATTTCAAGGTCATTTTTATGAGATTTCAAGGTTATCGATGTTTTTTAAATGGAATGATATATTTTCGTTAACGTAATGTTGTAGCTGACAAAATAACGAATTCATGCATGTAACACAATATGACCTTCAAATGACCTTCAACCCAGAAAAATGGTATAAATAAAATTCAACTAGACACTTTTAAGGTGTCGTTATAAAGAGGAAGCTTCAATCTTGAAATCCATGTTGGTTTCAGTCTAGATCTCTCGAACGGGTAGAGTCGTATCGCAACCTACTAGACCACAAGTCATTGTCGTACATAGTTTCTTGTTGTTTAATGAATGAATAGAGTTTTGTTAATGATTGTAGGGTGAGAAGCATGACGTCATCCATTGGTGAAACGTGATTATGTTATTATGTTATATATTAGCAACGGTTTGCGGTTTTCTTATTTTTATACAACAGATCTCGTTTAATTCGTTTACAGAACGTGAATAAGAAGAGACATTTTCTATTGTGATCCGAGACGTAAATCTCAGACGGACATTCGGATGTTAAATTTGTATTCGTTGTGTCCTCTTATTAAATATTATATTATTTTCGTATTCGTCGCTGGTGTATTATTTATTAACGTCTGTGATCCTACAAGATTTAAGAAATACAGTCCATTTCGTTCATTAAAAATCACCCCTCACACGTCAAGGGGGGACGTTCTCATAAGAACAGTGGTTTATTAAATTCATCCACTGTGTTTCGAGAAAATTAGTGTTTTAAATATTTATCCGCCGCGGTGGCCGAGAACAAAATAAGAGAAAATTCGTTTCAGTTCGCTGTTCGAGTTTCGAGGTGTATCCGGACGGATCGCGGAGCCACGGAATTTCCGGAAGAGTCCGACGGAACGTTATTCCGGGGAGAAAGTGTCGGGTCCCGATACGAGCTAGTGTAAATCGTTTCCCAGGATGTCGGTATAATCTCTTCTCGATCCATCTTCCGGATCCGGGGTGAGAGATTGCCAGGGTGGGTAGTTTCTGATCCACCGGCCACTGCGAGCAGCCAGCCACCCCTCTGCTGCGGACGTCACTCGCAGAGAATCATTTTATCCTTTCGAGCCAGACTCTCGCGGCGGGGACTCTTTCAGCTATACGGAATTTTTGGGCTTTAATTAAAATTCGCCGCGCTCAGTGCCTCGATTCCCTAGCCTCTCTCCTTCTCCAGGGAGAGAGAGAGAGAGAGAGAGCAGGAAACTTCCGAGCGCCTTTGGTCCCGATCCTTCGCTTCGTTTTTTTGTTAAGCCGAAACTTTCCCGAAGCTTCGAGCCGCCGTACCGTCACGCGTTAATAAACGAATAATTTGTATCTACGCTCAGGATTTAGTTTTGCTCGGGCTCTTTTAATTAAACCTCCTTGTGCTTGGTAAAGAAAAGGTAGAAGTTTAGAAGTTCCATGTTAATTATATTAATAATATTAATATTGTGTATACGTTACGGTGAATGTGATCAATCCGGTGATTATGTAATCATATACAATTGCCACTAAATTATAATAAATAAATAAAATAAATTAACTAAATTAAATAATAAAATGAAGTAAATAAATTATAATTAATCACCACTAAATAAACCTAACCCAGACCTAACTTTTTAGATCATATATACATCCCCAAAACGTATATTTCAAATTTTCATTACGAGCCCAAAATAAAAAAGTTTTAAAAAGTGCCTCTTTTATTTTTTCGTGTGATTCCTACCAATTGCAATGTTTTCTAAAAATATTTTTGCACGTCTTTTAGTGAACCAATGCTTCTAATTGCTCACAAAATATCAGATCATTTGGTACAATTGTAAAAAAAATTTAATGGGCTTTTTAAGAGTGTCCAAACATTTATTACACTGAGTGTATAACAACCGGCAATGATCACCGAATTAATTACATTTCCCGTAACATACACGATTTATTCTTACATATTTTACGTATAAAATAAATTGAATGGTATCGGCGCTGAAGTTATAACTTCTGATCGAACCCAGCGCCGATATCATTCAATGTATGTTATTCAACTACGATCGATAATTCAAATAAAAAATTTCATATTTTACGTATAGTAGAGAAGAATAATTTATATCCAGAGCTAGTTAAAACGAGCCGATCGAAAGTCAGGAGACATCGCTAGGAAACCGAAGAAGAAAATGTGCTGCTCGGGGTAGAGGAGTACGGGGGTGAGCCGGGGATGAAGAGGCGAAGAGGGTGGACGGGAAGAAAAAACAAACGGTACAAAGTATCCCCTTTGCCGATGGTCGCGGAAAGGGCTGAAGAGCCCGTTGCCCCTTCGGTACACCCCTCTTAATCATCCCCTCGCGTTCTCCACTCGTGGCCGGTACGTGAGCGTATTTTAATTCGTAATATCCAGACACATGAGAATGTCGCGGCGAGGAGCGAACAAAAAGACTGAGAATAGTGTCTATACATATATGTACACATATATGTATACATGTATTATAGTATAGGAGAAAGAAATTGCAAAAAGATCGGAGAAAGCGTTGTCCACCGGGGAGGTTTCGGGGTTACGATGACCCCCTGACGTGGCCCGGCAATTTCGCACGTCACTCGCAGGAACCTCCGATTCACCCCTATCGTGTCCAAGAGACCTCTGACCTCTCTCTCCTCCTCCTCCACCTCCTCCTCGTCAGCAGCCTCGTCCGGCAGGAATTTTACCGGGCTTTAATTAAACTTTAATTCAGTTCGTTCCAGCTGTCGTCGTTCTGAAAATAGTGCGGCATTGAGGGCGGCGGGGCCGGGGGTGGTTTTTCGAAGCGGTCGCGCGACGATCGACTCATAAGTTTCAACGACGACGGCGGCTGGAACCTCTCGTGTCCGTTTGATCGACGATCTCGATCTTCCGATCCCCGGGAAACTTCGATTAGCCTCCACCTCGAAATCGGACGGATTTCGAAAGTTCTCGCCGTCTCTGGAATTTTCATTTCGCTCGCGGATAATACCGGTTGTTTGTTTACTACGATAGATTTTACGCGTTTGCAAAACAGAGGGGAACGATTGGTGAAATTTTTTTTGTGACCGTTATGTTAACAACAACAACGCTTAGCGGCTGGCCTGAATGGCTAAATACTGGAACAATTACCCTACATTTATGCTTATAGTACACATGTGTATTTCATTATTTCTAATAATAAAAAGAACCCCTGTATTTCTCTTATGAGGGAAGGGGATGGAGACCTAAAAATTTAAAAAATATTTTAATCTAGAAAAATTATCACTGCTAAATACTGGAACAAATACTCTACATTTATACTTATAGTACACATATATTTAATACATTATTTCTAATAATAAAAAGAACCCCTACACCTCCCTTATGAGAGAAGGGGGTGGAGACCTAAAACTTTGAAAAATATTTTGATCTAGAAGAAATATCACTATTCCGCGGAAAAATCTTCGCGGAACAGAAGAAAATCGAACGGATGCAAGTCGCCGCTGCGAATTCACAATCGATCAACTAATTACTATCCTACGTGTAGAGCTCCAGCCCCGAAGGCCGGTCACATTCGCTTAAAAGGATAATAATGACACAGCTCCCGTTCGGAGCTTAACGAGGTTAACAATTAATAGGATGAAAGGCCGATTAAACTTTGCGGAACGATGTTCCTTAATTATGTCCAGCGCGCACCCCCTCTGCCCAGATAGAACGAGGAGGTAATTCCGGAGCGGTTGATCGTGCGAACCGCTTTTATATTACATTTTCAAATAATTTATAACCGAAATCGGTTTTTTCCTCTATCCTCGCGCGCTCACGCACACACATTACTCCTGATTTCCCAGCGAACACTTTTTTTGCCCCGGGATCTCAATCCCTCGCTCGCGGTGTGTGCTCCCTTTTCCCTGGTGTTTCTCTCGTTCTGCGCCATGCTCATCGGCTCTCGCTGTCCTCCTCTGCTCTTCTCTTGTTCCTACGGCCTCTTCCACGCCACTACGGCGACTTCGTTATTTTATAATTGGCACTATCCGCCCTCTTTCATGAATTATTCTGCAGGCCGATAAA
This sequence comes from Lasioglossum leucozonium, assembly GCA_028454225.1. Lineage (NCBI taxonomy): Eukaryota > Metazoa > Arthropoda > Insecta > Hymenoptera > Halictidae > Lasioglossum > Lasioglossum leucozonium. The sequence continues at coordinate 4,104,917 of CM052211.1, read as the reverse complement.
GTCGCGGAATATCGACGAGCTTCCCTCTAGGGCTCTTCTCTTTTTGCCCAAACCCTCCCCTCCCCTCCCCCCTCGCTTTCTCTTTCACTATCGCACCCCCCACCCCTACTCTTTGTCCCTTTCTCTGTCTTTTTGCTACGGGTACACGGTTTTTTTCTTCGACTCGTGTCTTTCGCGAACGCGAATCGAGCCCTCCTGCTCCCCCGTAATTGTGTCTCGATCGATTATCATTCGAGAGAAGAAGGCTGCAGAGCCGCGAGCGCCGCGCCGCGCAGGGATCTCTTTTTAATATTACGAATAAAGGGTGATTTCCAGGAGAACTTTCCCCCACGCGAGCTTTGTGGAAAACCGAGGATTCGGAAGTTTTGTCTACGACTGCTCGAGTATCATCCTGCTTAGTCACCGTGAAGTTTTCGTTATTTTACGCTTGATATTATCGATACATTTGACCCTTTGTACTCGGAGGTATTTTAACTTGAAAATTAAACATTTCTTCAAACCTAGAATAATTCAGTTCTACAGGGTGTCCCAAAACTATCGTTCTTCCGGGAAATCGGGGGTTCCGTACCATCTTTGCCAACACGCGTCTAGGTCGCGCTCTGATTGGTCAGTATTTTTCGTTAATAACTCCTAAACGAAGCCCCGCCGAACATTTTTGCAAAGGAAAATGTTGCTTCAAATCACCCCAGGAACCCTCCATTTCCCGGAAGAACGATAGTTTTGGGACACCCTGTATATACAGTGGATCCAAGAAGTATTTCAACACTAAATACCCGATTCTCGAAAAATTGTCGATCTTTAAACAGTAATAATTTCGTAAAGAATGACCACACGATCTTAAAATTTCACTCATTTTAAAGCTTTCCTCTCGCGAGCGAGACGCGAGCTTTGTGAAAAATCGAGGATTTGGAAGTTTTGTCTACGACTGCTCGAGTATCATCCTGCTTAGTCACCGTGAAGTTTTCGTTATTTTACGGTTGTAATTAGCGTCGGTCATCGCGTCGAAAGTTACGACGGCTGTAACCACTTCAACCACCCCAGCTCTTGATAGCTATTATTTCTTTCTAGATTGGCAAGTTTAGTCCTTTGCACTCAGACTTGCCACTAAAAATTTCTGTAGCATTATTCAAAATATTGTTTATATTATTAACCACTTGCGCGATAGAGATTCTGAACCTAATAAATATGTACAACGGATCCAAGAAGTATTTCGACACTAAATACCAGATTCCCTAAAAATTGCCAATATTTAAATAGTAATAATTTCGTAAAGAATGACCACATGATCATAAAATTTGACTCATTTTAAAGCTGAAAGTCTCTACTTTCAAAATCCATCATTCATTTTATTCCAAGACCTTTTTCCATGACGTAGCGAGCGAGAAACTGCAGACGAGTTTCTTATTGGAAATGTTACACATTCAAACGTCTGTGAAGGCTTTGAAAAATTTTTCTTGTGACTGAAACCAACATGAATTTCAAGATTGAAGCTTCCGCTTTACAACGACACCTTAAAAATCGATCTACGATTTTTTTTTAGCCGTTTCGTCGTGCTTCACACTAGTACACTTTACACTAGTATCAGTTACACCAAGGGTGCTATACACGAGCGAACTTGTTCCTCATGTTTGTTCCATAAAACGGCTAAAAAAAATCGTACATCAATTTTTAAGGTGTCGTTGTAAAGAGGAAGCTTCAATCTTGAAATCCATGTTGGTTCCAGTCACAAGAAAAATTTTTCAAAGTCTTCACAGACGTTTGAATGTGTACCATTTTCAATAAGGAACGCGTCCTCAATTCTCGCTCGCTACGTCATGGCAACAGATCTTGCCCTAAACGATCGAAATGTCATTTACGCCGTCAGTCGCGTGGTTTTAAAGCTGATCGAGTAAGATTTATCGCGACGTTCCGAGGAGCGTCGGTGTCCCGCGACGCGACGCAGCGTTTCAACCCCATTAACCGGCAACAATTCACAATTAAAATTCTAGACGGTGCAGCGGTGGGCGTTATCGGCGGGCTGCAGCCGAGAGAAGCGTTTTATTTCAGAAACCGTGACGGCGACGCCGACGACGACGTCGCGAAGCCGGAATTACGCGCGGCAGTCGTCGCGACGTTTTTAAGAGAATAAAATGGAGAGACAAGGTAACGGGGAGAGCGAGAGACAAGGTAACGCGGCGAGAAAGAGAAAGTGAAAGTAGACGAAGGGCGGTGGAGCAGAATGAGAGAGAGAGAGAGAGGAGAGAACGTCGGAGAAAGAGAAAAAGAGGAAGAACGTTTCGCGTTCACACGTGCTCGAAAGCACGGTCTTGAGAACAAAAAGGAGAAGCGTCTGGGGGCTTTAAAACCCGTGTCAGGCGGCGATGACTTCTGCCACCCTCTCGTGTCACTCGAACTATCGGTAGGGTTTCACGGGACACGCCGAGGCTGCCATGCCATACTCGGCTGTTTGCGCCGCTGAAATCTGATCGGCGAGAGCCGTGATTGGTCTACGGCTGAAAATTCCGCAACAGAATCATCAGATTATCCGGTCGTTCGGAAAATTTTCCCGTAGAATTTCTCTAAAAAGTCGCTTTGTTCGTGGCAAAAATGAGTAGGTGTAACTTGACACAGTAAAACTGTTCGAAGAATTTATAAATACTATTGTTCCGACGCGGAACAACGTTAGCCGCGAGCCGCATGCCGTTGGGAGACACAACGAATTAAACCGTTAAGGAAAAAACGCATCTGCTATAGTAAACAAGGAGGCATAGCCTAAAACCAACATTTAGATTTAGTCCTTCCCTGCGCCCGCAGGAAGCGATTCATTGTTCGGTACTGAACCTTTCGTTTATGACTTTCGGGAGAATAGGCTATGGCTTCTCGTAAAGTAATTTAACACGTGCCACAAGATTTTTGTCTCCACGCGAACCTTTTTTGTACTAGAACATCCCCACCACACGAAACCGGTCACTCGCGCTCACCGGAAACGAATTTCTATGCGACAAATTTTACGCCAATAAAAAAATATCTGGAAAAATCCACCAATCCAAAACCTTTCCGGTCGACGGAGAATCAGTCTACGATCAGCACTCGTTAAAAATAGTCAACTCCTGTAACATAACCTTGCAATAAAGATACATGTTAAGGTACGCAACAGTGACTCCTTACTATCCCACTTACTTTAAAAAGTAATAGGGAATTCCGCGACGGACAAGCTGTGCGGAAAAACAACTATTATATTATTTTCAGTAAATATATTGAGAAAACAGATAAATTTCTATTTCACCCAGGTTTGTCGAACATTTTTATTTTGCGTGAAGATCCGCTGTCTAATAACTACTAGTAGTAACACAATAACTACAGTCAGTAATATACTTTTCTTTTTAACATAAGTAAAGTAATAACTACAGTCTAGGTGGTTCGGAACCCACCGTAATGAAAAGTAGGTCCCGCTGAAATTAGGCGACAGTGAAGAGTGGTAACGGGAGAGAAGTTGGTAAATGGGTTTTGAAACCCTGAGGGATCATTACATACAAGTAATAATTACAATCTAGTAACAAATTTTCAATTTCTCTTTAAAAGTTCTTGAAAATTTTCTCGATAAATATCGAAATTATCGTAGAATTTGTATCAGGGGGACCGAAAAGTGATAAAAATTTTTGTTTCGCTGGCGAAAAACATTTATCTGCAGTTCTGTAAAAAATGTTATGGACAAGCTGTGCCTCTTTCCTCCGAGTTCTGGAAAAAGATCCCAAGTTCGGAGAAAAGTCTGAGCGTCGAGTATGAATTAGACAGTAGACACCTGCGACAAGTACGCGCAGACTTTTCCGGTGTCCGCGCGGTGTTGGCTGGGCATCGGTCAGATTTCGGAAAATCCCCGGTCGAAAGAAAAATCCCGCCGCAGAGCAGACACGCACGGGGTTCCTGGCTCGCTTGCGCCGCGCGCGCGCATTGCGGGGAGCTCACCCCCTGGTCATCCGGTAAATCTCTCCGGCCCGGCCCGGCCTGCGGGACAAAACGTCTCTTTGATGTGAAACAAGCTAACGCTCCGCGCCGCTCGCGTTCGCTACACCACCCTGTATCCGCGCGCCGCTCTCCTCGTTCAATCCCAGGTATTTCCAGCTACAGTGCGACAGAGGGGGAGGGAAGAGGGGGGAGAGGTTAGGGGATGACGGTGCCCAGAGGTCCTCTCCGGCGAGGGCGATTATTGCGTTCGCGGTTCCTTTCAGTTTCGCGACTTCCCGGTGCGGAAAAAAAGGGTCTCGATCGATTCCGCCAGTGTTTTTGTGTCGCCGTGTTCACACTGCCGCGCGACCGACGAAAAAAAAATATAAAAAGCGCGCGGAGGGGTGGTTCCAGCCCCGTAGAAGTGGCGAGAAATTGGCTGAGCAATGTCGGCTTAATGGCCGGATGCCATGCTCGGCTTTACGCGGCGTTTATTGAAATTTCGAAACGCCGGGACGTGGGACCACCGGTCGGGGGTGGGTGGGAGGCGGGGCGAGCAGCGGGGGTTGCACGAGTGTTTTCGTGCGGGGTTAATGCGGTTTTCTGGCCCCCGGTTTGCGGGCTTTTTTTCATTTTTCTTCTCTGTCGCAGGGTGGAAAAAACACGCGCGCGTCCACCGATTAATCGAGGGCGTGTTCTTACTCGTCCGTCGGTCGCCTTGATCGTTAAACGCTCGGTCGGTCGGCCGGGGAGCTAAGTGGGCCATTAATTAAACCGAGTTAATTTCTGATCGACACCGAGGAAGAGTCGTCTCATCCCCTCCAACCCCACCAGCCTCACCACCCCCGAGGAGCGCACCCTCCTTCCTTCTTCGAACCGGAATTACTTACGGTCCCGCGGGACTTTCCTGCCGCGAAACAATTATGTCGTTGTCGGAGGAAGAGAGGGCGAGCCGGAGTCACGGGACGACAAGGGTTGAACGCACCGCCGGAGAACTCTGTTATTAAGACGCCCTCCGCTCGATTCCCGTCAACTGTTTGCCGATAGCGGGATCGCCGGATTTCCCACCGTTTCTACGATTTCCAGTTGTCCGGTTTTTTTTCTAATCTCGCGTGTAGAACTCGTAGACTCGACGTTTCCACGTGTCGCAGAAATAATTGGATTCCACTTTGGATTTTGTTATAACAATTTATTCGACGCTTGATGCGCGACCGGAATCTCCGCGTGTCCTTTCGCGTTCACTCGCCAAACCAGAAAAAGGTAGGGATGTCGACGTTTAATCGATTATTTATTTAATATTGCTTTAAACCAAGTGATTTTGTTAGAGTTAGTGGTTCAGGATATTCAGCCGGGATCAGAATCAGTCTTATTTATATTGCACAGATTTTATTTAAGCTTCCACGTGGCGGTTTTTTGATACAGAGCAGAAGAAGTGATACAAAGTTCTAGAGAGTACGAGAGTTTCATTCTTTCCTTTTATTTTTTCATTAAATAAATCGATTTTTAAAATCGGTTTTTTCAATATCCGATTTTGAAAGGTAATCGACTGTAAATCAATTAACGATTTGATATCACCGCAAAGATACCGATATTTTGCGTCGATACCAATTTGTTAATTGATTTACAAATACGATGGATAGCTTTACACATTTTAATCGATCGTAAAATAGATCTCTGTATAAATAGATCCAACTAGCATCAAAAGTAACTATAGAAATGTCCCTAAAACGCGTCAATTCTATTAACACTTCTGTCGTTCGACTCGTTTTTCCAGGATTGCGAGGGTCCGGGACGCGCCTTCTCATTTCTCAATAGTTTGTCAATAACCAAAAAGCAAAATAAAAATTCTCTACACCGATCGCAACAAACAGAAACAAAATCGAACGTTTCATCCGTGTAATTATGTGTCGTTTTTATAAGCTAAAATATTTGAATCGTTTTCAGCGCAGGCGTGGCCTGAATAACAAAATAACGAGCGTAATTTCCCAGAAACGCTACTTCGACTTCCTACGGTGCACGAGGTGGTGCAACATTAGGCCGGGTACACGCGGTTGCGGAGGGTCGCGTCGGTTTTCAAACGGCACTGGGGTACCTAGCGCAAACCGGAAACGCTATTCGCAGTATCGATTAAACCGCGGGCTCTCGAGGCCGATGATCCCCGGTCGGCCCGGTTAATTCCTAACCCCGGCCCGAGATCGAATTCGTTCGTAATTACTTCAATTAAATCAAACGAAAGATAGCCGTCGGTGTACAGATCGAGCAGCAAACGAGCTCGTAACTGAAAACTCGATTTGCCCCGCGTTAATTAGTAGGTGTCGGCCGCGGCGCAGCACGGCTCCCGAAAGTGTTTCCCACCGACACGCGAGCCCCATTTTCGTCACTTCGTCTGCACACCTGTGACACGTGCAGAGCTCGAGGGCTGGGATCCTCTGACGCCTTTGATGATCCGCGGGCCTGCGTGCGAACGTGTGCGCGTCTGTGGGAGTGTCCCGCGCGATCAATCGAATTTTCGTCTCTTTGTGCCACGTGAAATTATCTCCTTTACTCGGCCAGAATTTAGTCTGGTTCGTTTCACCTTTAATTTGTCTGGCGATCATCCTCTTGGCAGTACCTGCCGCCGCTCCGACTGGAATGCTCGCTCCGCTCGGCAATTTGTGGCCAACCGTTCGTTCGTTCGTACCCTGTCGAGAACAGAACTCGCTTATGAAAATTCACCTTTTTATCTAGCTCTCTGAATTTTACTTTAGTCGCGACGCGGGAACTTCTGCGAAATGCCGGAGGGTTGGGTATACGGAGATGCGTACTTCGAGGGTGAATTCAATCGTTTCGCTTTGGAGGACGAAGCAGGAAAATTGTTCTATTTGTTGTTCGTGTGTCTGTAACGATATGTTGTAGTAGGTATGCAAAGTGTGCTCTCGTACTCTAAAAACGAATAACTTTTGCAAAATTTGAACCTATCAGGAGATTTGGAATACTCTAGGATATTATTATCACACTTTACTATAAATATAAGTGTAAAAGAAATACGTGTGTTACATTCCACTACGACTGCCTGGAGGAGACTGCGTTAGAAATCGAGACGCACGTTCTCGAAGGAAAATATAAAAGTAAATTATAATATAAGTGCATATCGGTAACATAGAGCACTTATTTACATTCTCTAACAGAACCAACAGAGTTTTTCTTTTGAGACGTTCGAAGGATTAGTTCACTAGCCGAAGTGTAAATAATTGTTTTTAAACATTATTATTGTTGAAATACAACGATACCGTAGAGCCTAAGGGGCGGTTTTGCTCAGGGATGGAAGGGACCAGGCGAGGGCGTAAAGTCGGGACCGTTGTCAGTCCGGTAAAAGCAGCTAGCCTGAGCACATCGCAACATTGTACAGCTCACTTAACACAATTACATTAATTATTTACACTAACATATTTGTATTAGTAACAAAGTATATACAGTATAAAGTGTAGTCTATTAAATAGCGTCTCCGCGTTTAAAGACATTTCCAACAATTATTGGTTCCGTTTGCGAGGCAGAAAGTAAAGCTCGCGATTTTTAAATTTTTTATCTGTATCGAAAGCTGTAAATGATCTTTTTACTGAGTTTATATAAGCGCTAAAATTATAAAGATTAAAATATAAATGATTATACGTATATTAAAAAATTCGAATAACCGCGAAATTTAATTAAAAATTTTCAAGTGTCCGGAACTAATTCCACCAGTGTATTTAGCCCACCTAAGGCAGAATAGAAAATGTCGGCGAATAAAATAAAGTGAGAATGTAAATAATCTTCCGGTAGTTAAAAAGAAAGAATGAAACATTAGGTACGAACGTGAAGAAGTAATTTATGTGCCGTAAGGAGAAACAATTTTCGTTTAAGGGGGTGGAGGATTGGCTAAAGGTCCCTCGGCTGGCATTCCACCCCCGCCGCGAGGGGGTTGCACGCCACTGGCAAACGGTGGATATTTCTCTTCATCGTGAGCGCTTTATTAGCGCGGACGCGCGCGCGAGAACGTCTCATTAATCATTGTTTTTCACTTAAGAATTTAAGATTAATGTCGCCCGCTGGAAAAGAAAACAGCGCTCGGCCCCCTTCTTTTCTGGACTTCGTCGACGACGGCTGCGGCGTTCGTTTGTATCTATTAGCGCTGGGCGTAACGCGATATTCCCCGCTGTTATTATTAAAACTCGTATATTCTTTCCTCTTCTACCTTCCTTTTTCTTGCGCGGCTTTAATAACCTCGCCGCACTCAAATGTTCCTCGCGTGCCGGAGTGGCTCGCAATCAGTATAGTACAACTTTCTTGCTACTGATAATTTTACTGGAACCTTACTGCTACAGTTATTCCGATCAATCGCAATTTACAAGAAAAAAAATTCTTTTCATTTGTTTTTCAAATTTTTCCTTCATTCTAAATATTTTCTTTTCCTGCTGTCGATCGTATAAATGTATAAAGTGATAATTAGACAGCGGATCTTCATGCAAAATAAAAATTTTCTATATGAATCGTAACAAAATAGAGTGACATAGAAATTTATTTTCTTTTTTAATACATTTAAAAGGTTGAAAATAATATAACAATATTTCTAAATTCTTCGAATGTTTTTACTGTTCCAAATTCCATCTACACATTTTTGTCATAAATGCATAAAATCCGCTGTCTAGTGATAATGTTTTCGGCGTAATGGTTCGATCACTTATTCACCGAAATTAAAAAATTGACGGCACTTTTAACAGTGTCCGAAGATTATTGCGATTCGTCGATTGCACTGTAATTATTGTTTTACATTTTACAATTATTGAAATCATGAAGTTGTAATAAAAACTTCTTTATTTTTTATTATTTTTTTATGGAACTTTTACCAATATATTTGTGGCATTTATCTGATTATTATTTCCAATATATTTGTGGCATTTATCTGATTATTTCATTTATCTGATTAGTCATTTATAATACAAGTCGGTTCGCCCCTGCAAGACACACTCTTGACCGGGACAATTCGTGAATCTTAAACTAAAATCGTAAATATCATCGGAATTATATCATATTTGGTATCATTTTCATTAGAAAAATGCCACGAATATATTGGTGAAAGTTCCATAAAAAAATAATAAAAAATAAAGACGTTTTGTCATTGGATTAGTAGTGATTCGCACCGATACACCCTACCCGGTATCGGATTTCCGATTCTGTTCTACGTTCGGCAAAAGTCAAAGAATAGTATCCCTTCACGATAATTGTCTTTGGCCAGACCCGTGGTATAGACAATTATCGATGAATTACTGTATTGCTCGGCTAGAACGACAAGTCGAGAAAGGCGGGAGATTATTCTCGAGCAAAACGAACTGCGGCAGGCGTTATCTGAGGGGTGGGGCGGGGGTGTTAGCGAACGAGGAGAAACGAACACGAAAACGAGGTCTTAATCGCGGTCAGGTTAGGATCAGTCACCCGGTGTCGTGCCTGTATCCCGGGTGGCAGGGTATTCCGCTATCTAGATCGGCATTAAGCGGGTTGTGCTGGCATGGCGCACGACGCGGCCGGAAGAATTCGCGTGCGGAACCACGGGGAAATGCATCGCGGTGCGTGCGCGGGCCCGCGACACTGTCGGGGCTGTCCTTGTCGCAACGGAACGTGTCGCGGAAAGCTTCTCGTGAACATATTTCTCGGCGTCGAGACGCTCAGCACCGTCGCCGTCGCTGCTGCGCCCGAACGATACCACCACGGGGCTGTTCCTTATCGCGGCGCATATTGGACGCATTATTCAAGCGGCAGCGAGGCCGAACGGTATCAGCGGATACGAGTGTTGCGTGAGAACGGCCCGGCGGCGGCCGACCCTGCGTGAGGATTGCGTTTCGGAGCCGCGCGCAAACCACCCACGCGAACCGCCCTTCCGCGGTGAACGCACGGAAATCCTGTGCGCTCGAGTCCGCTCGATTTCCTAACCCCTTTTCCCCCGAGGAAAGCGCCGCAGAAAATATGCACGGCGAATTGATTTTCGCAGATTGCGAACCGCCGCTACGCTAACGTTCGCGTGGATCGCGCGTTTACGATGCTGCGCGGCCCCCGGATACGCGAGTTTTGGTACGCTGCGCTATGGGGTATTTGACCGATCTAGCTGGCCAAAAGTCGATTTTTCAAACTCATCCCAGGTTAGTTATATTATATTGTGTATATATCATATATTATATTATATGGTAAAATAGCAAATTTATATTATATTATATATAATTCGTATTGTTAAATTAGTCAAAAATAATATTTCAAATTTTGTATTAACAATTTTTATTTTTTGTTATATGGTAAAATAGGAAATTTATTATATATAATTCGTATTGTTAAATTAGTCAAAAATAATATTTTAAATTTTGTATTAACAATTTTTATTTGTTGTTATATGGTGAAATAGGAAATTTATATTATATTATTTATATTTCAATAATCCATATTGTTGAATTAAAAAAAATGTTTTCAATGCTGTATCAACCATTTTTATTTATTTATAATTATTTTTTTTATGAAAAAATACTATAATTAACTTAGTAGGTACATTTCAAACACGTTAAGCGAAAAAAATAATTTTGTCCAGCTAGATCGGTCAAATACCCCATAGTGCGCTGCCGGGTTTCAACGGGGAGACAAGTGGCCGTGACACTGATGCATCTATGCTAAACGCGGGAGACGTTCGCGCGGGCACTCCGTTGCCGAATAATTATTTCTACGTTCACCTACCCCCTTTTCGCAGTTCGTTAGGACACGGGCCATGAACCGTGGATTTTTATGGCTCCCGCGCTCGAGAATTAAGACGCGAGCTTTTAACACTCTTGCAACGCCGCGCGTCGAGGCAGATGCGTGATGTAGATTTCCAGCGGGATCGTGTCGTTAACCCTTTGCACACCCATGTACATATAATACAATGAATGACGTCACGCTACAATCATTAACTCTGTTCATTAAACAACAAAAAACTATGTACGACAATTACTTGTGGCGTAGTAGATTGCGATACGACTCTACCCGTTCGAGAGATCAAGACTGAAACCAAAATAGATTTCAAGATTGAAGCTTCCTCTTTACGATTTTAATACAGTATTCCAGGGGTCGACGATAAATTTTTTGTTTTATAATTTTATATTTTTAAGAAATGGAATTATTAGATGAAAATACCTGTTTTATAAATATCGAGTCTGAAAAAAATCTACAAGGTGTATGGGCGGTTCCCGAGGTGATTCGAAGTAACGTGGACCAATCGGAGCCGCGGTTACGGAATTCAGAGTCTAATAATCAAACATTCCGCCCCGTGAAAATTGATCTGTCGACACTGGCGGCCGGAAGTGTAAAACTAAAATTTGTATTTTTATTTCCATTAACTGTGCGCCGTATATTTTTCCCATTTAAATACCGATCGCGTCGGACCGTGTCGACGTCACTCGACCGATGAACAGAGAGTTCAAGGAACGTTTTAATTGAAACCAATTTCCGTGGTCGGTCCCGATGGCAATTTATCGGCCTCGTTTAAAAAAAAAAAGGATATTCGGTAGACGGAACATTTTATTAGCGTTACCACGGCGCGGCGCTTTGAAACCATGAAAATAAAAATAAAAAAGTGGAACATTACGATATGCGTGTGCCCTGCGCGAAGATACGCCAGGTGGTCGATAGATTACCAGTTAAATGGCCGCGAAGGGACACTCCGGCGCGGAGAGACTTCGGGGGGCCATGGCTTTCACGTGCGGTCCACGTTTCGCCGATTTTATGTTTAATTTCGTGCCGGTCGTTACGTGAGTCGCATCTATCCCGGCATGGAGCCGGAGGCTGGCCAGCGCACGATCTTCCCGTTCTACAGAGCACGCGGCGCGCCGCGACGCCGAACACCCGGAGCCATAATTCAGAAGCACGTCCCGCGTTAATGCAGCAATTCCGCAGATACGGAATTTTACGTGTACCTGCTAATTGCCGGCGAAGGGACCGACAGCCGTAATGAACCTGTCTTCTTCGGAACCGTGAATCCTCCGCGCCGGAAACCTTACTGGTGACCGGACAGTGGCCAATCGGCTGCGACCTCCGAAACTGTTATACGCGTGCTTGAAATTTCGTCGAAATTCCGGAGGACACCAAAATTTTGTTGAATCCGCCAATTTTTTTCTCAGTTTTTTCAATAATGTAATTTCCAGATGCTTTTTCGGAAATAATCGAGGCTTTTTGTTTCTTCCGGTTCGGACCGTAACTGCGTTCATGTTGATTAATAAACGACTTCATTGTTTTGCAGAAACACCAGAATCAGTTTTTCAGAACCTACTCCATAAAAAAATTCATAAATCACCAATAAAATGCCATTTTGTGAACAATAAAAGTTTGTTATGTGTTCGGACAGTAACTGCATTCATATTAATTAATAAACGACTTCATTGTTTTGCAGAAACACCAGAATCACTTTTTCAGAACCTATTCTATAAAAAAATCCATAAATCACCAATTAAAATGCCATTTCGTAAATAATAAAAATTTGTTACACATTCGGACCGTAACTACATTCATATCAATTAATAAACAACTTCATCTTTTTGCAGAAAAACCACAATCACTTTTTCAGAACGTATTCCATAAAAAAATTCATAAATCAACAATTAAAATGTCATTTCGGAAATAATAAAAATTTGTTATGTGTTCGGACCGTAACTGCACTCATATTAATTAATAAACGACTTCATTGTTTTGCAGAAGGACCAGAATCACTTTTTCAAAACCTACTCCATAAAAATTCATAACTCACCAATTAAAATGCCATTTCGTAAATAATAAAAATTTGTTATGTGTGCGAACGATAACTGCATTCATATTGAAAATGACTTCATTGTTATGCACGAAAACCAGAATCATTTTTTCAAAACGTGCTCCATAAAAAAATCCATAACTCGTGCAGTTCGGTTTATTTTTAAAAATTCACGGACGCACTTCCAATATACATAAAACCTTTCCAACAACAAAGATAAAAAACAATTCATTCAAATTGTACATCGGTCCACTAGTACAGCTTGTTTCATAATCCATGGACACGCGCAAATTAGTATGATACGCAAAGAGGGTTTCGAAAGGCATCCAATGAAATTCGCACAGAGCACACTTGAGCGCACGATGGTGGTGCTATGGTACAGGGCGTTCCAGAACGTGCGGACGGGAGAAAGACGAAGGAGTTGAACAAAAATATTCTAGATTAGAAAGAATGGAGTCGGAGGAGGCCAAGTCGCCTAGAATAGTTCTCGAGAGGGGCGTTCCATGGGACCTCCGACCCGAGAGCATGGTTTCAACAATGCTGCCATCGAAACGCGGACTCGGCTGTTGCGGTGCGGTGGTGTGCAGTGAGAATTTTCCATCTCGCGGCCAGGCGGCCGTTGCACATGCACGTGTGCAGCGGTGTTGCGCGTGCATACCGGCCCTTTGACACGCGCATAAATCCAGCGGGGCGTCCCGTGGCATTGTGAGCCATGTCAGAGATGCTTCCTCCCGTGCCATCTTTAGAAATGCCATTTCTCTGCGTCACGCGTCTCTCCTTTCGCGATCTTCGCTGCTCACCGACGCACGACGCCATGCCACAGAGAGAGAGAGAGAGAGAGAGAGAGAGAGAGAGAGTAAAGAGGGGGGGCTGCCCAGGTGGCCGGGGTTCGAAAAATTGTCAATATTAAACAGTAATAATTTTATAAAAAATGATCACACGGTCATAAAATTTGACTCATTTTAAAGCTAAAAGCCTCTACTTTCAGAATCCATCATTCATTTTATTCCAAGATCTTTTTTTAGGACGTAGCGAGCGAGAAACTGAAGACGCGTTTCTTATTGAAAATGTTTCACATTCAAACGTATGTGAAGACTTTGAAAATTTTTTCTTGTGACTGAAACCAATATGGATTTCAAGATTGAAGCTTCCGCTTTACGACAACACCTTAAAAATTGATCTACGATTTTTTTTAGCCGTTTCGTCGTGCTTCACACTAGTACACTTTACACTAGTATCAGTTACACCAAGGTTGCTAAACACGAGCGAACTTGTTCCTCATTTTTGTTGCATAAAACAGTGAAAAAAAATCGTACATCAATTTTTAAGGTGTTGTTGCAAAGAGGAAGCTTCAATCTTGAAATCTGTATTGGTTTCAGTCACTAGAAAAATTTTTGAAAGTCATCACAGACGTTTGAATGTGTAATATAATGACCGACCCGCCCGAAACCCGAATTTGCAGCTACCACTGGTAGATTTTCGATTGCTCGAAATCTCATGTAGGATATTTTCTACTCTTTCGTTTCACATCTATAAGTGAGCAACTTTTCAATTTGTTGATATTTCTTGTTACGGCTGTCCATGTTAAATGGGCACGAATTTGTAAAAAAAGGCTATGTTTCTAAAGTTGTAACTATTTTTCTTCTCTCACCACGAAATGATAAGGGTGCACAGAGCGTGTAGCTCGAGCTTTAAAAAATCTACGCTCTGCCGGAAGTATCGCGAGGATGTTCGCAACTGGATCAGCAGTTGGCCTCGCGGAGCGAGCAATCGGACGCTGAATAATTCAGGGACGGTTCGATCGGATCGAAACGGGCCGCTGAAAAATAAATTAAGACAGCGCGCGGGTGGAGAGGCTCGCGAAATTTTCCGAGCGACCGTCCACCGAACAAGACAGCGGTGTTTTCGGCTGTCGAGCGTTTCGAACGGTCCGTATTTTGACACCGTTGACGGGCTCTCTTTTCTTATGGTAATGCTGCCAACCCCCTGCTTCGCCCGCCCCCTATCGCACAGACCATCCTCAACCTCTCTCTCTCTCTGTCTCTCCCATCCGAGCTCTCTATTCGAGCGTCGAGGAACCGGCGACAACGACGCAGTCTGTTGAAAATCTTTTCATAAATCTACCACAGGACCCGACCGGTGCATTGTGGTACCGGTAATACGTCCGGGGACGTTTTTCGGCGAGCAGAACGCAACAGATCTCGAGAACGAACCGGAGAGGAGCCGGCTTGCTGCTTCGAAAGACGCTCAATGGTTTTTGCGAGCCTTAAACGTGAAATATCGCTTGCTTTTTGGTGTCAGGATTACGGACCTTTGTGGCTGCCCTTTGAAGCCTCGTGGTCGAGGGGTGGGAGCACGGATCGAGGGGAAAAAGGTACTCCCTCTCCCTCTCCGCCAGATTATTCTTGTGACCGGACCGCTGCACAGTGTGTCCAAACGGCGAAATCGTGGCCAAAACGGTGGGGAAACGGTAGGTACTATTTTAGATTCTTTAATATTGTGCCTATTGGAAAAACCGAGGTGCGAAGGTTTTATTACTTGTACCTGAAAAATGGTGAGAGCTCGAAGTTTTCGTTCATTAGTCGTTCAGTAATCGTGTTGTGAGGAACTGTGTGAAAGCGAAAAGTGAAAACTGCATAATTCAAAAACGGTTTATTTAATTTGAATTCTGTAAAATGGATGCTGTTCCTGGAAGTAAGTAGAATGTCTCTGACTACTAGTATATTTGAAATAGTTGATGGTTACGTTGTATAATTATAAATGTTATTAGAAGACGGGAACAGAAAAGTTTTAAGGATAAATTTTAATTTTTTATTGTGTCATATTTATTTCTTTTTAGCGTATCTTTTTCGCATTACTGTAAACATTTTTTAGATGAAAATACAACTTTTTGCTATGCATGTCCGCCATATTGGATTCCCTACTTTGTTTTTTATACTTTTAAGTTCAGACTCGTAATCAGCGACCCAAAAAACCCTCATGTTTCAATTTTTGTCCAATTTCGTCCAGATTGAAGTGAGTTACGAGGTTTTGACCACGATTTCGCCGTTTGGATACACTGTGCGCTGCGCTGCATTGCTTTGTGGAAGGGGAAAGAGTGGAGACACAGAAATACTCGGAAATCAAACGATTAATTGCCGAACGTGGATTTAATCGCGAATCATCTCGAAAAAAAAATTGCATAAATTCGCTTGAAAAAAGAAAAACACCGATAACTACACGCGCGTTACACGATTACCATAAACGCGGCCGAACCGCGGAAATATCCGTTCATAAATTAATTCACGATTTACATATGGTTTTGAATACTGTAATATTCATAACAATCACAATTTCATGGTAATCTGGTAAAATGTATTCCTCGGGAAATTTCTCGTTCGTCAGCGTGGCATAGAGAGAGTTTCCGAGCGTGCACCGTTGAAAGCAATCTTCGCGCGCGTTGAATATACATATAATAAACAATGATTAAGGCAAATATGAATATTTAAATCGAAATTACCGGAGGCGGGGGGGTGGTGTGGGAGGAGGTAGGAGGGCAAAACACGGGGAACGACAGGATATTTATATTCTCCGGAGGACAGGCGAAGAGTTTTCCCGGGCCAGTTCACCCGGAAAATTTCAGATTCCCGGCACGGTTTTTCGCTTATTGTCCGACATATCATTTCCTTGGCCAACAGCTGCGCCTCTGTCGCAGCAGCAGCAGCTTTTCCCGGCACCGGGGCGCGCCGCCATGCTGATGCAACAGTCCGCAAACACCGCGAGAGCCATTCACTGTCGTCGGGGTGGTAAAAGGAACCATCAGCTATAATGAGGACCCGCAGAAGGGACCCGCTGCCATTATAATTGAAAGCCGCCCCTAAATTTTCCACAGACCTCCGCGCACCCTGTCAAAATAAAAAGACGCCCGGCTACCCCCTCCCCTCCCATCGGGCTTTGTCAGCCGCGTGAAATATCGATGGAACACTTATTGTGACACTTCAATGAACCCATAGAGTCGGCCGACTGTTAAGTAGCTGTCTAGGCGAAATATTATTTATCGTGGGACCGCGGCTATGCCGGTTCCACGTGCACCACCATATTGAGATTTCTCAATAAATAATATATTAACTTCTTAACCCTGTATTTTAACGAGTCAGACTAGTGATGAGGATTTTAAACAAAGAATAATAAATACGAATGTTACGCCTTTCTTTTTAGATGAAGCAAGATTTGATTTGTTTGTAATCAATATTTCAATATTCTTTTCTCTTCTACGACATTTTTGAGGATGAAGACGTTTTAATCACTGTGACCGTAAAGAAAATGGTACGGCAAGGGGTTAATATTTCTCTAATTGTAAATATTCCCCATTTTTCATGATGAATTCTAACATTATCGTTTAGATGATCTTCACTATTGAAGATGAACTCGATAAAATTTTAAGGCGTTTAAATCATTTATTAAAAATGGCCCACAGTGGCAGCAAATAACATATTAGCTTCTTAATATTTCTGTAATTGTAAATATTCCCCATTTTCCATGATGAATTCCAACATTATCGTTCAGATGATCTTCTCTATTGAAAATAAACTCAATAAGATTTTACGGCGTTGAAATCATTTATTAAAAATATCCCCCAATAAGAGTAAATGATATATTAACTTCTTAATATTTCTCCAATTGTAAATATTCCCCATTTTAAATAGAATGTATTATTGAATAAATTCCAAAATTATCGTTTATGTGTACATCTGCTCCATTGAAAATAATCTTGACAATACTTTACAACGTTTAAAGCGTTTATTAAAAATGGCCCCCAGCTACTCGGCGCTTAGTATCGACGTATCGTTAATGTTACTCGATTATCGTGCAGTCAGAGGCAAAAAGAAAAAGCTCTAGGGAAATGTTTAGCCGTTCGAGGAGCCCGGTATACAGCGTTTCATCGCAGACAATGAGGAGCAGGGAGATTTATGGGCAGATCTGGTCGCTAGCAAGCTCGCTCTCCTATCCCAGCGGAAAATGGACCAATAAGAGGTCCATTAAGTGACAAGCCGAGTCGCCATTGTTGTTACGAGTGGGTTTACGTTTAACGTGGAACAGACAATGCTGTCCATTCACGATAAGAATAGATACATACATCCCGACCGAATCTTCGCTCCCGACTTTATCAGACCACCCTGTATAATTCCGCGATATACTCCGCGCGACATTCTCCAGCGTTTCCGGTTAATCCACTTATCCACGGGGGCACCGCGCACGCGATTTTAATCGTTCGAGATAAGCGCTCGATACCAAATTATCCGTCCGTTGGAAATATCAATTTTTACAATCGCCGGATAATACAAGAATGACAATGGCTTAACGATTTTTTTTTTAATTACCTTTATATTGTAAGGAGAAGCCAAAGCCGTAACGAAAACGGATTTATTAATTTTACGATTCCTCAATTATTATAAATTTAGCTGTATACAAAGTTGGCTGTTATCATACATACTATGGATCCAAGAAGTATTTCAACACTAAATACCCGATTCTCGAAAAATTGCCAATATTTAAACAATAATAATTTCGTAAAAAACGACCACACGATCATAAAATTTGACTCATTTAAAAGCTGAAAGCCTCTACTTTCAAAATCCATCGTTCATTTTATTCCAAGATCTTTTTTCATGACGTAGCGAGCGAGAAACTGAAGACGCGTTTCTTATTCAAAATGTTACACATTCAAACGACTGTGATGACTTACACAAATTTTTCTAGTGACTGAAACCAATACAGATTTCAAGATTGAAGCTTCCTCTTTGCAACAACACCTTAAAAATTGATGTACGATTTTTTTTCACTGTTTTATGCAACAAAAATGAGGAACAAGTTCGCTCGTGTATAGCACCCTTGGTGTAACTTATACTAGTGTAAAGTTAACGGCACAGGTCTCATTCGAAGCTCGACGAAACGGCTAAAAAAAATCGTACATCAATTTTTAAGGTGTCGTTGTAAAGCGGAAGCTTCAATCTTGAAATCTGTATTGGTTTCAGCCACAAGAAAAATTTTTCAAAGTCTTCACAGACGTTTGAATGTGTACCATTTTCAATAAGAAACGCGTCTTCAGTTTCTCGCTCGCTACGTCATGAAAGAAGATCTTGGAATAAAATGAATAATGGATTTTGAAAGTAGAGGCTTTCCGCTTTACAATTAATCAAAGACTGAAATTATTACTGTTAAATATTGGCAATTTTTCGAGAATCGGGTATTCAGTGTTGAAATGCTTCTTGGATCCACACAACGTTCGTACTTCAACTCTATAATATTAACATTCCACTACAAAAAAAAATTCATAAAACAACGCTGCGTGCTGCTCGAAACAAGCGCTGGGGTAAATGGCAGCGGGACGTTCGAAATTCTGACCGCGTGAACCACTTTCGCGCGGGGTCGCATCGCCGTGAAATTATTTCGGCCCAGACACACGCGGAGGAAATGGAGAACACTCCTGGGGTTGGAGGTTGAACCGTCAAGGCAACGGGGGTTGAGCGGCTGTCGGGGGTGGGACAGGGTGGGGGGTGAGTTTTAAAAGGCAAGCGTTTTAAATCCTTGCAGCATTCATTATTCCGTCGTGCGCGCTTTTTCCACGTTTTTTCTTTGCCGCGCGTCCCCCTCCCCTCCCTTTTTCCCCTGTGGATTTTCAGATTTTTCCGCGAGGAGAGAAACGACACACAGGCGCGGCCGACGCTACGCGACGCGACGCGACCAAACGCATTTCGAACGGCGAATATTATCCGGCTAAATGAAGATTATGCTCTTCCCCCGGATTTGCCGGCTTTTCGTCCGGCTGGCCGGTTTCTGCAATTTTTATTCCCTTCCGCGGCGCCGCGAACGCGCGCTCTATAAGAGCCGAGTGTTTCTGCTGCGGTAAGAACAGTCTCATTTGCCCATCCTCTCCCCCACTCTGCGATATTTACGTTGAATTAATTTAATTACGAACCCCTTTCAAATATTCCGGCTACCATTCGCAGACCAAACGAATTCGACGCAGACCTCCCGCGCTAATGCTTCTTCGCCACTCTCTTCGCTTTTGCACTTCTCTCGTTGTCAACGCGTAATTGTAGTATTTACTGAAAAATAATTTCGGCTTGATGCTGGCTCCGAAACACGTTCGCACGAAATTCCGGAGCGAGGAGATGCTGCAGATTCTCAGCGAAATGAGAATTTCACGCGCTGTTTGCGAGATCCAGAAATCATTTATTTACTAGGTTGTTCTAAAAGCTTCTTTCGCTATGCGCAGCCGACAGAATCTTCTGTTCGTTAATGTTTTATTGTTCTTTAAGCGACCCCTTTCTTAATCATGCCATTGGTTTTTTTTTAAACCATTCTGGTATATCTGGTGTACGATAAAATAAGGTAATATTACACTTTTATATTTTCTTGGAGATATTCGACTGTAATGCTTTATAATTTTCAGCCTGTATAATCCTTAATCCCTTGACATACAAATAAAATGCAAATTAATTTGGCTCGACTGAACAGTTATGTTGTAAGCTCAAAAACAGAACGTTTTATTTTGAAATTTGCATTGTTATACATATAACATTTAATCGGGAAATTTAAACATTTAACTCATATGTTATTTGTACTAAAAAAACGTTTCCAACATAAGTTTTATGGTTTCCTGGGAGGCATACAGTGTTATAATTTGTTTTTTATTACTTTTCCTTTATCTCTAATAATTTTTAATGTATATCTAATTCTAATAATTTTTAAAATTACTCATTTTAGATCCCACTTTCTATAACACTATCTTATGCATAATATAATTCATCGGAATTTGAGAAAAAACATTAGACATTCCATTTAAAAAACTGAAAACGACCCTCACACCTCGATAAAAAAGCAAGATAATAAAAAACAAATTGGAGCACTGTATGCAACTTTCGTTCGAAACCTTTGTTCCGTACAACAAACAACTTTCGAGTTATGTACCTGTATAATGTTCATGGACAATAATTAAGGAACATTACAAAACAATAAATTAGTAGTTCCGCAAAGTATGAAACATTTCAAAATATTTTCTCTCAGACGTCATTACATGTCAAGGGGTTAAGCTTAAAACGAAGGCTAGACATTTTCTGGAGCAGCAGCCCCGCTAATTTTAGCCACGAGCCGCCACTGGTGTTAGAACGATGGCGAGTAGGTTGTCGGGAAAAATAATCGAAAGAGAACTAAAAAATAAAAACAGTGTTCGGTCGATAATCGACTGGTTTCGACAGGAGCGTCGGTGTGCGGCGCGGCTCGGCGTCCGTCGCGATCGCGGCAACGTATTTGCGCTTGTTGCTGGACAACGGAACTCAAACAGCACGGGCCGGTGGCCGGAGTTGTCGAAGAAGCCCGAGGAAACTGTCCGGGCCAGAGAGAGAGCCGACCGATGAAAATACCCCCTGGAGATCGGGCGAAACTTTCGGCCGGGGTCCACTGTTGCGGCTTCCTTCCGCGTGTTATCCGGGCTCTCCCTGCGGACGGAGGACCGCTCCTCCTCGGCATTTAATTGCCAAGTACCGGCCCGGAAAAGTTCCCCGTCCCGATCCTAACTGGCGCGAACCACGTTAACCCCTTGCCATATTTTATTTTTATTCGATGAAGATTGTAAACACAGTCTAACAAATGCGAATGTTACGCCTTTCTCGAAATAACATTTGATTTTTTTGCGATCAATAGAGTGGGGATCTCTAAGCATTTATAGCAAAATCGAGCAGGGGACATTCAAAATTGTAGGAAAATTTTGAAAATTGAAAATGCCAATATACGATTTCTATTAAAAATATTAAAACGAGAAATAATGTTCAGTTTCTATTCCTTGCAGTCGACGCAGACAATTTTTATTTTGCATAAAGATCCGCATCAATAATTTATATTTCAATCAATATTTCATTATACTTACTATATGCAAAGAATACACAGGGTGTCCCAAAACTCCCTCAACTGCCGGAAATGGGAGGAGTTTTCGTATTTTTCACGTTAACCCCTTGCCATATTTTATTTTTATTCGATGAAGATTGTAAACACAGTCTAACAAATACGAATGTTACGCCTTTCTAGAAATAACATTTGATTTGTTTGCGATCAATAGAGTGGGGATCTCTATGCATTTATAGCAAAATCGAGCAGGGGAAATTCAAAATTGTAGGAAAATTTTGAAAATTGAAAATGCCAAGACAAGAAATAATATTCTATTCAGTTTCTATTCCTTGCAGTCGACGCAGACAATTTTTATTTTGCATAAAGATCCGCATCAATAATTTATATTTCAATCAATATTTCATTATATTTATTATATTTTAATAATCAATATTTCAGCATTAAAATCCACGTAGCCATGCAAAGAATATACAGGGTGTCCCAAAACTCCCTCAACTCCCGGAAATGGGAGGTTTTTTCGTGTTGTTTATTAATAACTTCCAGACGAATCCCCAGATGACAGACGAATCCCAGCTTAAGAACCTCCCATTTCCGAGAGTTGAGGGAGTTTTGGGACAGCCTGTATATGTAAAGAAAATGTATTTCTTTAAATTTGAATTTGGCCACAAGTAAAGGTCTTACCCGGTAGAGAGAGAAATGAGCGGCATAAGGAAGGCAGTGACATTTTAAATAATAACTGTAAATGTCGTTTCCTTGTTTCCAGGTAATAATATTGTAAATAGGATGTGCAAGATAATGAAATAAATCTTCGTTTGCAGAGCAACGCATTATAGGTCTTTTCTAATTTGTTAAGCCGAAATAAAGGGAGAAATAATAACATTATATTTTCTTTTCTCTTCTACGTCGTTTTTGGTGCCGAAGACATTTTGATCACTGTAACCGTAAAGAAAATGGCACGCCAAGGGGTTAACCGAACGAAAGACGTTGATCCTCGGGGTTTAGATGGACACCGAGACCCTCCCCTCTCTCGCCCGCCCCTCCCTCTTTCGGTTGTTTCGTTGAAATTCAGATATCATGGCGCCCCTTTGTGACGCGGGACGACTTTGTTTTGTCTGAATCAGCCCCGGCTGTTTGTCGATTCCATTATACCGCGCGGTCTTTGTTACCTAGAACACGTTTCCCTCCCAAGAAATTGGATGTCTACCCGGCCCGAAACTGCCACCCCCCGGACCTTACTCCGACTTTTCGGAGATTACATCCTCCCGCGCCCCCCGAATTTTAATTGCGAAAACCTTTCTCGAATTTCCCGCCGCGCCGCGTTGCTCGATGTCTATCTCGTTCCGGGATTCGCGAATTTTTAATTGAGTCACGTGGTGCTACCCGGACGTTCTCGGATTCTGGTTATTACGCGAAGATAATTTAACCCCTTGACATGTAATGACGTCTGAGAGAAAATGCTCCGAAATGTTTCATACTTCGGGAATTTATTATTTTATAGTGTCACTTCGTTATTGTCCACTGATACTGTCTTGGACTAAAAGCGGTTGAAATGTTTTAGCTTATGAAAATACCAACGTTCTATTTATTTAGATTTCGTGCAATTTTCAACATGTGTTTGGATAAGAAAATTTATCCAAACACTAATATTCGGACACTCTTAAAAAGACGATAACTTTTTTAATATTGGACCATATGACTTGGACTTTTTTTGAGAAGTTAGAACAATTGGTTTTTTACGTAAAGAATTTTTAAAAGAATTTGAATTGGTCGGAATTGCAGAGAAAATACCAATAGTTGCGTTTCACAACATTTTTATATGGGTCTATATTGAAAATTGAAAAAGTATGTTTTGTTGATCTGTGTTAATTATATGCAAATATATTCATTGCAGTTACAGGCTGAAAATCGTGAAAACCTGCAATTTTCACCATCTAAACGCTTGTAACTCATTGCAACGTTGACCGATTTTGATGAAATTTTTAGAATATGTTTAATCGATACAGATCTACAAAACGTGTTTTATAAACAAGCTGCAAAATACAACTATTGCAATTTTCAATTGCAATTTCCTCTAGAAATTCTTTTCACGTTATGTAACAAACCAAGTATTCTAATTTAAAAAAAAAAATCCAAGTCATATGGACCAATATTAAAAAAGTTATGGTCTTTTTAAGTGTGTACGAATATTAGTAGGGGTCACTGTAAATAACTTCATAATTTCAATAATTGTATAATAAATATAAAACCGGTCATTTGACCGGTAGTGTTTCGTGTTAACATGATATTAAATGTTATATGGCAATACAAATTATCAAAATAAAATTAATTTGTATTTTATTTGTATGTCGAGGGGTTAATG
Organism: Lasioglossum leucozonium; assembly: GCA_028454225.1. Taxonomy (NCBI): domain Eukaryota; kingdom Metazoa; phylum Arthropoda; class Insecta; order Hymenoptera; family Halictidae; genus Lasioglossum; species Lasioglossum leucozonium. The sequence goes on along the minus strand of CM052211.1, from coordinate 4,080,978 downwards.
CTCCGTGTTCGCCGGTAGACTGACAAGGATGTTCCGTGGAAAAGAAAAAGCGATCGCCGCGAGACACGCTGGGAAAGTGTTATGTTTCTGTCACTGTGTATAACAGGAGGATCGTTATATCGATGTCACCGAACGGGAACAACAAATCCCAGGTATTTTTTCGGCGGTTTAAATGCCGCTCCAGCAGCGCGCGCGTCACGAGAGCGGACAAAATTCGGCGGGATAAAGAGAAGGGAAACAAGATAAAAATGTAACCAGTCTCGAGCGTCGAATAAATAAAAACCGGCTCCAGTGCAAATGTTCCTTGTCAACTGGATCCTACGATGCGCGCCGTTTAAATTACCCCGGCTACAATATTTCGCCGCATCAGATTGACTTGTTAACGCGGATACCAATTCCGCGATAAAATAAATAGTGGCGGACGTATCGTTCCGATTGTTCTGTTCGATTAATTCCGATCCTCTCGACCGCTTTTTCAAGCGGACGTGAAATCAATAAAAATTACACAGCGGTTCAGACATTAAAATAGAACGAACAGTGGGGGGACTACAAATTATAATTTTTTATAATATAATTTTGGGCTAACTTTTTTCTTCGGATATTTTTATAGGATTGAGATGTTTTAATGTGTACTTTTTTCAGTGTACTTTTAATTGAATAATTTTAGCGAAATTACGAGATAATACGAGCAACAATTTCTGGCCCCCTCCGATTACTACGAATTTTTGGCAAAATATAATTTTGGACCCCCAGAAAAAAAGAACAATTTATATTATTTAAAGAAAGAAAACATATAAAAAAAGCAATTAGGGATAATTTTAATAGAATTAGAAGATAATAAATGTAAAAAATTTTGACCTCCTCAGGATACTACAAATTTTCGGCCCATCCGCAATAATTTTGGGTTCCCAGAAAAAAACAATTTATATTATATATAAAGAAAGAAAACTTATATTATATAAAAAAAGCAAGTAGGAATAATTGTAGTAGAATTACAAGATACTAAATGCAAAAATTTTAGGCCCATCTGCAAAATATAATTTTGGGTTCCCAGAAAAAAACAATTTATATTATGTAAAGAAAGAGAACTTATATTGTATAAAAAAAGCAATTAGGAATAATTGTAGTAGAATTACAAGATACTAAATGCAAAAATTTTTGGACCCTCCCAGGTTACTAAAAATTTTCGGCCCATCCGCAATAATTTTGGGCTCCCAGAAAAAAGAACAAATCATATAGAAAGAAAACTGATATTACATAAAAAAAACAATTAGGAATCACTTTACCAGAATTACAAGATAATGCAAAAATTTTGGGCCTCCCGATGTTCCGTGGTCTTTCGGTATTGTATTTCCGCCCCTGACTCTGCGAAATTCCGAATAAGATATTCCGGAATTGCATCAACGAGTGCACACTGAAACAGCTGTTACTGGAGCGTCGGAGCAGTAAAGCCCCCAGACAAAGCTGGTCAATATTCCTCTATTTGGTATCCATAAAAAGTTCTTTCCGCCGGTTTCGGCGCGGCGCGAAGGCATTTCCATGCGGAGAGGACTGGCTTGTCGGAAGAGGCAGGAAACTGCAAGTTTAAATTTGCACTTGGCACCTGATCGGCTGACGTTGCAAGAAACCGGCGGCCAAGAGGTATATGCGCTAAAATGGCGGATGGTGGGTCAGGAGGAGGGGGTGAGAGGTTGGGCGGGGGGTATAATTCGCTCGATTATTTAATAGCTTGGCCTGACGCCTAGCTACAACATTGAGCAGCCAGCCTGGCCCCGACATTCTCCAGTTGCAATCTATATTAAAGCCTTCCGCGGCGAATTGCTCATTAGCGAATTAACGAGGAGCATGATGCCAGCCTTAATTACAGTCTGCCGGTCGGTATGAATTATAAACAATAAATCAAGAGGACCGCGCGTGTCACGAGAGTCCCGTGACAACTAGAAATACGCGTTACGTGCTAATGAAATTTATTACACCGCTGCGCGCGAGCCCAAGCGATCCGCGAGTGATCGACGTGATTCGGTTTTATCGTGCGAACCTAATCGACAGCTTCATGCTGCATATAGATTTAATTGAACCAGTCGGAATTTGTTGGAACTTGTGTCCTCGTAAACCGAAGACGATTTTACCTTTTTACCGTTAAAATAACGTTTTTTTTCGCGGAAAACATTATTCACATTTATTCTTGCCAGCGAACAATTTCCATGATTTCGACAATTTCATAATTTGCACGATTACACGCGGGTTTCGCGTGTAAACAGAAAAAATTCACGGATCCGTCATAATGGATAAACGACAGATCGAATCTGTTCGACACACACACACACAGTGTACGCGCGCACGACACGAAAATGCATAATTCGTCGGGTTATTAAGCTAATAAATATTAGCAGAAAATATTTACAATATCGACGGGCGAAAGTAATCCGGAAAAATATGTAATAATATTCGCGGACCGGTCGCGATTTTCATGAGAATCGCCGCGCGTGTGTGTGTGTGTGTGTATTTATAACGAAATTTCGACTGAACGTAACGGGACATTGTAAAATTCAATTCCCTACCTGCGAACAGTAATTCAAACACAAAGTACAAAATAACCTGGAGCCGTATTCAATTATTCCGAACATTGTGCTTCGCCAATTTCGGGAAAACACGTGCTCGCGTATTACGGCTGTGTGCCGGCTATACGAATGCATAAAAATCCGCAAATAATTGGCGGTGTACGAAGTAAAACCGGTCAAATGCGTACAAAAACAAAAAACAAACAATTAGAAGCGGCACAGAGAAATACCGAAACAAAGCGCTCCGGGGCTTTGTAAAACCTGTTTCGTCTATCCGCAATGCCAAAAATACGTATTATGAAAGAAAAACCGGCAAACAATTCGACGGAACGTCGATAAACAACGCGCAGAGAGAAAAACCCGTGGTTAAATCACGCTGTGCGATCAAGTGTGCGACGCATAGTGATCGATTTTAATGTATTCCCAGTTTTCCATCTGTTAACCCTTAGCGCTCGAGCCGCGACTCGAAGTGGCCGCTAAGAATTGCTGTACCACTATTCAAAATATTGTTTACATTATTAAATAAGTTGGTATCCAATGAATTACTAAACATTTAAGTATTTTCTGAGGTATTATATCAAAATGATATCCATAAAATCAAGGAAAATAATGTGGAATGGAATTACTCTAGCTCGGAAGAAATGTTTGATTTTCACGTTAAAATTAATTTAATGTTTAATTTTCAAGTTGAAATTGATTTAATGTTTAATTTTCAAGTTAAAACTAATTTTTTTTAGTACGAATAAAATAATATGGAATGAAATTATTCTAGCTCGGAAAATATGTTTAATTTTCACGTTAAAATTAATTTAATGTTTAATTTTCAAGTTGAAATTGATTTAATGTTTAAGCTTCAAGTTATAATGAATTTAATGTTTAATTTTCAAGCCAAAATTAATTTTTGTTAGTTCATTGAAAGTCATTTTTCGAAGATGAACTGACCATTGTAAAAAGAAAATCGTGCGAGGCCGAATCGACTTGTGGTCACGTGACTGATCGTCGTTGGAGGAGATAAATCGCGCGGGTTTCGAAAACCGATCGGTCTGCTGCGTATCCGCGGGTTTTTGCGGACCGGGTCCGATTCGGGACAAGTGTCGTTGCTTCTAAAAACCGGACACCCTGTACGGGGGATGGGTAGGGGGTGTAGGAGTCGCGGGGGTGTACCGAATCCCGAGAGTGTACGTCGGCAAATGGGGTGGGCGCGCGAAACACGTATCGGGAGACGGCCAATAAAATCGAACGCCATTCTACTCCCGGTGTGTTTCTTTTTGTTTGTATTTATTTCGGTGCTCGCGCTCCACGTGCGTGTGCACAACACCGTGTGTGGTAGGTGTGTTTGTTGGGCGCGCGAGTGTGTGTATGCCTATATTTTTTTTCTCTCTCGTCCGCGGATGCTTTTGTTATCCTGTAAAAGCCGCGGCAACGATTTTTGGGGGCGAATTAAACGGCGGCGCAATGCTCGAGCGGCCGGGCCGCGCGCCGACGAAATGAGAATTTAATTTTGTGAAAGTGGTTTCCTTTGTAGTCATTCTCTTTCCGTTCTCCGGCGTGTGATTAATGTCGCGCGCGCGGGTAATTAAAAAAAGCAACGCGACACGGCCGACCGGACGACGGCGATCGCTGCCGCCGTTGGATTTTATTAAACGAAACCCCGTCGTCCGTCCCGGAAACCGAACGCATTGCTGAAACTATTAAATTGAGTCGCAAATATTTGCTGTAGCTGCAAGCAGTTCATCGCGTTCCTTTTTTTTTCTCTCGCTCTCTCTCTCCTCCGGTTCTTTTTTTTCGCCGCTGAATTAATATTTCCTCTTCATTCAATAGAGCCGACGCCATGCCACCACCCTCGACGCGAACTGTTCGCCGTTGTTCTCCCGGCAACGTTTTTCCATTCAGCCGCGGACGCGCTTTTTCCAGCTTGAAATTTCAAATTTTATCTGTACTCTAGGATGGACTTTGTTCGCATTTTTCGGCGCAATTATTGTTAATAGAACATAGACTGCGGCTAATTGTTTTTTTATGTAATTTAAGTCTTCTTTCTTTATATAATATCAATTTTATCTGGGGGCTCAAAATTATGTTTTGCGGATGGGTCGAAAATTTGTAGTAATTGAAGGAGACCCAAAATTTTTTCATTTGTTGTCTTGTAATCTTACTAAAGTTATCCCTAATTATTTTTTTATGTAATAAAAGTTTTCTTTACTTATACATATAATTGTTTTTTTATCTGGGAGGTCAAAATTATGTTTTGCGGATGGGTAGAAAATTTGTAGCTATCGCAGAGGGCTCAAAATTTGTTAATTTATTGTTTTTTAATTCTACTAAAATTATCCCTAATAATTTTTTTATGTAATATAAGTTTTCTTTACTTATACATATAATTGTTTTTTTGTCTGGGAGACCAAAATTATGTTTTGCGGATGGGTAGAAAATTTGTAGCTATCGCAGAGGGCCCAAAATTTGTTAATTTATTGTTTTTTAATTTCACTAAAATTATCCCTAATAATTTTTTTATGTAATACAAGTTTTCCTTCTTTATATAATATAAATGTTTGTTTCTGTGGGCACAAAATTGTATTTTGTTGAGTGGCCGAAATTTCCGTCAGAACGCAGAATGTATAATTTAACGAACTAATCTCATGATTAAACTGCGACTTAAAATTAGTTCGAATCACAGGGGAGCAAATGTTTAGCAATAATGATTAGATCTGTACGAGCAAGTCGGTTTCGAATGACCAACGCGACTGGATCGTAGTCCAACCACGGCGATCGACATAATGTGATCCGGATCTTATCCTGATCAACGTTTATTAAGCCCCGCAACACGGCGCAACATCGTCCGTAGCTCATAACTTAATCCAGACCGGTGTATACATGTATATCTGAGATCAAGATACGATCAAGTTCCCTATACCATAGATCATGACGTCGTCAATGAACAATGTATCATGATACAGAGCAGATCAGGCCGCGACACCTCGCCGTGCTAACCAGGATTACCGTTGTCGGTAGCCGTGATCGAACTCGCTATCGTGCTTCCTGATCCCTCGATCGTTGGCCAAGAAATATCCCCTGTTGAAATTGTCATCGCTATATCTATCGCTGCTAATCGACCATTATCCGATGGACACAGGAAAAATCGTTTTCTCATTTTTCCGAGATCGACTTCGAAATGAAACGTTCGTGCACCGATTGCAAAACGCGGGAGCTGTGCACCGATTGCAAAGCTGCATAGGAATTTATAGTTTATATAAATACCCTTTCTTTCAATCTCTTCGCCGTTTTAAATTACGCCTACACATTTTTATTCATATCATTTGTTGGATTATTAGCAATATTAGTGCAACTGTCTTTGTGCAAAAATGAATTTACTTTAACCCGGCTACGCTTATTGAAGCATTCTTTGCACGCTTGTAACTTCCAAACGAAATGGCCGACGAGTTTGAAATTTCTTGGCGGAGAATAATTTATTAAAATCTTTCTTCCACTGAAAAAAATATTTAAAATCCTTTTTGAAATACTTGTAATAGAAATTGTTACACGTATGGCGTTAGGGGGCCATTTGGGGTCCATACGTGTTTTTATTATTAACAAGCAACGAACAAGAACTGAAGATATTGCACTACCATAAAAAAGGGTCAGAGGACGGTGTACTTTTTGCAGTGAGACCAATAAAAAATTCATTTGTAAAGAGCACAGAGCCTCGCTTTGCATTTATTGTGCAAGAGACTCCGAATAAGTTAATTTAATTACGTATGTAATTTACGTTTACCATCGGACGGGGGGCCGATCTACAAGTAAGCAAAAGTCATAGAATAGTATCTGTTGAGAAGTCAGTAAATTTAACGTGTGTGAGAGAGAGAGAGAGAGACGCTGTACGAGGCGAGAGGAGCAGAGTCGGCTCGACGCATGCGTAGTAGAAAAAGCAGAAGATCGGTAACCGTTTGAGTCGAGACACAGCGTGTGTGCAGTAGAAGCTATTGATATCGTTGATATATAAATAAATAATATTGTTACAAAGTGTTAGAAGGATTTCAATAGGATCCAACATCCCATCTCAACAGTATCCCTTCACGATAATTGTCTTTGGCCAGACCCGTGGTATAGACAATTATGGATGAATAACTGTATTCGGATTTTATAAAAGCGTCGGATCCGCCTGTTTCTTTCGCGACAAGAGGCGAGCAGTTGGGAGTGGCGGGTCTCCCGGTTATTATCGCTCGCGGTGGGCTGATATCCGAGAGCTAATAGAGTTACCTGGTTGCCACTCGAGTGCTCGAGGCTGACGTGACGCTGGACGGAAGAGAGCTATCGTGTTTCGAGCCGGCGCGGTGAAATCGCTGGGAGTTTCCGTGTGTGTTGTTGCGTGGAACGCAGAAAGGGCTTGATGGCCGTGCATAAGATCCTCGCAAGGACGGCTAGGCTGCCGCCGCCGCTGATGCGGTATTTGCGCAGGTGTACGAAACACCGTACGGCAACCTTGTTCGGAGTAGTTAGTCGTTGCATTGTTACATAGTCGGATAACTTGAGACGCGACGAGGGGTTGGGCGCACCGCGTACTTCTCGCTTCCGAGATAAATCGCAGGTGTGTTCGATACGCGAGAACTGGGGTTGCTGCGGCCGATGATCGCATCGAGCCTTGTTCGTTCGCGCTTGTTTCTTACCGTTGAGAATTGTTGTCGGCGGTGTCGTTGGACATCGGGAAATCTCGTTAATTTATTTGAACAAACGTTCTGTTCGCAGATGGAACCGCTGACGACGAGAATCCGGACACGGCTGTTCAGGACTACACAACCGACGAGGACTACAACGATCTCTTCGATCCTACCACCAACGGGTACGTGCCACCAATAAACAAATAGATTTGTTATGTTACCGTGGCAAAAATCGTTCGGGTCGTGCATGCAATCTTTCAATTGTTTTTTTTTTTTATTGTTATACGCTGTACCGTTCGCTGTTGACACGCATTTCGAGAACGACACGAACGAACGTTGTGATTTTAGTACAGATTGCAATTTCTTATGTGAAATTAAAAGGTTTAACGTCTATTTGTGTTTAATATTATTGGTTTGTATAGTGTCCAGGGATAATATTTGATAGAATTTTCGGCATTATATTATCATTTGTTTAGGTCATTTTATTTAGTTTAACATTAACACTATATGAGGCGAATCGGATCGCTTCATCAACTGTGGAACATTGGATACAGTGCAATATCCGTGAGGAGTGGTTGACCTTATTCGGTTATGTTTTATAAACTTAGAACCAAAGATTATTTTACGAAAATTTATTCGTTTTTTGAAATTATCGGAATATTCGCCCCCAAGTACGAGGCGAATCGAATCTGTTTAATTTGTTTATATTTTTCATGTTAAATGTTAAAAATATTACGTTTCTAAATTTTAATTATTTTTTATTTCAAGTGATCCGATTCGCCTCGATCTACCCTAATAATAATGAAAAAAAATATCTCACCAGCGTAGAGCTTTTATAAAAGTAATTTATTATATTCGTGTGTTGTTCGGTTTATAGTCAGCGAGGTACTGCTCGTACCTTGTCATACATTGGATGCCTTGGCAACAGCCATGGATTATAAACTACTACTACAATTTATTTATTTAATGTTGCTTCAACATCCAGGGTCATTAGCAACACGGTACATTATCTTACAATATTTTATATATTTTAGTATCTTTGATATACTGTGATTACACCAGAAAAATCGGTATTCTCCATGAAGATCCTTCTCTCGTAATTTTTTAACGATGTCATAAGCATTGCCATGAGAAATGAATCTTTTCAATCGAGCCTTAAATTAAAAATATAGCGAAATATATGACAGGAGAGAGGACCAGGAGGAGGGGGAGGAGAGAGGAAGGGTGAAAGCAGGATCGACAGGGGCGTGGAGGGAGGGAGGGAAGATTTCATGGGTCCGTATGATGGAAAAGCGAGAGCCGGGGATGCCGCAGGGCTTAATAAGGAAGCGGCTCGATTGGTTCGATTCGAAAGCTAATAATGCCACTTCCCGTGCGTCGTGGCACTGCGAAGGCTTTAGGCGTGATTAAATTTGAATTCTCTCGTTCCTTCAGACAGGCTAATTCGGGGAGGAAGCGGCGATAGGGCCAATCGAGATTCCAACGACCGTGCCTCGTCCTCGTCATCGTCGTCTTCGATTTCGCTTAGTGCGGGGAGAATTTTCTTCGGAGCAACCGTTCGCTGATTTCGGAAATGGAAAGATTTCGCTCCGGGGAAATGAAAACTCTTTAAACTAAATCGATCGGACCCGCTACAGGGGAAGCGACTTCAATCTCAATCCTCTGATTACCTGTATATCTATTTTTTTTTTTTAAGAAACATTCTCCGTCTCCTACAGATTCAATTACGTCCTCTCAGAAAAAGAATAAAATAATACTAGAACGTAAGCTCGGTACATTTTCTCACAAAACAATTGTGCACAGGGTGTGAATAATTGCCGCAAAATTTTCCTTGACCGTGAATTTCAAGGTTAAACTTTTTTTTTGTCTATCTAAGTTTACTTGAATTGACATGAAAACAGCTTTATTTGGCTAAAAAAAATTTTGAGCTTGAAATTCGAGGTAAAATTCTTTTGTCTATCTAAATTTATTTGAATTGACACGAAAACAGCTTTATTTGGCTAAAAAAAAAATGTTCAGTTTGGAATTCAAGGTTAAATTCTTTTGTCTATCTAAATTTACTTGAATTGACATGAAAACAGCTTTATTTGCCTAAAAAAAGTGTTCAGCTTGAAATTCAAGGTTAAATTCTTTCGTCTATCTAAATTTACTTGAGTTGTCAGAAAAGCAGACTTATTTATCTAAAAAAAAATATTGACCTTGAAATTCAATTTTGCGGCAACCTTTTTTCCTACAGATCTTCATCGATCCGAAGATGTAGAATACGTCTATGACAGCCAAGACCACACATTACTTTACACCCTGTACAATGATCTTTTCACAATAATATATAAATTTGACAATTTTTTAAGTAACACATCTGCCATATCGAATCCGCAATTTTGTTTTTTGAAATTTTGAAATCAGATTCATAATCAGCAATCTGAAAACCCATAGAATACCAATTTTCAACTAAATCGGAGAATATCTTCGGCCACGTTTTGGCGATTTCGAACCACTGTGCGTCGGACAGAGCAGAGACGGAGAGATCAGCCAGCAAGCATCCGGCGTCGGGTCGCGTCTGTGCAAGAAAGCAACAGACCCCTAAAGCCTAGCCTACAGGCAGCCCTCTACGTCGCCGCATAATGGCGTGGTAATGCGCCGAACCCGATTGAAATTACGTGTCGTAACCAATCGCAGTAACGCATTATGGTTACAATATCGTGCATGCACACACGGGTCGACGACTTCCTAGCCGGTTGCATTATTCCCGAACGCCACGTGGCTCCATTAATATTGATGCACCGACCGATTCCCTGTAACCCCTTCGGCAAAGGGGATGTCGAGCCGGAGTTGACAGAGATGCTGGTAGACGTTGTTGCGACACGGGCTTTATCCCTCGGAAGGATCGTGCGAGATCAATTCTTCGCGATACCAGGAACCATCCTCCGCGCGAAAATTATTCCGGATACACGTATTCTTCACACCCTGGCCAAGATTTACGGCCGGGACGCCGAGCTGCACCTCAAACATTTTCCAAACAGTCTCGATACTTTGAGAAAATATTCTTCTCGTTACGGTAACTGTGTTATCATTGGACTGTGGGTCTTTGTACATGGGAAAATTGAATAGATGAAATTCAAAATGGTCGAAAAATTTTTAAAATTCAGTATTATGTGTGCCATTTTTCTTTAACATTCAATGTGGTTTCTACTACTACTACAATTTATTTATTTAATGTTGCTTCAACATCCAGGGTCATTAGCAACACGGTACATTATCTTACAATATTTTATATATTTTAGTATCTTGTGGTTTCTGTTTCTTGCAATCGATGCAGACAACATTTATTTTGCACAAACATCCGCAGTCTAGTTATATTATTTTTTATCTAATATACTGTTATATTATTTTCAACCTATTAAACGTATTAGGAAAGAAAATAAATTTCTATTTCACTGCAATTTGTTGGAATTCGTGTAGACAATTGTTTATATTGCACATAGATCCGCAATCTAGTTACAACTAGACAGTGCTTATGGAAATAAATGAGTAGGTGTAATTTAAAATAGTAAAAAAATTAAAAGAATTTAGAGTATACTGTTATATTGTTTTCAACCTATTAAACGTATTAGGAAAGAAAATAAATTTCTATTGCACTGCCATTTGTTGGAATTCATATAGACAGTTATTTATATTACACAAAGATCCGCAGCCTAGTTATTACATTTCGTCAGATTTTCCCATAAATTTCGTCAAACTCCCATGAACAGTGGGAAACGAGTATTATCCCAGACGGCCGTCGAGATGATTGATAATCTGCAAAATGGCGGCCGAGCCTAAGTCAGATCCAATCACGCGAACACTCTGGCAAGTCGGCCGTTACCCACGCATAATTAAGTTCGACTCTCGAGCAAGTACACTCGCAGACCCGCAGCCCCCTAAGGCTAGCAAAAGGTGTTAAAACATCGCTGTTGCGGGGCGGGATGGGGGGGTTAGGGGGTCGACGAATCGTCAACAATTCGACGCGCCCACCGTTCCGTTGCGTCACTTCCTTTGCTGGCAGTTTTAAGCACTCAGAAGACCGTCTCAGACAGGGATTAGGCGTTCGCGGGGTTTCTATAAATAATGCAACGTTTAACCTCGGCTGAGGGATCGGTTTTGTCGCTCGCGTCGCGCCGTTCCCTCCTGCTCACCCGGACCCGGCATGGCACCAGCAGCAGCAACAGCGCCAGCAGCAACGTTTTAAAGTCGCCATGCAAATGATTGAAGAGGCGTTCGATCGCCGCCACCGCGAAAGTCGGCTCTCCGCGGATAGAGTTTGTTTGCGGAGCGAATGTACGTGGATGTTGCGTCGTCCTCGTCATACCGGATTGACAACCAACCTCTGTCCTGCTCCGCCATCGAACCGACCGCTCTCCGGTCGAACGATATCCTGCGGAGATTTTCATTGGTCGCGCGCACGCCAAATGCTGAAACTCAAATTCCCCGGCTGCAACGAATGCAACAATTTGTTCGATCTTTGGATATGTGTGGCGAGAATGAGAAACGTACTGGCTAGGCTGCGGATCTTTATGCGAAGTAAAAATTATCTGAGCCGCAGGAACCAAATAAAAAATTCTTTCTTCTTTTCATTGACTTATTAAACGGGAACTGGTACACCGATGAATATTTTTAATATCTCCTTTAAATTGTACGTGTCTCGACTGAGTGACAGAATGTATTAAGGGGACCGAAAAGTAATTAAAATTTTTTCGATGAGCTTATTCACAGTTTGTGTCGAAGGGCTTTTTTAAAAAGGGTATCGAACAACTGTCTTTACGCTGGCAAAAAGCATTAGAAAATGATGGAAATTATTTTGTCGATTAGTATTTAAGATGTTTTGAATAAATAAATGTAAAAAAATATTTTGATTACTGGGTCCCCCTAATATAAAGTGAAATACGAAAAAGAGAAATGAATGTGTACGAGGGAATGTTTTGTTTAAATGATTTGCCAGTCGTTTGCGTGGTGAAGATTGAACACCGTTCGTATTTCTATATTAAATATTAGGTCGTTCCAAAAGTAATTTCGTTCAAGTACGGTCGTATAATTTGTGCCAATAAAAAACAGACATTCTACGAGCATGGGATGTTCAAGTTGCCTGAAAAATCACAGAAGAAAATGTTATAAAACTTATGCTAAATAGGAAAAAAGTGGCTTTAATTTCTCCCTTGAGGAAATGACTTTCCTATTTTTCGTATTTAAGATTTTTTTAATAAATAAATGTAAAAAGAATTTTGATTACTTTTCGAAGATCACGATTCGAAGATCCACACTCCGCGTTTACGCGGCAGTCTCGAATTTGAAATTTGAAATCGCCGCCGGAGCGTCGCTCGCCGGGAAATCGATGCTGCCCCGTTACACGATTTTCGCTGGTTGCGCAACCGTTGTAAAGCGCGGTGAAATTTTAACTGGTTCCCGTCGTTTAATAAACGATATTTACGATCACCGTTCTCCATGCGCGCGCCGCTACCCCGGAACTTTCGGCGCGTTCCCTCTCGCTGGAGAAAAAAGAAAACGGCGTAACTGCTTTTTTCAACCATATATTGTGTTTTTTACGGGATTCTTATGGGACATTCCGTGGGATATCGGCGCGGCGCGCTTCGAAATTATGAAACTTAAATTGAAAAAGCTCCGCTGTCGACGGCCGTATTTATTTTACGGGACTTCGTATCTTACAGTTTTCGCGAGATAGCGCGCGCGCGTGCAACTTTCGGGGCATTTTCAGCTGCGAGAGATACAGTCGCCGGAACGCGCGTACCGATTTTCCCGTGGGAGTTGAGGAAAGCGATTTACGAACGTTGAACAAGCCGAAGGCATTTTTCTAGCGGGATCCGAGCAGCGAAATTGTATGGGAAAACATTTTCACGATGATTTTTACAGTCGTCTAATAAATACTGGTGAACCTGGCTTTCCACGAGCAGACGTCTCATTTTAATCCTGCCCTGTCGCTTTGAGTTATGAATAGATGGTCGCAGGTGCGGCCGAGGATCGTTTGTTTTGATCAGTTCGGCAGAGTGTTTCGGATAGGAGAGGACTAGTGGAAACATATTACGGGAGAGCGTCTTCTGATGCATTTTTCAGTAACCTGTACGGTGGTGTACGTTACCAGAGAAATTTAATATCGAAGGGAATAAAATGCCAAGCGAATCGCCTAATGTACTTCCGTGAAAACGTATCGAAAGGCGCAAAAATATCTGAAACAATTCAATTGTCTCGTAATAATTACACCGCGGATTTTTATGCAAGATAAATAATTGTCTCGCGAGGAATCGGAACTAAACGGAACGTTATTTCTCCCGTTAATAATATATAATTATATAATTATAAATTTATATAATATTTATTTAATAGGAAAATCTTACAAATCGAATTTCGCATCTGTTAAAATTATTAACGGGTGAAATATAATTATATAATTATATAAATTTTTAATTTCATCTGCTCGATTTCCCTATAGGAGGTGTGGCAATTAAATAACGAGACGAATAAAGTTACGTTTAACTTTTATCCCCTTCAACATCCTCTCCTCTCCTATGCATACGTGTCTTCATCACGAATCATTGCTCCGGAAGCATCGAAATCAACGACCTACTGATGACAACCGGATGCTGTTGCGTGGCGGAAAGTGCGTAGTCTCTTTATTTAATTACCACACCTAAAGATAATCCAAGGAAAAAATAATACGGCGAGGGGTTCAATATTACTCTGACGCTTTCACTGATCAGCATCTCACCGACACGTTTTGCCGCGCGCATAAAATCCGCAGTCTACTTATCTCGGCAGCGACTTGCCCGAAACCGGAAACAACCCTCGCGCCAAGAGCCAATCATCGAGTTTACCGAGGCGAACGGTTGCCTGTGCGTGTGTGTGTGTGCGACTCTACACGCGAAACTTGGGCCGTGTATCAGCTTGTGTTTGCACGACAGTACGTGATTGCACGTGGACGCAGGGAGTAACCAACCCCCGCCGGTTATTGAATATAAATCAAGCTGTGATCAGTAAGTCACGGGCAAGTTCTGTTGCATCTGTGGCCCGCAGCGTTGACCGTTCTTGACGGACCGACTGCCTTCAATTGTTAATGATAGCACGTAACTATCGCCGGGCCAGGCGTCTCTCTCTCTCTCTCTCTCTCTCTCTCTCTCTCTCTCTCTCTCTCTCTCTCTCTCTCTCTCTCTCTCTATGTTAATTACCGAGTACCGTTTCTGCGGAATATGCCCGAGACCCGAGACGCGCTGTTTGGACGCTGAAATTTCCGACGCGACGCGATGGTGTGCGTGGTCATCGGATGACCCGCCGCGCCACGGTGACCGTGAAATGCCTCGGACATCGATGATTCTTGATTCCAGGCCAATATTTGGGGACGCTGTAATTAATCTGCGGATTTTATGCATTCATGGAAATTTCAAGCCCGTGAAACGTCAGTATTTGAATATCGATGCTTGAAATTGCTTGAAGAAATTGGAATTTTGTGGATAAACAGTCTAATTATTGTTAGATGTCGGATCAATATCTAATGAAGTTTTAGTTGAGCTGCGGATTTTATGCATTTATAGTAATTTCAAATGCGTGAAATATCGTATCAGAATTCTGGTCAAGAAATTATGATTTTGCGTATAAATTATAATTTTAATTTAGAAACTACAAATTCTAATTTTAATTTTAATTTAGGAATTATAATTTTGCGTATAAATTATAATTTTAATTTAGAAACTATGAATCATAATTTTAATTTAAAAAACTATGAATTATAATTTTTATTTTAATTTAGGCATTATAACTTTGCGTATAAATTACAATTTTAACTTTACGAAATCATAATTTTGCGTATGAATTATAATTCCAATTTATAAATTATAAAATATAATTTTAATAATGACTTGGAAATATACAATTTCGCGTCCAAATTAAAAACAGTCGAGTTATTAGACGTCAGACCAATATCTGGTGAAGTCTTATTCAATCCGCGGATTTTATAAATTTAAAGTGGACGAAATACGAGAGAAAATGTGTCGGAATACTTTCAGAACATGCAATCACCAATTGTTTGCCGCCCGAATGTTTTTGTCAGCGACTGTACGAGTTGAGCGTTCCGCGCGGGGAATATCGGCGTCAGGGGAACGTTCGAGCAAGCAAGCAAGCGGGTCTCGTTTTAAATGCATCCTAGCCAAAGGGTGAAAGCGCGAATCGTTCGGAAGAACGTGGATGACGATAATCTTAAAAAATAAAAATAGCGCCGGAGGTTCGGCGCACGCGCCCGCCCGTTATTTTTCCCGCGCCACGGTCGAACAGCTTCTCAAAATGCATGGAGTAACTTTGCATGGTAAACACAGAGGAAACACGAGCCCCTTTTTTCAGCCCTCTTTTCCTTCGAACTGCCACCCCCGCTGGTTCACCCCCACCCCGCACTCTGCGCCCCGACGAACCGCCGCGGATTTTGTGGACGCTGTTAATTTTGTTCGTGTCGTTTGACGTTGAAAACCGCCGGGACATCGTTAACGCATGCACCGGTGATTTCAATTTTGCGAAACTTTCCGAGCGTAACTTTTTTGTCCCCGGTAATTCGATAATCCTTTAATGGCGGCGCATAAAATCGACCGAGACGAGAGGAGGACGGTCGATTGAAAAAAAAAGAAAAAAAATTCAGAATCACAATGCGAAACGGCGCAATCCGCCCTCGCGTCGCAGGATTACTTGTGAAAATCATTTTGCGCAAGCTTTTATCCGCTGGCGGCCGCCGGAATAGTTTGTTCCATCCAATTTCGAGAAAATAGTTACTTCCATCGGTGTGTTTGAAAAATTGATCTAACGATTCGGTTTCAAACATTCAATTGCGCGGAAGCAACGCTAAATTCTTCGAGCTTTCGTTTCACCGTTCTGCTCACATTTCACGGAGCTCCGCGTGACCGTTGTTTAATCGATCAGAGATACTTTACATCGCGACGAAATATTTTTGCCAATTTCAAAAATCATCTCGCGAAAAAACCCCAGGATCGAGTACAATTTCCCAGTGCTTCCGGTTCCTGCTTTACCGACGGAGTCGTCGAAGGGCTGAGGACGCAGGGGGCGGAGGGGCGGTGCAGCGGCGCAACAAAAAAGATAACAGTCAAAACGTTTCAAATTCTCGATGGAAATGGAACCTTCGAAAGGAAACAGACGCGGAAATTCGATCGAAAAGCTCGATGCCCGAAAACAAAACCGGGACGTTTTTTTTTGTGTTTTCCGTCCCCCGGAGACGGGCTATACAGTTTGATGAAGCTTCCATCGAACCGCACAATGAAACACGAAACGACGGGGATCCCCGGGCGAAAGTTTAATTCGATCGAATTCGGTGTTCGATTGAATTTCAAATTGTCCGGAAAGTCCGCTGGAGGTCGCCGGGACTTGACGAAATTCAATTAACCATTTCCGCGTGGATACGACGGTTTTTTTTTTATTTTTCTCCTCTGCGGAACCGTCGCTGCCGCCGCCGCCGCCCACCGCCACCGTGCTCTCGTTTTCTCTCGGCCGGCACTCGAGGAATTTTCACGCGGTCGTTATAAAACATGAAAGAAACCGGGCGCGGTTATTGGCCGAGAGCCGTTGTTGTCCAAATTGACCCGGCTGAATGGCCGCGCTCCCGAACAAAGAAGCAAACGAACAAATTTCCACCCGGCTAGCCGGGAGTTTAATTAATCGCGGGACAACAATCGCAACCCCGTTCCAAACCCGGCGTTTTCCTCGTCTGCTCGGTGGCGCGAGAGAGGGAGAGAGAGAGAGAGAGGGAGAGAGAGAGAATGGACTCCCTTTCGAAAAGCCGTGGGACGACGCGACTCTGTGTCTGACATGCGTGCTTCAAAAGCTCTTTGCATAATCGTCGCTCATTGTCGCGATTCACCTCGTCCCCGCGTCAATGAAGAAGTTTAATATACCGAGTGTCTTGAACGAGGGTTCGCGAAATTACGACGCAGGCTGATAGCGGCCATTGTCTCGCGAGGTTCTCGAACGACGACGAAGAAATTGTGCGAATTGTCGCTCGGACGGTTTCTACTCGCGATAGTTCCAAAGAGGCGCATCTGTACATGTTTTATTGCATTTGGCGTATCTCCTCGGGAAATACGACTTTAAAGGAGCATAAAGTAATGAGCCTACCGGAAAATTGACCGGTTTTATATTTTTCATTTTGCAATTGTCGAAATAATATACGTGGAAATTGATTCGATAAATTTTTTGTCCAAGAACATATCGGAATAAAAATCGCTCAAAATAAACAGAGCCTTGTCGTTTTTACAAGCTGATACATTTTTACTTAATTCACGACTTCCGAGCTTTTCTTGCAATTTTTTTGAAGATGAGGTCACGACGATGTCAGGTAATAAGAGGATTAAACTTTTGCAAATTTTTTGGATTTCCAGGTTGCCTAACATCATCGAAAACGCGTTCAACTCTGAACCTACCGATAAAAGTGTCCGATTTTGTATTTTTCACGTTACAATTATTGGAATAATTTCTTTACAAGCAGAAACATTTCAATCGCATTTAGTTCTAATAGAAAGTTAGTGAAAACAGTGATGAAACTTGGATTTTGAAAAATCGACCAGCCCCGAGACGGGTGAACTTGTCGCGAGGCGAGCGAGAATCGTGGAATAGCCGATAATTCCAATAAAGAAGAAGAAGAAGAAGTAGTGGTAGTGAGAAAGTGGTCGGCGACGAATCGACAGGAAACTGCTCGTGGAAGTTGCAGTCAATTGCGACTTCCGGTTTGCACTCTCGAGGGCCAGGGAGTAATCGTGTATATTCGGCCAATATAAATCGGACGGGGGCGGACGTCGCCGTTGGACGGCCGGTCGCGACTAGAATATTAAGTATGAATATGTTAATGGGGAGAGCCGCACACCCTATTCTTCTCCACCCTCCGTTGTCGCAAGCTCGCGGCAAAATAACGCGTGCCGCGCGGACTTTCCCTCTTATCAGGGGGTGGGCGGAGGGGGGACGGAGTTGATATACGATAGCTGGGGTCGCGCTATTTACCGGGAGTGTTTTCTGGAAATGGACTGCCCAAGATTTCACTCTTTTCCCCTGTCTCGCGAGCCTCGTGCCGCGCCCGTGGAAAACGTTAATTCACTTCGCGTGATTTATGTCGCGAATCGTGATGGCGGCGCGGCGCGGCGCGGCGACACGTTCGCGCCAGGAATTGAACAGCTCAAACGATAAATGGTGTCGCGAATCTAAACTTTCCAGCGAATTATTCGTTCCTACGTATTTCTGAATTATACAGGCCGAGGCACTTAACCAGTCATGCGCGTTTCGCGCGTATACGTACCAAAAATCTCTATCGCGGTTATTTTCGGTTACTTTTTCAAGAGCGAATTGTTTAAATTTCATCAAATAAAAATGTAAACTTTCCTCGTTTTTCGTCAAATTTATAATAGGACCGTCTGTCCCGTATTTTAAAAAATATATGCTCAATTTTCCTAGTCACTATCGCCGGAGCCGTATTTATACGCTCAACTTTATTGAAAAAAAAAATTTCATGGTAAAGATCTTTTCATATTTCCTTATGATGTAAATGGGTTAACTGGTTAAAACACCATGCATCAGCCCAAACTGATTTGGTATCGAGGGGTTACTAGTTTGTTGACAGGTGGAGCCGTGAAGGGAATACGAAGGTCTGCTTTTTTAAATAGAATGTCCTATTTTTTATACCATGGACCGATAGAGTATCAAATTTTGAGTATAAAAGCGTTGACCTTCATACGCCCTAAACCTACTAATTAATGCGATATTAGCAACAATTTGATACGTGTGTTTACCATGACAAACTCATGCAAATATCTCATGACCTATCAGGTGTAGGACGTATGAAGGTCAACAATTTTATACTCTGGATCGATCCAGAGGGCGGGATAAGTAATAGAACTTCCAAAAATATTGGATTAAAAAGATCAAAGCGACGCTTGATCGATGAAGGAGAGCGTTCGAGGCTCTCTCGTTCGGGGATCCTCGTCCCGATGTCCCCGCGTCATTGGCTTAATCAAAATTCCTTTGTCAATCAGCTGAAACTTTCACCGGCTGGCCCTGATAAGAGCCAGCTCCTTTAATGATCCCCATTTTAAAGTTACATTGTTAGCAGCGAGCCTCGATGAAATTACTCCGGCTATCGATCTTATGTGTGGCAGGGAACGCCGGCCTCCGGGGCATCGCTGGACCATGATAGTTTATCGCAAACACCGACATTGTTACGCGGCCACTATATTACCCGCAAATTCAATCGGTCATAACGTCTCTGTTCAATTAATTCCATCAATAATTCGATGCTATTATATCCGTCGCTCTAGCAAATTAAGATCCCGTCGGCGTAATTAACAATCCGGTAATTGTGAGAGTTCACTACTCGTAGGAATTTATATTTACAGTGGGCCGCATTAATATTCGGACGTTATTAAATAAACGATAACTTTGTTGACATTTGATCATACGATTTGAACTTTTTTGAGAAGTTACACCAGTTAGTTTACTACATGATGTGGCAAAACAAATTTTTCGAAATTGCAATTGATCAGAATTGTAAAGAAAATACTACAAGATGCATTTTACAACTTTTTGATGTGAGCCTATATTAAAAATTGAAAAAATACGACTTGTAGATCTGTGTCAATTAAATGCAACGACAGGAATTAAAAGATGTGAGAAAACTTAGATTTATTGCAATTAGAGGCCGAAAATCATGAAAAACTGCAATTTTTACCATCTTTAAACGTTAGTAGCTATTTGAGACGTTGACCGATTTTGATGAAATTTTCAGAATGCGTTTAATTGATACAGATCTACGAAACGTGTGTTCCAAATGTTTAATATATGCCCACATAAAAAAGTTGGAAAATACAACTTTTCGTGTTTTCTCTGCAATTCCGACCAATTGCGATTTCTTTCAAAAATTCTTTTCACGAATTTATATTTATATCTTTAATCGCGTTGAATTCCATCAATAATTCGATTCAATTAGATCCGTCGCTCTAACAAATTAAGATCCCTTCGGCGTAGTTTACAATCCAATAATATAATAATTGTGAGAGTTTACTTCTCGTAGGAATTTCTATTTATATTTTTGATCGCGTTGAATTCCATCAATAATTCGATTCAATTATATCCGTCGCTCTAACAAATTAAGATCCCATCGGCGTAGTTTACAATCCAATAATATAATAATTATGAGAATTTACTTCTCGTAGGAATTTCTATTTATATCTTTAATCGCGTTGAATTCCATCAATAATTCGATTCAATTACATCCGTCGCTCTAGCAAATTAAGATCCCTTCGGCGTAGTTTGCAATCCAATAATATAATAATTGTGAGAGTTTACTTCTCGTAGGAATTTATATTTATATCTTTAATCGCGTTGAATTCCTGTGTAATCTGAAAAAAATTGCTCGCGGTTTAGTTGCTCGGTGTCACGGCTGTTGTTCGTTAAATAAACCAGTAGAAAAACATATAATTATCAGGGATACCTTCGAGCGGTGTAAGCATGTAATATGGATCGTTACAAATTCCCGGGCGTCGTGTAAACGCATTTTTCCACCGGGGGAATTGCCGGCGGCGCGCTGTAAAAATATCGATACAGGTATAATAATCGTTGAATTTTCATATGTCGTATATGCTGGTGCGCCTGTAATCATGCTAAACGGAGCATGTAAACTGACAAGCAATAAAAAATTGAACCCTCGTCCTGAACGTTCTTCGGTCAATTTCTCGCGACAACATGTTGCTCATACATTTCAATGAGGATCCTCTAACGGGTGTTCGGTGAACGCGCGCGTATCCTTGCTTCCACTAGGTTAGATTCACTTCGAGTGCATCCTTCTATCGCTTACATTTTCCACGGGAAAGAAACGGCATCGTCGTTTAAACGTTCGTTTCACTCAACTAATTTTATTTATTACGCACTATACTTGCCAGTGAACATTTCGATATTTTGCGTTACCGCAGCGTCGATTATATTTTATTATTTATTATCAGCGCACTCTAGTCTCATACCCAGATCGTTTTATCGGAAGTTTCATAATTCTATTAACATCTGAACATTATTTCCTTTCTACAGATGTGAATTTTTCATTTGCAGAACCGACGTAGAGGCCACATCCGGCTCCAAGAGCGGCACATTGAAATTCATACGGACCCTAACGAACATTACAAGGGATGCTGGAGGGGTGGCTAACATGAGATGCGAGGTGGTCGGCGATCCACCCCCCACCAGGATCAGATGGCTGAAGAACGAAGCACCTCTCGAGGAGAGACGACCAAAAATCACTATTAAAAAGATCCACGCGCAGGTACCGCCGAGTTACATAATTCGCGGCTCGCCGGATTTATTAAAAGTATCCTCGCAAAAATTCGCCGACGTTTGACCCGCTCACTTGCCAAATCGATTAACTCCGTAAAATAGAAATCCGTGATGAAATAATCTATATTTTTCTCCAAAATTCTTCCCTTTAAAATAAGGGTCGAAGCTCGATCATTCTTTTCCGCGGCGAGCTGGCAGAATGACTTCTGAAATAAATTATTTATTATAGAAATTTATTGTCAACTATTATTATATATTATAAATTATAGAAACTTATTATTTATTATTATTATAAAGTTCTGACTAGACTTCTGAATTCTGAAAATTGTCAAAAAATGTTAGAACACGATCCCGTAGGATTTAGTACGATTTTTATTTATTTCCGAAACGACTCCACTTTCTTAAAATTTGCGTATAAAAATTTTTAATTTAAAATTTTAATTTTAATATTTTAAAAGTTGAATTTAAAATATTTCAAAAGTTAATCGATTCGGTAAACGACTCGTTTATCATCCAGAGTTCGTCTAATCGCTACATTTTCAGTCTCGAATAATTTTGTTGCGTTATGCAGAGCTTTTTCCGCGAAACGGGCCGACAAGTTGAACTATTTCACCGTGGCGTTTCTAATGTTCAGGCGCACGAGCACGCCGCAAAGAACATCGCCGGCAGTCGGCTGAAGATCATCAATCTGGACGTCTCCGACGTTGGGTTCTACACCTGCCGAGTCACAAATGGCAAGGATCAAATACAAAGCGAGGGAACGCTTCGCGTCGACTCCTCTAAAAGCAGACACCGTGAGTACAGAGAGCCTGGCAATTTTTCAGTTCGGTAATCAAACATTTTCTCCAGTTGTAATGTAAAGAAAATCCCGCGTCTCTCTGTCAGAATAAAATATCTTCGGACTTTCGATCGACCGTGCGTCATAAATAGACTGCGGATCTTTATGCAATTATGGCTTCTCAGAATTGTCAAAAAATGCTAGAATATAAAATTCCACAGAATTTAGTGCGATTTTTATTTATTCCTACTGCCACTGAAAATCAGATTTCACATGATTCCATTTTCTTAAAATTTTTCTGCAAAAATTGCATAAACATCCGCAGTCTAGTCATAAAACACGCGCTTTCTACTCGCCGAGAGAATATTTTCGTTAACGTCATCCGACGAAGATTTCCGAACGAGAATCACAATTTTTTAATTGCGCTAATTTAAAATCCAGCTCTGCCGCCCGCGGAATACGAATTCTGCTCGAAGGAACATTATCATCGTTAATGCATAACCAGCGACCGTAGCCCGAGCACTTGATCAAAGATTACCGAGCTCATTCGACGTTCTTGTTTCGCAAAAGAAATCCGAAGAAGCGACGAAAACTTTCCGGGACCCTCGGAAGATTTTTATTCGCGCGAACCTCGTCGACGACGATTAAGCAAAGCGTTGAATTCTTGCATGAGTCTAACATTTATATTTTTGCTATATTTTATTTATACTTTGCTAGATAACAGCTGGTTTTCCCGAAAATTTCTTCCGGGTATAATCTCTCCAGCTCAGCCTCTTGTTGTACAGCTGTACCAAGTTCTGTACGAGCACCGCGACCGAAACTGTGGTTAAGCTGACAGCTCCCCGCGAGTATACGTAATTTTGTTTTCTATTTTGTTTTAATAAATGTTCTCTTTGCTGTGGAAGCAACCTCGGTTAATTATTCAACACAAAGCGAACTGCTTAACGAAAGCGCGGAAACTTCGTTAACCTTCGCCAGCATGGTTGCCGGTTAGGTTCGCGACGAACACGCGAAATTCCCAGCGAACGAGGAAAATTCTTTCAGGCGATTCTGTCCAGGTTTCGACGGCAAATTGGCGACAGCGGCAGGCCCGTGTCACTCAAAAGCGGACTGCGCGGGGCTGCTGAAACGGGAAAGAAGTTCGAATCTTCCGCCGGGTGGAGAGAGTTTGACTTGCAGAGTGCTAATATTAAAGTTCCTCGTCGCGGAGGGTTGAAAGTGGAGCCGGCCAACGCAACGGTCCGCGGACAAGGGTGCGGGTGGGGGTGGGGGTCTCCCGTCGGTGGTTGGGCGGCGAGCCCGGGCGTTTTCTTCGCGCATCGGCCTCGATTAGATTAGAATTTGTTAGGGGTGTCGCCCGGTAACTTCGTCAGAGGAACGCTGTCAGTTTTGTTTCATCGCTCCCGGGCACAAGAGCTTTTTGGGAAAGTTTCGCGCACGAAATTCCGCTTCGAGACACGGGCAAAACTTTCCGGCTGAATATACCGACTTACGAGGGACGACGTGGCCCCGTCGGGGATGAGCGGCGAATTAGCCCCGGCACGTACCTTAATACGCGTCCGAAGATTCGACATTTTCTTTTTTTTTTTTATCATCACCACCGTCCCTCTCTCGCGGCAAGACAAAGACCTACCGCTCCCGGGGGATCGGTTTTTACTGAAATTTTGTGACGGAAGTTATAATTTCCCTTCGCCTTCTTAAGTCCACTTCGCGGGAGCTTTCCGTAAAATATTCGCTCCCAAACTTTTCCCACCGGTTCTATTTGCGCTCCGTTTGTTTTTCAGGCTCCCGGGAAGCTAAAGATTCGTAACTCGGAGCGAGAGGTTCTTCCGGTTTTCTTTCGTTTCGTTCCCCTGTCGGCGATATTTTAATCTTGTTCGCGAGTCATTGTAAACCGCGTACAAATCGCTAACCGACGGAGGGTAATTAACGGACCGTGGAGGGTCCCGGGTAAACATTGATTTCGCATTTCTCGATCGTTACGAATATGCAGGCTCTCGCCGTCGAAATGTATTATTTTCTTTTTGCCAAGTCGAAGCTCTCGCCCACTCGAGGGAATCAATTTCCCCTCGCGTTCCCGGCGAGCAGACGTCAAAGGGGAATTTCGATGAGTCGAATTGACAGTTTTACGATCCTCCTCCTCTCCCCCCGCCTGCACCTCCGTCGAAAGCTTCCTATATTTCGTTCGTCTCCGTTGGAGATCAGGGAAAGCTTTTCTTCGTCATCGTGGATACTTGTCAATGTGCGGGACGCGTTTTGCTCGTCAATTTAATTCGAGCATGGATCGCGAGGAACGAGGGTGCGCATCGTCGCGATAAACTTTTTTATTCTTATTTCGCGAACGCATTGTGTTCACAGGAATTCTCGCAGAAATTCCGAGAAAATACGATTTCTCTCAGAATCAGAACACTTTGCAGTTGGACCTCGATTAACCGGCTTCGTTAATCGAGACCTGGGGGAAAAACTGGAAAAGTAAATAAATAAACATAATTTTTTATACTCTTTTATACATTTTTATATTTATATCTATTTTAATTCTGTTAATTTTGCATTAACAAGCGCATTGTTACGGCTACGTTTTATTATCAATGACGCTTCTTTTGAATATTGAAGAGTATTACTTAAAATGGAAGCACCTTCTTGGTGACCAATTTTTCTATTTTCTATTGTCCCAGTGTTTGTTCTATTGTAACAACTTCTCCATAAAGACAGACCGTTGGATACAGATGCTAAATATTTATAAATACTACTAAATATTGGTAAATATTTCCCAACAGTGTTCTGGCTGGTGCTGGAGGAGACAAATTCTATTGACTTTCACGCCGGATAACCAGGACCACGGTTGATCGAGACTCAGATTTATTTGTTTATAGTTTATTTTAGTGTGGTCGCATTAATAGCGAAGTAGTGATCACTAGACCGCAGATCTTTATGCAAAATAAAAATTTCTTACCTTAATTGCAACAAATTGGAGTGAAATAAAAATTTATTTTCTTCCCTATTATGTTTAGTAGGTTGAAAATAATATAATGTTCAGATATTTTTAATATTTCTGCTATTTTTTATTACACCTACTCATTTTTACCAAAAATGCATAAAATCCGCAGTTTAGTGATCACACGGTTTACAATCGAATATAACAATGTCTTGCATGCAGCTTGCAAAGTGGGTTAATGTTAACATTGGGACGGGAGACAGCAACAGAAATTCACAGCAGGTATTAGGTCGTCAAGGATGAAATTTGTAGAAATTTACTTAAATTTAATTTCTGTAAATTAGGTCGTCAAAGATAAAATTAAATTTAATTTAATTTCTACAAATTTCATCCTCGACGACCTGATACATGTCCATGGATGGATCGACACTTTCTCGATCGTTTTCTAAAGGGCAGACAGCGTTCGTCCGCACCCTCAAAAACAACCCCTGAAGTTGACGGACTGTTACCGGCCGGAAAACCGACGGGGATCGTCGCAAAACAATTATCACCCCAATAAATTCTGCGAAACACGAGTGGAGGGGGGTAATGAAATCAGCAGGACGATGGGGAGGGGGCGGGGCGGTGTGGGGAGAAGAAAAGAACGAGTAGGAGGACACGGAGGGAGGGTTGGGAGGGTGGCTTGGTTTCGGTCGCGAGTTTAATCGGCCGGTCCTCACGGGGGCGGGAACGGAGGGGGAGGGACGCGAGAGAGCGACGTCGCACGTTCTCCCCGGTGTTTAATTCGAAGGGTTAGAAGTCGAGTTAATTAACACGGTGCTCAATTATTCAGGGCAAGCCTAATAAGCCGTGTCGAAACTGTTTGCCGCTGGTACACGATCGGAACGAGTTTACGGCGAGAACTGGGCACGTCGAGCCTCTGCTGCCCGGGCTTTTATGGCGAGCTGTTGCTTTCCGGGGGTCAGGGCTGACCCTTCCGCGTGGAACGAAATAATTCGGGACACCCCGAAGGGAAAGGACAACTCGAATCGAGAAATATTTGGCCTCGGGATCCTCTGTAGCACCATCGGGATAGCAGTCCCGCGAAATCACTGATCCAGAGGATGTACAAGCAGTGGACCGATTTATAAATATAATGTTTAATATTACAACGAATGCAAACGATGTTCACTCTTTGACGTGTAAATAACGACTGGCAAATTTTTGAAAAAAAATATTCTTCTTTTATCCATTGCATTCGTGCACACTCATTTCATAATTCACTTTGTACATTTTGTCTCTCACTCATTATGTTTCTTTCTCATTCTCACACAGAGGATTGACCGATTCGGACCTGAAGACCAGTTGGAACGCGATCGAATTATAAATATTGAGCTTGCTGCAGGAAAATATATGGAAAAAAAATAAAATAAAAAAACATGGTGGTCGATACACTTAAAATGTATAAAGAGTAACCCTTTGCGGGCGGAGTCACCCGACGAGCGTGCGTCGTTGTGGACGAGAAGCATTGGTGAGCGCAGTCGAGAAAATATACACGTTTGCGTTATAAAAACTGAAATTTTATTTGAATACAAAAAAATTTATTTTCCAAAAAATCGGCCATTTGCCGACGCACGTCCGCAACGGGAAAAAGACTTGGGCGGCCATTCCGTCCGCGAAGGGTTAATCTTAATCGGTAGCGGTCTAACAGCGAGCGAATAATATTTTAACACCCCCGGTTAGGGGATTTGCGCGCACACGTTCTCAGGGAGGGGGTGTTAGTCGCTGTGAGTCGTGTCAGAGGATGAGGGTCGCGTCCGAAAATTGTCCACGGATCGCTTAAACGGACCTCGGGGCCGAAACTTTTTCAATTATTCCCGCAAAATAGCCGGATCAAAGTTGCCGGCCGGCTAGGTAGATTAATAATTCCGGTATTAATTAAAATTCAGTTATGACGGTGTGAAATAAGGGGCAGTCGACCGAGAGGATCCGTGACGAATCGATACCGGGCCGCGCCGCGCCGCGTCGACCGTGCCCGATGAATATAATCGCGAATTAATCGAATCAGCCGGTACACGTGACGTATCAAATTCAGGAATATCATTTTAATTATCGGGCCGGTTCAACGGTTGTTTACCACCTCTCTTTCGACCAGCGTTGTCCGCTTTTAATCACACGCGCCCTGTCGTTCGTTCGTTCGTTCGCGTTTCAACGAACGTTCGCCACTTCGCCGCAAATAAACACACCGTCCGTTGTAAATAATCGGAGGGGCCCGTTAGGATCCCTTCACGTGGAATTGTATGAAAAATTATCGACAGTTTCTTGAATATTCATCGGCCACCACCTCCACCCCTCTCTGTCCGTGAATATCCGATCAATTTGAACATTTTACCGGCCGGTATTATTATGCGAAAAGAGTTCGACTAATATTCATGACTAGCGGATCTTTATGCAAAATAAAAAAATTTTGCATCGTTTGCAGGACACAGGTGGGGAATAAAGAAATTTTTCATCTGTTAATCATCCTATTATACTGATTAACTGTTTCGACGTCTTTGGAAAATTTACTCACGACGAATATATTCGTCATAACACAAAATCGTGCACTTTCTTTCACAACGAGTATACTCGTCATAACCAGTTAACGGGATAAGTCTTTTCAATATTGATTTAAATTGTGTGTAGCCATTTTCATCATAAATGCACGAAATCCGCAGTCTATTAACCCCTTGTGCTACAATATCGTGCCAGATGATCATTTTGAACAGAATCTAATAAATATGTATGTTATTAATTTTCTTTAAACCGAAATAAAATTCTACGTTGGCTTTCATGATGTACAGCTACTGGAGAATTCAGTTTTTTAGGAAATTACGAACTACAAAAAAATTCTGATCACTGAAATCGTAGTATTACGTGCTAATATTGCCCACGTGATATTATGTACTTGCTAACATTTTTAACCAATATTTTTACTTCGTGGAGGAAAGTTCACGTAAATCTAGTTTCAAAACTTCGAGGAAAGATCACGTAATAATTTGTAATTGCCCCCCTGCGAAATTTTCTATTCGATTTTCGCCGACATCGCAGGCGGCGGTGAAAAAAAGAACAAAAAGTTTCATTTCAAAGTCTCCGTGCGCTCCGATCGCACGTGGAACGCAAATTCTACCAGTAGATCTCGTCTGACAGGTTCAGTAAACACGTGAGAAATCCAGGAGAGACCGTCGCGTCGCGTCGGACAGGGGTTTAGGGTAACTGAGTGTTCAGCCTGTTCGTTAAAAACCCGGAGGCAACACGAATAAGTGAATTAGG
The DNA here is from genome assembly GCA_028454225.1 of Lasioglossum leucozonium. NCBI lineage: Eukaryota > Metazoa > Arthropoda > Insecta > Hymenoptera > Halictidae > Lasioglossum > Lasioglossum leucozonium. The sequence goes on along the minus strand of CM052211.1, from coordinate 4,052,418 downwards.
AAGGTGCGAGGCCAGACGTCCTTTTAGGGCGGCCATTTACCTTCCCCCAATTTTCCATCGTCACCGTGTCCCCATCTCTATTACCGCTGAAAAAGGAAAAAGAAGAAAAAGACCGGAGTGCTTGCTCTTGTAGTCGCGAAAACCTTTGTCGGAGATGAGCAAAGGAAAATCTCTTTTCTGAGTATTTTTATTTTTGTTCGCAAGTGTTTGGTTTAAATAGGAACGACGTGATAATTACTCGGCGAAAGGACCGGTTCAGCGTCGATTCCCGGGTGAAAGCGTTCTCTACGAACGCGCGAATCGCATTATTAAAAACAACGGTGGCGCGGAGTTGAATTCGCGTCCGATCAATCGCGATATAAAAAGCGTAAATTGAATTGTCCGATTTGTAGGCACGACGCAGTTGTCAAGCGCGAACGGCACACAAGGAGAAACAAATTCTGGCACAAAACAGCATAGCAACCTCGGCTTCATTTCCTCCGTATTGATTTCCCCAGTTGCCTCGGCTGCAATCCCAGTCTATTTGAATTTCTCTCTATTAAAATCTCTCTTCCCTCCCTCCCCACGCCCCGGTCTCCGAGTTTCATGTGCATCAACTTGTCCATAACTCGAGCAGCCATTGAGTAAGGACAACAGCCAGGCAACGCGACCGGAAACGCATTCCTGGCGCAACCGACGCCGCGCGACGCGACGCGACGCTCGCGCGTGTGACGTTAATGCAGTCCCGGTGACAAGCGAACTTTTTCAATTATTTACCTGTCGATTTCCCTGACGGAGTTCAGTTCTCCAAATAAGAATCTTCAGCGCTTCGAGTTTTTGTCTTGCTTTTTTTTACTTTGGTTTTGCGAACGACCAAACGACTGAAACCGCCTGTGTCTCGCGTTTAATGCTAGACTGCGGAACTTTGTGCGATTCTGAGTTCCTTCTGTCTTGATTGAGTTTTGAGGAATTGGTAATTACGCAAAAGCATTGACATCGTTCAATTCACAAATTGACTCCGCGTATTGTTCGTAAATGCGTAAAATAAACATTTCTTGCCTGAATTCCAACAAACTGGAGTGAAATAAACATTTATTTTCTTTCCTATTGTGTTTAGCAGGTTGAAAATAATGTATAACGATATGTTCGAATTTTTCTGATGTTTTGCTATTTTAAATTTTGAAAAACTAAAAATTACACACAAATTACCTCCGCTCATATTTTTTGTAAATGCATGAAATAAAAATTTCTTACCAGAATTCCAACAAACTGCAGTGAAATAAACATTTATCTTTTTCCCTATTGTGTTTAGCAGGTTGAAAATAATGTATAACAATACGTACGAATTTTTGCTAATATTTTTACTATTTTAAATTTTGAAAAATTAAAAATTTCACACACTTCAGATCTGTCTATTGTTTCGTTACCTCCACTCATATTTTTCGTAAATGCATAAAATAAAAATTTCTTACCAGAATTCCAACAAACTGGAGTGAAATAAACTCTTTTTTCCCTATTGTGTTTAGCAGATTGAAAATAATGTATAATAGTATGTTCGAATTTTTGCTAACGTTTGTGCAATTTTAAATTACACCTACTCGTTTCCGCCATAAATGCATAAAATCCGCAGTCTAGTAATAACCTTCCGTGCCGGCAGGTGAACATTAAAATCTCGAATCTCCGGGTTCTCGGAGGCGGCCGCGCCGCGCCGCTCGCCGAAGTGAAGAGCGAAATGCGAAAATGAAATAACTTTTTTGAAATACGCGTACTACTTGTATTACCGTGAAAAGCCATTTCTTCCCCGGTGCCGTATTTCCAGAAATGCGAGGAGAATATGAAATCGTAGGAAAGGTAGAAATAAGAACAAGACTTTTATATCGATCGAATAAAGTACGGCTAATATAGAATAGTATTTTTTAATATTTTTCTTTTCTCCTCTGCACGCGTTTTAAACGGAGTTCAATAAATACGGACATTGTACATATACATCCGGTTGGAATAAATCCGATGGGAAATGTTATTTTGCGGTCATGAATATTCAATCTTTACGGTAAATGCGCGCGGCAACGAATATATAATTTCTCCTCCTGAAAAAACATTAATAATAAGATTAACAAACACTCGTGAGGCAAATCATAAGGCGCGGGATGCGATGGATTAATATGAATAATAAAATGGACGGTGAAATATATTCGATATTTGATGAAAAAAGTTATTAAAAAATAATTCTAGAAAATATTTACCGTCTGGACTGCGAGTAAAAATCAAGAAACTAAAAATATGAGAAACAGTTGTGTATATTGATTATATAAAAAAAAAGTTGAAAGTATTTTGAAGTGTTTGGCGGGTTTTTATCATATTCGCCGAGGTTGAGGGAGGTTCGAGGGCGAGTCGGTGGGGCAGCAACAAAAATTAATTAAAAATCCAATTAATCGGGAATCCTTGAAGGGTGGGAAAAGGATTGGAGGCGTCGTCGTCGTAGTCGTCGTCGTAGTCGTTGTCTGTGGAAAGAGGTTTGATAAAGGAGAAACGGAGGGACTTGTACCGGGAGAAACTCGCGTCGGCGAAGGGCAGAGAAACGGGCGAGAAGGAAGCCGAGTTTCAAACTACATAGACGTGTAATCATATATAGATAAGCGAGGAACGTATTCACGGGGAGAGGCCAAGATTCTATCGTTGCAGCAGCTGCAACGTAAGAGGATGTGGCGGACCTTGGTGAAAAGCCTCCGCACCCGATTCCGACGTGATTTCGTAGGGTTATTTAGTGGTGGGTGGAGAAGCAGAGAGAGAGAGAGAGAGAGAGAGCAGCAGCAGGGTTCTCGGGAAGTTTCGGTTCGCGATATCGAATCGCGTACAATGATACAATGAGTTGCGCGTACACGTCGGCCTCGGTGAGAGCTCGCCTTCGAGATACCGTGCGTCGATAGCTTTTGTAATTTTAGAAAATGGACGACCCCGACACGTCGTCGGGGACGCCGCAACCGAGATACAATTTAATAGAGAATTATTTGAAAGAATCGCGGAAACATTTAAGCGAAAATTCTCTTCGTCGAAGTTTCTTCCAGCGGAAAGCAGTAATTTGCAGTTTTCATTTTCGTTTCGGAAAATCTCGATTAATATTTCTGTTTCAATTTACTCTTCTCAGAAAGATTCCTGTTTTTTATCGGCTTAACGCTAGGTTTATCGTCAGAATTTACGAAAATTCAAATTGTGAAGATGCATTCGTGAGGAAACATTAAACCAATTTATTTGTTTAGGTATACATTATAAAAAATATGGCTAAAAATTTGGGTGGACTCGTTCATGTTATTCCTAATAAAATAATATAAAATACTCACTTTTAGTGCCCGGTAAATCTAGAGAAATTTTATCAGAAACGATTCTAATTCTCATTATTTAATGCTGATTCGACTCTTACGTGAAATTAGTTTGGAAAACAAAGTGGAACACTAGGTTCACCCTCAACGGGTTCTAATATAAGTAATTTACGAATATCGAGATTGTGAAGATGCATTCGTGAGGAAACATTAAACCAATTTATTTCTTTAGGTATATATATATATTATGAAAAATATGGCTAAAAATTTGGATGGACTCGTTCATGTTATTCCTAATAAAATAATATAAAATACTCGCTTTTAGTGCCCGGTAAATCTAGAGAAATTTTATCAGAAACGATTCTAATTCTCATTATTTAATGCTGATTTGACTCTTACGTGAAATTAGTTTGGGGAAAAAAGTACAAACGTTTTAAATCTGAGAAATTCAATTTCCAACAATTTTGAGCAAACGCACCATTCAACACTGAACCTACCGATTGAACGACCGATTATACACGAGTCTACGTACATCATAATAAAGATCGCACAAAAATCCGAATAAACTGGATTGTGCAATTTTTATATGACGACACGTAGTAGCCATTTTCGCTCGGTAGGTTTAGTAGAACCGTATGCTGCGAGGTGCTCGGCAGAAGAAAGTCACAGGGACGAGTTTCGCGGGGAGGAGGGACCGTCTGCTATCTCTATTTTGCCCGATTAATCAAGCGGCTCCCGAGTGAACCAATTTGGGGAGCATTCACGCGCGGCACCCGAAACAGTTTCGATCGACGGTTCGAACTTAAGAACGGTTAACAGCACACGCCCTGTAAAATCGGGTAATTTATGGGGTAAGGCGGGGGGTACGCAACAATGCACGGCTAGGAAAATACATTTCCCGCGGTACCGGGCTTAACGACTATCTACGAAATATCGGCTACGCTGCAACCAGCGCACGACGATTTACAGTCAGGCACGATTAAGTAGCTTACCTGGAAACTCTCTCCTCGCTTCGCCTCGCCTCGACTTGGCCCCGGAAACTTCGCTCCGGAAGTTTCGAGTGCAAGTTGCGACCGCGCCGTCGCTTGAATGCGTTAATCAAAGGATATTTGGCAATAAGACAAGGCCGGACGACGTTACCCACGACGAACTTGCTGCGGGTAACGTGGCGGCTGCAGTCGAAGATTTGCCGATCGTTGTCGGAAATCGTCTGACCTTCGACCCGGGGAACGTCAGCTTCCGATACGGCCATCTTCTTTCAAAAACTCCCCTCTCCTTTTATAAATACACATGTTTCGTCGTATTTTTCTACTGATTAACTAATAACATTATTATATTATACATATTAAACATATATTTGAATAATATGTTATACATATGTTTATATTATTGTATTATAATAATTAGACAGCGGATTTTATGCATTCATGACGAAATTTGCGATAGAGGAACAATTTAAAAAATTTAGGTATGTCAATAAATTATTTTCAACTCCTTGGAATAATTAAAACCAGAAATACCCTCTTATTTGGCTACTTCTCTTGGAATTTATACATGGACATTTTTATTTTGCATAAAGATCCGCAGACTAATAATAGTAGTGTATTAAATTTTGATTAACTGATAATAATTTCGATTGCCATCAAGTGTTATTAACGCTAGCACTGCCGGTCGAATGACCGGTTTTATATTTTTCATTTTGCTATTATTGAAATTGCTTACCCGGAAATTAATTCGATAAATTCGTTTGTCCAAGCGCATATTGAAATAAAAAAGAAAATCTAAATAATTAGAGCTTAGGCATTTTTATAAAAACATTTTGATCGCTGTTAGTGCAAATGTGATTTTAACCGCTTTCAGTGGAAAACGATATTACCCCTAATAAAGGGTGTCCCAAAATTAACGCAAGATTTGAATTTGCCGCCATTTTTGCAGTAAATTGTTGGCAACCCTGAAAATAACAATCTAAAGACTAAAAACTGTATTTTCTATTTAATTGAAACCTTGCGTTAATTTTGGGACACCCTTCCATCGCGTATAATTAGAGAAATTGAACAGGATGTTTTCAGGCGAAACAATGGTGTTCGCTGTTCGGATAAACGTGTAAAAATCGGGATTATTGACTTAATAGACACACAATGGAGGTCGAGTATGGCGAAAGCAAGCCGTAAGTAGCGAGCCACGCGGCAAAGGTCGAGCTTATCTCGAATCACCGGTTCAGTCACGCCTGCCTCGAAGACGCTTTTGCGCCTCGGGGCACGGCTTTAACTTTATGCGAAAGTTGGCCGGTGCGGTGCGGCGCGCGAGCTCCAGCTGGATGCTTCAATTTCATCGTGGACGTGCTTAACGAGAGGTATCTTGGTTTAATGATACGCTAGACGAGCTGTCTCTAATTATACCGCTTGAAATTTGTTAACAAATTTATCGGCAAACTCGGCCCGACAGGAGCCCGTGCTCGTCGTCTAGCTGGCTGGATCCTCTGGGCGACTTGTTTCCGGTGTTTATCGGGTTTCTTTCTCGAGCGAATGCTTCGGCGGGCACAATATTGCCCGGCAAACTCGCCCCGAGACGAAACTATTTTAACCATCCGTTCGAAATTTATGCGTCTCGATGCACCGAATACCCTGCACCGCGGTGAAATATTTTTCATTGGGGGGAGGCGGCGACCTGTGTGACTGGTCCATAAAATCATCTTTCAATTGAAAGAAAAAGATGTGAATTTCGAAGTTTCTTTGCTGAGAAAATCTCATGCGAGATTCATTACAACATTGGGACGAACTACACACATCCAGAAATCTACATACAAACTCAAAACAGGGGTATATCGCCTTTTTCTCATTTTCTTTTTTTTTTTTTAAATGCTCAGGTTACAATGTTTTTTTGATTGTGTGCATGGTCCACAAAATCATCTTTAAATTGAAAAAAATATGAATTTCGAATGTTTTTTGTATTGAGAAAATCTCATAAGAGCAAAATAAAATTTCTTTATGCGAATTATATCCTTTTTCTTTATGTTTCACAGATTGAAATAATCCTTAAATTTTTTCAATAATTTCACTGTTTTAAATAACGCCTACTATCGAATAGTTTATTTTCAGCCTTCCGGCCATAAAAAGGAACTCGGTTTACAATAATTATTAAAATAACGCCTACTAATTTTTGCCGTAAATGCGTAAAATCCGCTGTCTACCGATAATCTTTGAATATCATACAAATTACATTGCGAAAGGACATTGTTAACAATTTCACACACGAGATTCCATCTACAACTAGCATTGTCAATAATACCGATACGAGCGAGAGAGCCAGCGAGATGGAAATAATCGGCTCTCTAAAGTTCGTTGACCCGGTCGCGAGGTCGGCCCATCGTCGAATCCATTTCGGACCGGTACACTTTAATCACCCGGTACATAACTGCGTATCGGCGAATACTTGGATGTAAACTGAATTTCTCATCAGAGACCGGCGCAGACAGCCGCGGGGAGCTCTGATAACGCGATCGCGGATATTCGCGCAACTCCCTTTTGCGATTCGGGAAAAGTTAGCATCGGCCGTAACTCTTGAACCGAGCTGTACAGCTTGCACACCGCGAGGCCGTGCAAAGGGGCCTGCAGCAGGTGCAGGCTCTGTGTGCGTTTAATGCACTCGAAACACACAACACGCCCCCGGGGCCGACGGGGTAGCAAGGATAATTTCGGATAACCGCGCTGGTAAAACCTCCGAACATCAGAGGGGCAGAGCGGCGCGGGGGTGTATCCATGACCACGGGCCACGCGCCGAACGAAATTTCGAATGTAACTCTTGAATCTTAACAATATTCCGTCTTATCTTAATTAGTCGGGACCGCGAGGTCGCGCGCGCATGCGACCCGACGTTAAAATTCTAACGCCGAGCCTAATCGACGTCTCTCCACCTTCTTCGGGTAACGTGAAATACGGATCAGTTCGGATAATCGAGGCTCTGCCGAATCCTGGATTAACCCTTTGCACTCGGAGCTATGTTAACTTCAAAATTAAACATTTCTTCTAACCTAGAATAATTCTATAACTTTTTCCTCCATTTTATGAATATGAAAGTGATATATTTCCTCATAAAATATTGAAACTGTCTAGTAATTGATTAGATACCAACTTATTTAATAATGGCATAGCAATTTTCAGTGGGGACTCTGAGTCGCAAACGTGACCCGAGCAGTGTCGTGTTTGGTCTCGTTTTAATCGGAAAAATGTGAGGAATAAATTAAAAAAGATTCCATAAAAAAATATTTAACCCTTAAGTATCGCACTTCGTACAATTATTTTATGATTCCATATAATTTTTGCTGTTCTGACGCGCCACCCAGTCCCAGCCGGCTTAATTAAAACGTTTCAGAATATTCTATCGTTCCCGGGAAATTTTTTGTATTTACGCTAAATTAATTACTCCGTTGCGGAATAAAGTTTCGCGGATAAAGTTCCCGACAACAGCGCGTTGCAATCGAACGTTCTCGCCACGGCTGCGCGCCGTAAAATCATTTATTGCAGTTGTTCGCGAAACAAAGGTAAAAAAAGGAATGTTTAGTTTTACACGCACGTGAGTATTGTTCGAATCAAAACGAAACGAATAGGAGAGAGGGCCGGTGGAATCAAATTAAAAAACGAAACAACAGCGGCGCGCATAGAAAAAAGGAAAAAGTTTCGCCTCCGCCGGAAAATTGAATCATTGATATTCTGTAACTCTCGTATGCCCCTCCGGGTAAAAATTCGCCCGGTTTCCTGTCGGTGGATAGAGTGAGATCGATGATTTGTCGATAACCAATTTAATAATTAATAACATCGTAGCGGTGGTTGCTGTATCAAAGATGTACGCATAGACGCAACCGAGGATAATTTCATAGATCGAATTGTGGAATGGAGAAATAAAAAATTTTCTTTTCTATCCCGATTTCAGTTATTTCCGTGCGCCGTCTTTCTCGTCTTCGGACTCTCCTCGGGCGCTAATTACGACGGGCTCCGAGGGTCTTGCGGTGGCCGGAGTGTTTAGGCGTCAGCCCGGAGACGTCGTCGTCGGGGAGTGTAATTTCACACTCGTTGTCAGGTCGAGTGGCCGTGCGGTTGAAACCAAGTGCTTTCGCGAGTGCCCGTCGAACTCGGCCGATTGAAAAGAGTTCTGCGGTCGTCCTTAAATCGCCAACGGGACGGGGACAAGTTCCCGGCGAAGTTGCGCGGGACTGGCGAACGAGCCCCGACAGTTTTCGACGGCTTGTTAACCGATATTGTGCGGGGAGCCAGTCACCGGCCACCCCCTCTCCGAATTCGATCGGAAATGACGCTCACTTTGAGAACGAAACTTCCCCGCGAAGGGGCTGCATCTCCACACTATTTTTCGGCCACCGTGCAATTCACCGTAAAGTTTTTGCCACGGAGTTCTCTCATCCGTGGGAACTCGAAAATTACGAAAAAAAACAACTTTCGATAACTTTCTCTGGAATTCCGACGAATTCGAAATTCTCTGAAAAAAATTCAGTTCGAAGAAATTCAAGGAAAAATTGTTTTTAAATATTATCAGGTGTACAAATAAGCTTCGGTATACTAAAGCACTAAGCCTATGAAATGCGCTAATAATAACTTTACACTAATTAATCTCAAGAAACACTGCAGCATGCCTGTAAATTATTTGCATTAAGCTATGCTCAATAAAAATTTTATTTCAATGGTGTGCATGTTTCATAGCAAAACTAATATAATGTAGGTTACTCAATAAACCATACTGTAACATAATTATATACTGTATAATTTGTATATGCTATATAAACCTTATATGGTTTAAGCCAATAAATAAATAATAATAATACTTTGCACCATGGCGTTTCGGAAAGAACATATAAACAGACACTGTATTCTTTTCGTATTCGAATCGAAGAAAAATGCTACCGAGGTTACGTAGATGATTTGTTCTGCGTTGGGTGAAATTGCTGAAACCAATAAGACGTGCAAAAAATGGTTCCAAAAGTTTCGTGGTGGAAATTTTAATCTTAACCCTTTGCACTTTGAATTATTCTTCAATTTTGCTACCAGCAGCTCCCAACTGTTTTTATTTGAAATTTACTTTAACCCCTTGCCGCATTTTAACGAGCCAGACTCGTGATGAAGATTTTAAACAAAGTCTAACAAATACGAATGTTACGCCTTTCGTTTTAGATGAAATAAAATTTGATTTACGACATTTTTGGGGATGGACATTTTAATCACTGTCACCGTAAAGAAAATGGTACTGCAAGAGGTTGGAGGACAGTTCCTTTACTGCTACTTATGTTTAACAATTTTGATTATTTTTCTATTGGTTTGAACATGACAAAATGTCGAGTGGGACTCGACAAAGGAGCTCCCGAGATAAAAACTGAGTGCAAAGGGTTAATGTTGATTCTGATGGCAGCGAAACGCCGACAAAAAGTGGAGAATTAGAGCAATTGTTGAACGATGATGCTCGCCAGACGCGACAGGAATTTGCTGAGGAAAGGTGGAACTCAACTCGCAATTTCCGTTCGTTTGAAGAAGATAAAAAGGCACCGAACTTATTAGTACACCTAATATTTTCCAACGCCGATATTTCACGACTAATTAACCGGGAAAGGATTGCAAGAGTTCGATCATCGAATTCCAATGATCGGCACTGCCACCGCACAAGATGGCGCGGCACGCTAGGCAACCACATTTTTATTCCATGCAGGATTCCGAATTAATCGCCGTACGCCGCGGCGCTTAAACGGCGCGGACTTCGGAACAGTTTCGGGTCAATTAATATAAATTGCCGGCGATCGTACCTGGCAAAGAATAATCGTGGCCCGCGATTCGATATTGGCCCATTAAAACGGCTCGGTCGCTCGGCTCCGTTCGACCGTATCAAATCGGATCTATAATTTCGAGTTTCACTTTATAAATTGCGCTGATAAACCGCTAATGGTCCACTCGCTCCTCGTAATCTTTGCCCGGAGATCTGCGGTAACGGCTGCTGGTTTGCACGGTAGCTGTGTTGCGAATTCCTTTCTCAAAAAGAAAAAACAACACCAAATGAATTACACGGGAGAAATCCTGATCGAGGAAACTGTTCCGCATCTATGTCCAAATACTGTCCGCGCCGCGTATGTCTGGCGGGTAGGGTTGCGCTCTAATTTTTAGGATATTGTGCGGATAAAATAAATGTTAAACAACACGTGTGTTATGTACTAACAATTGTTTAATGTATGTATGTAATGATATTTGGTCCCCTCAGGGTTTCAAATCCATTCCACCACTTCTCCCTTTACCAATCCTCAACTATCGCCTAATTTCCAATTTCAGCGGGACCTACTTTTTATTAAGGTGGGTTCCGAACCACCTAATTTGCCAACAACACGTGAAAAGCACCCAAGAGGGACACCTCCCGGCTTTTTACCGAGCGGTCACCCATCCAAGCCGCCTTCCACGCCCCACGCTGTTTTACTTCGGTGATCGTACGAGAACCGCTGTTTTCAGCGAGGCAATGGTCGTTGACGCCCGCAAGAATTGATTATTGCAAAAATGTACACATACATTTCGGTAATTTTGGGCAATATTCCAACGGTCTCACACCGATATACCCGACCCGTATTACGTTACACTTCTCGGCGACCGCAGCCTCTCCAGCTTCAGGACACCTCACGGGGTATAGCCGCTGTAGTGGGGATAGTTTTGGGACAATTATAGGCCAGACACTTGGGACATTTATCGATAAAATACTGTATTTCCTATTCCGATCTGATTCTACAGTTAGTTTCTCCGTAACTGTAGCATCGTCGGGTCTGCCGAGCTAGAGTTCGGGTGGAGTCGTCGGATCAGGCCTCGTCTCCCCACTCTAGCTTCCCCTAGCGTCACGTGACTTCCTCTCAGTCGTGTCCCCTCTCACCATTATTTCACAGGCGTCGCGCGTCCGCCGCTTAGCATTATCATTTATCAAGAATTGATCATTGCAAAAATGTACACATACATTTCGGTAATTTTGGGCAATATGTCCAGGAATTGTATGAGAAAAAGTTGGCAACCCTACTCTCGGGACGACCCAAGGACAAATGGGTCCTCCATCCCCGCCATTGACGCCGCAGTCTCAATGTTTACGTTTTGAGGAAAATGCGTGCGAATCTAACCTAACCAATCAGTGGACATTTGAACCTTTGTTTCCAAAATAAACCAACCACCCGAAATTCCGGACCCGCATCGCCCACAGAAAAAAAACTCGACAGCTTGCGGAGGCTCGTCGCTGTCGTTACACGACGATAACGTCACCTTGGACGTGGAAGGCACACAAAAAAAAAATAAAGGAAATCCTGCGAAAGGCGTAGCCGCAATCGCGTCGCGAAAATCTCGAAAAACCTCGCCGGAGGCGCGCACCGCATTAACGCACACGAACGCGTGAAAGCGGCCGTGTAAAACCGGGGTGGATACGTTAGAAAAATAAAAACAGGTCCTGGCGCGCGGTTATCGTTCACCGTTTGCTCTCCCTTTTGCTCGTTTCTCTCTCCCTCTCTCGCCAGTCAACACGATTCCCCGGTAACACGGGCTACCGATATAATTCCCGGTGTGTCGGGCCTATTCGTTAACCCCTCGACCACGGCAGACTTTGAGACGCGCCGGCCGTACCTTACGGTAGGAATTTCAGTTAGGACGTACGCCGAGAACGGCGAAATTTTGGGCAGGGGTGCGTTTAACGGAATATGCAACAGCGAAATTAGCATTCACTTTCGTCCAACTGCGATTAGATCTATCGGAATAATTACCGATAAAACGTCCATACCCAAACTGCGTCGAGCGTCTTTATTCGACCGCAATGGGATAAGCGCCTATTAATAAAATTTCCAAGCGCCCAAAGGCGCCCACGGTAGCCTGGGGGTTAAAAGTTCGCAGAACACATTCGTCCATCCCCTGCACTCGGGTCCCGCGTGCTGTCCGGACTCCGCCGAGGTCTTATTCCGATGGTTGTTCGCGGTTTTCCTGATACGCGTTTCTCGTTTCGCCAGCAATTATAAAGAATCGATCTTGGCCGCCATTGGCGTATTCCTCGGACCGACGAAAATGTTGTAAAGAAACGTAAAATTAATCGACCTTGGGATTCAAGGTCAGCCGCACCTGCGACGGCAACTTGTTCTTACGGATCTCCATTTTCGAGAAAATGAGAAGAGAAATGACCCGTGGTCTAGGTCCGCCGTTGTTGTTCCTCGTGGTTTGTTGCCCCCATTGCTCTTCTCCCGTGTGTTTCGTGCCGAGGAAGTCAACACCGAGCGGCGATCACCTGGTCGATTTCGTTTCGGCTCTAACTGGCTCGCGGCTCCGAATCTCCTCGATCTCTTCTCTGCTTCTTCCCCCGGCTCGCTTTCTCTCTCTCTCTCTCTCTCTGTCTCTGACTCACTCACTCTCTCTGGTTTCTTTTGTTTGCGTGGGATCGTTAGCACTGGAGGCGAGACACGCCGCTGATGATAATAGCTCGAGATCAGCCGAGCCTCTCCGCTCCGGGTACCTGCTTCGACGTGGCGCTGTAACTTACCCCCTATCTTCGTAAAAACGGCCGAACGAAATGGTACTCTTCATTGCCAATTGGAACTCACACTCTCGCTGTGCGCTGTGCTTCTCCGTAGAACCGTTCAAGAGCACTCGATACTTTCGAATGTACTGCGCAAAAAATGGAACACCCGGTATAATTATAAGATACAATGACAAAGAATATCTTCGTGTAAAAATCGTATTGTGCAATGATTGATTGTTTTTTTATTGAGTTATTTGATGTTGCTTCAACATCGAAGCTCATTAGCAACATGGTACATTTATTAAGATATTTTATACATTTTTATTGCATTTAAAATGTTAGACAATTCGCAATAACACATATTCTCAGAACTATTCGATTAACCCTTTCACTGCGGCGCGACTTCGGAATAATCCATCAACAGCGTTATGTATTTATATTTATATTTGGCGTATATTTACGCCTTTCGTATATATCGATGGATTTCTCAGGACGTATAAATTATTAATTTTACGTGAAAATTTTATAGAATTTAATTTTAATAAATTTATAGGGGAATTTATTAAATAGAAGTTATCGGTAGCTATGGTCGTACTATAGTAAACATATGCCTAACACGTCAATTGGTCAAGGAATTGTATTTACGCCTTTCGTATATATCGATGGATTTCTCAGGACGTTCTCACGCCTTTCGTAGTGAAAGAGTTAAACAGCGGAACTTGTTCTTATTTGTTTTTCCACGCTTTTGTATTAAATACGGCCGGGTGCTTCTTTTTTTGCACAGCAGTGTATTTTTTACGTAGAATACGATTCCGAAACAAAAAATACGGGTTTATGATAAGAAAAGACAGAATACCCTTGAAATAACCTTGAAAACAGCCACGCATTAAAAAACTAGTAGTGCCATCCGACTCCCCACACACTAAAGAACACGTGTCAGTTTTTTTTTTTAAATGGGCCACCCTGTATATGTTTTTAGTAAAATTGCAAAATAGCAAAAAGAAGACAAATGATTGCGATCAAACGCGTTCACCATCCCCGTTATCGCCGAGATCGGCGTTGTCGAGTCCGTCCGTGTTCCGGCCGATCGGAAATGTTTAAAAAACCATGAAATTTCATTTGACCGTTTACGAAATTTTGTATTCAGAGGAGCAGCTTTTTCATCCGTAAAAATCGGCGGCGCAGTCGATAGGATCGCGATTTCGTGGCGCCGCGCCGCGACGATATTTTCAACAAATTTGCAATTTACACAGTGAACCGTGCCCGTGCAAATACGCGTTATCGTTACCGTCCCCGAGCCGGAATCGCGGTTTTTCGCGCACGTAAACCGAAAACGCGGCTACATAATCGTCCATAAATGCGTATAGATTTCGCGCGGCCTCGAGCTCGCACCGGCCAACAATATGTATGTATGCAGTGCCCCTCATCACCCCCGCCACCGCCCCCACCATCCACCCTTTTCCGAAAATCCGGGCTTAGGGGACTTAACAATTCGCGTTTCACGTAATCTCGCATGAATCTTCATCGTCTCCTATCTGGCCGCGCTTTCTGCAAATCCTCCCCCGCCGCCGGACGGGGACCCGTCGTTCGCTAAATTGCAGCCGGAGTTTTTATTTTACCGATATTTCTGCCCTAAGCGGTCCGTTATCGGCCGGAATTATGCGACGTTAATCGAGCCACTCGAAATTCTGATATCGGGCGAATCGAATTTACAAGTGTGCCAAAACATTCCGATGCGAATCAACCTGTACAGGGTGTATAAAAATTATGTGTCACGAATACCGTGGAGGGATTCTATACCTCTGGATCGGTGGAGATCTGTTAAAAAAATTGACCGCAAAATTAACTTTCTTTTAAGGTTAAAAAATTTTTTATCGTATCGTAAAAGTTTTCACAGGGACAATGGGTCTCGAGTCAACCGTTCTCTTAAAAACAACTTTGACGTTTCATAAACTAATTCCTTCCATATGTCTACAGATGTTAGTGAAAAGTTCGTTGAAAATAAATGTTTTTCATTTGACGCCTCGGTTTCGAGAAGTTAATGTTTGAAAATTCAGCGAACACGCGTGCTCTCGAATGGCAATCGTTTGACGCGTCTGTTCATGACCTACTAATTCTACTTGTTCCAAACGTTAGGCGCGCGAATCTGACGGATTTTTAAAGTCAATTTTCTCGAAAACGAGGCGTCAAACGAAAAAAATTTATTCTATATTTTCAATTTATTTTCCCATGTAGAATCACTCCCTACACGTTTATACCATTTTGGGAAACCCTGTAAACATATGGAAGAAATTATTTCACGAAACTTCAAATGGTTTTTAAAGGTTGACTTGAGATCCATTGATCCCTTGAGACTTTTGTTCCTCGCGATGAATACGATCAAAAATTTTTTAACCTTAAAAGAAAGGGTCAAGGTCAATTTTGCGGTCCAATTTTTTAACAGATCTCCATCGATCCAGAGGTATAGAATCCCTCCATGGTATTCGTGACATATAATTATTATACACCCTGTACGTGGCACATGCTCAACGTGATCGAACGAAGAATTTTTCACAAATTCCGGATAAACGATTTCCGTTAGAAAGATCGTCGACAAATTTTCACCGTAACGCTAATCGACGAAACGTTCTCGCGACGGACAAAACCGAAGCAGGGCGGATCATTATCATCTGGCAGCCTCCCTTTATCGAATTGGAATTATCGATAATCCCAAATGTAAGTGCAACCAAGATCAGGAAACACTTAACCACGTGCTTTGGCAGTGCAATATTTATAACGAACGGAGGAAAAAATTTATCCAGAACCTCTCGAAGATAGGATATCAATTGCCGTTGGACATAGGATGTTTAATAGCTAAACCTAATGTTATGGCGTGCGTATATGTATACGATAGCCTTCTTGAATACTTGCAATTTACGTGTCTAAGGGCCTTCCCTTATGTACTATTATGTAATTATGTAACTATTAATTTTATATTATATTTAATATTATGTACTACTGTTCTTGTCATATACTTTAATATGTAATAATCTGTTCAATTTCTTATAATAAATCTCATCCGAGATTTCCAATTAAAAAAAAAAAATAGCTAAACCTAATGGCGTGCGTATATACGATAGCAAGAAACCATCGCAATACAGCGCGAGGCCATTTTCGACAATGGTTATTCAAAATGGAGGGACGAATGTGCTCTCGGAAGGTTTCGGTTTGACGATCCGTCGCGTCGGGGCGCGCGGGAATTTTCCTGTTAAAAAAGGACTCGTGCGGCTTGATTGGCGACGCGTTTGTTTGATTCGATTTTCTTTTTTATCCGTTCCCTTCCGTAAAATCGAAACAAATACGGAAAACAAACAGGGCCGAGCGTCGCGCCGCGTTGAAAAATCGGTGGTGCGACGGCGGGCCGCCACTCGAGCCGCCATCTTGACAACAGCGACATCGATACCCGTTTCATTTTCGCTGCATTACGCGAATGGCGGCGATTTGGAGATTAAAATAAATTTCTCTTGCGCGCACGGTTTTTTTTTTTTTTGACGAGCCGTTACACTCGGCCAGCGAGACGCGTTTATTTGGTTGAAAATGTTGCCCCCGCCGGAAGTGACAATGATACCGCTCGTATATTTCGATGCGTTTCACTTCGAACAAACACCGTGTTGAACGTCGTCAATTCGGCCGCGCGTTACTTTTGCAAATGGACTTTCGATGTTTTTCAATGGCCTGGGTTCGTTATTTAATACCGTTCGATTCTGCAAAAATAATGTTGTTTCAATAGCGGAAATGTGCTTGCAGAGGAGGACAAACAGATACACAGTACACGCGCATATATTATATTAAAATTAATAACCGCGACACGGGTACGCGAAATTCCATTTGCTTGGTAGAATCGCGGAAATTCGCGGCATATTCAACAATTACGATACATTGCTTTTTTGCGAGATTTTATTTTTTGTTTTTATTCGCTACACGAATATGCAATTCGCGACACCGGTAGAATCAGGTGGAATTCGCTGAACTTTCTGCTTGGAACAAAAAAAGTAAATACCATCGAGATGATGTATCTTGTTGAGAGTGGAGTTCGTTTCGAGTTTAATAAAAGTCTGGCATTGATAAACAATGGTAAAAGAAAAAAAGACCTGCGCTCTGTTTTCACAATTTGGGGATGGTTTTAAAGAAATTGTTTGATCAAGCTTCTCGTCAAAGTGCAATAACAAACTTTCAAACAGCTAATTTATTTATAAGAATCGACGGAGTTTTCGCCGGGACGAGCGATAACTAATTCAGAGCTGAGCCACTTTTAGCCGATAGTGTACCTCGACAGGAACAGGATCAAACTCCGCGTGTATAATTTGTTAAACTGCCCCCGGGGAGTTCTGTCTTGCGCGAGATACCTGTAGCTCAACGCGACACCGCGATACGCGAGATCGCGGCGTGCATCTACACCTGCCCGGCTGAGCACGACTAATATTCCCTCTTATTGTTTAGATCTGCCCACGGTTTCCTGTCCCCGTCTCCCGGCTCCATCTTGGTTCCATTTCACGCGTCGCATCCGACCGGCGGCAAATCTTCCTCGTCCACCGTCGCATCTCGGCCCCTCTAACGAACCGTTACGCGAAAATACGACCGTATAATATCTGATCACGATCACCGTTGTCCAGCTAACGGCTAGGGCCAGCAGGATCCTCTCTCGTCCTCTAGCCCTTCGCCTGTCCCTCCGTTACATCGTCCCGTGTAACTACATTCCGGGTCGGTAGCCTGATCTTCCGGATTAATTACACACTACTTTCCTGGAGAAAATTAGGGACAAATATGGAATTGTTTCATGTTTAAAAAAACAAATTTAAGTTTACATAATGATTCGTAAATTTTAATGCAGGGTGGACCGAGGCTAATCGGATCACTTATTCCATGGTAGAAAGATATAATTAAAATTTAGACACATAATGCCACGAACATTCGTAATAAAAAATATAAACAAATTAAACGGTTTGCATGCAATACATGGATATCTATCGCCCCTCGTTTTTCGTTTTAAATCTTACAAGCATTTTCATAGCTATTAAAAATTCGCAATCACAAATTTTCAGGACTATCTGTATGGGGTTACGAAACTCTATTTTATACTTTTTAGTCCGTTTTAAAAACGTGGTATTTTTTAAAAAATTATTTTTTTATGGAACTTTGGCCAGCCAAGTTTTGTCACTGTAATGGTCTCCCGGTCTCACACCGATATACCCGACCCGTATTACGTTACACTTCTCGGCGACCGCAGCCTCTCGAGCTTCAGGACACCTCACGGGGTATAGCCGCTGTAGTGGGGATAGTTTTGGGACAATTATAGGCCAAACACTTGGGACATTTATCGATAAAATACTGTATTTCCTATTCCGATCCGATTCGCCTCGATTCGCCCTACTACAGTTAGTCTCTCCGTAACTGTACCATCGTCGGGTCTGCCGAGCTAGAGTTCGGGTGGAGTCGTCGGATCAGGCCTCGTCTCCCCACTCTAGCTTCCCCTAGCGTCACGTGACTGCCTCTCAGTCGTGTCCCCTCTCATCATTATTTCACAGGCGTCGCGCGTCCGCCGCTTAGCATTATCATTTCGATACAGCTCGGCCGATATCCAAAGCTATTTATGCTTATTCGTTATCGAAGCACGAAATAAACTGTAATGCTATTACAGGCATGGAGGGGAGGGGAAGCGTAAAACGCGACGCGGGACACGTATTTACAGTGGACGCGCGGGGGCTGCACTTTAACTCCCGTTTTATTAACGCCCGTGTCACCGCGCGGACGCGAATTATTGAAACGAAATGGAATTTCGTCGGGCCTCGTCAATAACGATTCCGAACGTGTTGCGTCCTTTGCCGGGCGCCGCTCTTTAATTGCGCTATTAATCGACCGCCTCCCCATGAATTCGCCCGGCGAAACGGGCTGCTCTCTTTTCAACACTTTTCCATCGATACACCCTCTCCGCGTATACATTCTAATTACGGAAGCCGGCGCACAATATTGCCACCGGTGGCGGTGGTGTAGCCACCCCCGTTGCAATAAATCCAAGATTTCCCTGACCCACGGTTTAACAACAGACCGTCGGTCGAATAACCGGTTTCGGATTTTATTTAACAATTATTGGAACTGCGAAGGCACTTTGTCGCCGACTCGTTGAGAAACCGCATAGCGTTATTATGCCGATCCAACGGTACAAGTTTTGTGTTTTTAGTCAGTTGTTCATCGAACATTCCCAGACGTTTTTCCGATTGGAATCGGCCCAAACGCCTCCATGATTTATGCATCTATAACAAAAATTAAGTAAGCGCAAAACAGTTTCGAAATATATTAGTTTCGTAAACATGGTATAAAGTTTTCGGCGACACGGTTCGATCAATTACAACAATATAATAGTTATTATAGGACGAAACACCACCTTCTGTTCCTCCAATAGAAAAACAATTTTTAGCAAAATGTGGCTAATGACGTTAGCAGATTCAAACCCGAATCGTTAACGTTTGAAGATTTCTTTAGCAGAAAACTTTATACCATGTTTATTAAACAATTTACGATCGACAAAAACGTTAACATATATTATTTTCGCTAGGTTAAAATTATCAGCGGATCTTTTTATCCGAAATAAGAATTTTCTACCCGGATTGCGACGAACTCGAGTGAAACAGAAATTTATTTTCTTTCTTAACCCCTTGCCATATTTGTTTTACAGTTTCAGTGATTAGAACTTTTTTGTAGTTCGTAATTTCTTGAACAGGAGAAAATTTATATCTGTGTTGTATGCCTATACGTTCTCCAATAGCTGTACATTGACAATACCAACGTAGAATCTTATTTCGGTTTAAAGGAGATTAATAATTCGAATCTTCATTAATTTTTACGTTCACCTAATGTTTTACTCGCCATCTTCTGCTGTCTGATTATTACTAAAAAAAAAATGTTAATTCACACTACTCAGCTCACGCGACTTGCAATTCGCGCCGGAAACTTTTCGTTTTCCATAAGAGAACACTTACAGCGCCGGGCGAGCCGGTTGCTATCGATTGTTTGGACAATGCCGCTTCCATTCGTACGGAATTCGTTCGGGAACCGGAACGAGAGCGGACGCTGACCGAAACCGATCGGAACTCTTCTATCGCGCTAATTCGGACGCGGTGTGGTTCGGGTCCCGCTGGTAACAGGTCATGTTTAATAAATACACGGGCCGGTGCCGCATAGTTTACACAACCGAGAATTCCTACACCGCGGCTGCGTGGCCCCGGGATTATCCAAAATGTCGATACAAGGCCGCCATTACAATTTCTGGTCCCTGTTCCGAACCGACACGCCGACGGCAACCGTGTCCGCCGTTCGATTTCCACGATTGCTCGGGTACGATCCTAAAGAGATGACTTCTAATGGACCGGCGGAGCCTCGGACCGGGTTCCCGGCATTAACCGCTTTTGAATTTTCGGCGGGGGATGGTGGTGCTGGTGAAAACGCACGCACGGGGTGGAATCGACGGAACGCGCGTTGCACGCATTACGCGCCGGTCGCGAGCTCTCTGCAAATTACAGCTGGCCGCCGGATGATCGTTCGGGCGCTGCGCCTTCCGGTGAAACGGCCGGGTTATGTGCGCTCGATCTGGCGTGAATCGTGGATCACCGGCTGCTGTCGAACAGTCTGTTTGATATTTGCCGAAGTTACCGTGTTTCAATGTTATTCCATTTCGCTGTTTGCGCAGAAAGGACCGACGCCCGCCCCGCTCCTCGCGCAGGACGTGCTCGACTTGTTGCGAACGTGTTCGACATCCGCGGCAAGACGGGCCTGCGATTGCCCGCTTCCCGCTTCTCGATTTTAGCGATAATTTCAATGGAAATTGGTACAGGATATAATTTTTTGACAAATATTCGACACGTATTTTTGGTTTTTATCCGCAACGATCATGTGAGAAATGTCGAACAAGGGAACGTCGCATCAGTGGTTCGAAATCGCCAAAACATGGCCAAAAACCACTTTTTCATCCAAAATTAATGAAATTTATGCCAATAGCTTCTTAATTGTTCAAACTAAGTTGTAGCATAAATATAAATTGCTAGAAGTCACCCATTATTGTTCCAGAACAGTTTGAAAACAAGCAAAATTGCAATTCTAAGATAGATCGCATTTCTTCCTGAAATTGACGTTGTTTACCTCATCATACTTTTTTATGAATAATATTTCTAGAAAAAACTAACTATATAGTGTTAAAGAGCGTTCTTTCGGCTATGTGTATGTGTAACTTTTAACATTATATATATATATTTTACAACTTTGAAAATTGTCTCTTCCTATACACCTACTTTCCAGTCTTGTTTTTTCTTTAGTGACGATTACAAAGCGAAGGTCACGCGAGGTCACGATGAATTTTGCATGTCCGTATTTGTTAAAGTCTCCTTAAGAGCGCTACATAAAAATATCTTGCGCATACTTGCGCACTTCAAAGTTACAACAATAAAATAGGTAACACAAGCATTACTCCAATTTAGTTAAAAATTAATACTCCGTGCTTTTTCTAGTCGCTGATTATGAATCTGATGTCAAGTTTTTGAAATTTTAAAATTTGATTCATAATCACCACCCCAAAAATAGGGGAATACTAGATTTCAAAGAAATTTGACAATTTTTTAAGTAACACATCTGCCATATTGAATCCTTCATTTTGTTTTTTTGAAATTTTGAAATCAGTTTACTTATCAGTTTCACTTTATTTTCTATTCCAGTTGACCTTGCGTGACCTTGAACGACCTTCATGTATTCATCTTGAAACACACTATCAGAATGTAAATAAAAAAACCATACCGTTCCATTTAACAAAACAGAGTTGACCTTCGTATCTCCTTGACGTCTCCACCCTATAAAAAAAAAATTAATGACATCAGATTACGAGCGCCTCGATATCAAGTTTGGTCTGATGCATTTTCTTCTATCTTCAAAAACAGTGAGATATTCACGTGACCTGCTTATAGTGCCCCAGCCTGTATATAGATTATTATTATATTTTCCTACAATCCGTATCCCGGGGGTGGAAATAGCTCCCGAATTTCAGAAAAAGAGATACGAAAAATATCGAATAAATATTCAAAGAAACGGCGTCGTCGGTGAAGTAGTTCTCGATACATGTTCTTTCATTCGAATTGGGCCTCTGCCGGGAACGTGGATTATACTGAAACTACTATTGTTTAGACTATCGGGACGGCGCACACGGTTCTGCTGGCAGCCGATACAGTGAGCGCTTTGTCCGCGTGCACGCTTTGTCCACTTCTTAATAAAGCGCTGTTTGTTAACGTTATTTATCGATGAAAGTGCCGCAGGTCTTATCGCTAAGGACCGTAATAAGCAGCCTGACCTACTCGCGTTTCACGATTTGATATTCTTCTCAACGATCCGCTCTCAAATCAATTCTCAACCTGTTCACTGCGAAGTGAACGACACCTTAAAATTTGATGAACGATTTTTGTGCCGTCAACTTTAAGCTAGTATTAAGTTACACCAAGGGGATTATACACGATCGAACTTGTTCCTCATTTTTGTTCCATAAAACAGTGAAAAAAAATCGTACATCAATTTTTATGATGTCGTTGCAAAGAGGAAGCTTCAATCTTGAAATCCATGTTGGTTTCAGTTACAAAAAAAATTTTTCTAAGTCTTCGCAGACGTTTGAATGTGTAACATTCTCAATAAGAATCGCATCTTCAGTTCCTCGCTCGCTACGTCATGAAAAAAGATCTTGGAATAAAATGAACAATGGATTTTAAAAGTAGAGGCTTTCAGCTTTAAAATGAGGCAAATTTTATGATCGTGTGATCATTCTTTACGAAATTATTATTGTTTAAAGATCGACAATTTTTCGAGAATCGGGTATTTAGTGTTGAAATATTTCTTGGATCCACTGTATATACAACTGAATTATTCTAGGTTTGAAGAAATGTTTAATTTTCAAGTTAAAATAGCTCCGAGTGCAAAGGGTCAAATGTATCGATAATATCAAGCGAAAACTGGGGGTGTTGCAATTCTTATACGCGCCACTGATTGACGTGTGTACACGTCGAGCGCAGTTAACTAGTTAAACAACAATTTAACGCTCGAAGGATAAAAGTGTCGGAACGCGAAAAATGCAGGAACGTCTGGCGATCAGAAGCAAAGTGAAAAAATTCAGGTATCAGCCACTCTCGAGTCTCCTTGATAAAGCAATAAAATGCAGGCCGATCCGGCTTGGATAAAAGAACGAACGAGCGAAACGGAGGAACGAGGAGGTAGAGGATCGAGAATCGGCGATCGAGCGCCGCGGACGATGGATCCTCTTTTTGCAACGGTTACCTACAAGCAGTTCCGGCGATATTTAGAATCGAAGTTTGCTTATGTAGAGGAGCGGCCGTCATTTATTTCGGTGCATTCTCTTCGCCGGCGGTGCACGGCCCCCGTGTTCGCCGACACTATATCTGCTTTTCTCGGAGTTCGCCGCGCCGCGCGCCCCGCGGCCCGTGCGAAACGATCGCGTCTACGCCAGTGGTTCTCACGAAAGTTTCGACACTTTAATAACGCGACTCGAAAGGCCATTCTAACTTCCGCCGCGGACCGTGGAACTGGACCCGGCCCGCCTCGGACTTCCCGTAACTTTTATGAAAAACGGCCGGAACGGTCGGCTCTCTCCCCTGGCCGACCACCATGCGCAATGTTGCATGGAAATTTTCCGACCCGGCATTCCGCGATAATGCGTGGAACACAGCCCCCCCCCCCCCCCCCCATCCCCACCGCGTTCGCACTTTCAGAAATTTCTAATAATTGCGCACGGAATTCTGGGGAACTTCGTAATACGCGGCCGGTGCGCCTAATACGGCACTGCGCATACTTGGAGTTCAGACAGAAATCGGTATAGCTACCCGGACGCTGCCTCTAGTGTCTTTAACCGAACTTTCTCAAGTTCGCGGACGCGACATTTTTCTGAGCTAACGCACGGGCAATATATCTCGAGCGCCAACCTAGTCTCCTGCTGTGCATGGCAGAAGAAAAGGTTTTTAGGGTCTCCACAGTTTTTACGGCAAATTATCGATATCTACGGGGCATGGGACCCGCGAGGGACCAAAAGCTCGACAATGTGAGACCAGGAAATCACTACCAATCCAATTGTAAAACGTTTTTTATTTTCAATTATATTTTTATGGAACTTTCGCCAACTTATTTCTGGCATTTTTTCTGATTAAAATTATATCAAACACGATATAATTTCAACTGTATTCAGTGGTTAAACTAATTTTTTAAAGAATATTTCGTCCGACACAACTGGCAAGCTGAGTTTAACATAGAGTATTAATATTTTTTTAAAAATTGACTATAAATTTCAGCGTCCGTCGTGATATTAGGTACGGAATACGCCGGTAAGGAATTTTTTTTAAACGTTATAACTACACAGCGGATGTTTATGCAAAATAAAAATTATTTACCTGGATTGCAATAAACTTGAATGAAATAGAAAATTATTTTCTGTCGTAATATATTTAATAGTTCGAAAATAATATAACAGTATTTTTAAATTCTTTTAATATTTTTACTGTTTTAAATGACATCTATTCATTTTTGTAATAAATGCATAAAATCCGCTGTATAGTTATAACAAACGAAATAATAATTTATTACTACGTTAACAAAAAAAAAGAATATCATCTGACAATTTGTACGGTGTAACAATTCGTCAAACAACTCAAGTCAACGCGACGGAGGTTCTGAACAGTTTGGTTCGTTGCAGTTCTGTAAAAAATGTTGTGGACGACACGCTGTGCCTCTTTTCTCTGGACATCTCGAGTTTGGGAAAAACGTCCCAAGTTCGGAGAAAAGTTTGAGCGTCGAGTATGAATTAGACAGTAGACACCTTCGACAAGTATGCGCTGACCTTAACACGGAATGAATTTGTTTTTTCACGGCAATTTTACCGAATTTTACTATTTCGATCTTATTCATTCTGTATGGCATCCCCCATAAGCCCCGACCTTGCACCATCGGATTACAATTTATTTCGAAGTTTACAAAACTTTTTACATGGTAAAAATTTCAGTATTAACGAATCTACGAGCACGGAATCATGAAGTTACCAGAAATATGGCAAGAGATCATCGAACAGAATGGAAGATATTTGACCGATAAAAGTTAATTTTTCGTATAGAAAAAATTGAGTTTTGACACTAAAAACTCTTTCTTTCCAATCCGATATTCCAACGCCACAATTTCTATCGTATTTACTCGCCTAATCCACGATAAAGCAGCCTCGCCTCGATCATCCGAGCCGATCTCCGAATCCCATAATTTATCCGAGGATCTAATTTATCGTGCCTGATACAACGTTCGTCCCAAAATCAAACTATCGAAACGCCACGACATTCGCGGTCGGAATACCACTCTATTATATCGGTATTAATCCGTTCATAAATCATTTTTGCAGAGATGCGTCGAATTGTCTGGCCACTTGATCCGATTAAAAATTAAGTGGACAATAGAATCAACGGACGTCGGCGATGGCGGCGACAGCCATGGTAATTTCGTTAACGACATTAGCGGCGCGTCGTGCGCGGCGAATTTGAATTCTAATAATAAAAAAAAAAATTAAAAAAAAAAGAGGACCGGCCTCCTCTTCCCGCAGGCTAACAGCGGCGCTGCAGCGTTTCCCCGTGTAATTTCGCGCTAATTCCCGTCACGACGCAGTTGCTCGATTTCGTTAATATATCGCCGCGCGTGCCGGCTGTTTAAACGGTGATTTAATTTCATTTAATAACGCGGAACGGGTATTACCGTGATTTAGCGTCGGGGAACAATATACGCGCGGAATTCGCGAGCGGGCGTAACTCACCGGAAACTTGAATGTGTTTCGCCGGTTTAACGACGCCCGGAATGTCTCCGCGTATGAATTTTCAAGAAAATAAATTTCGTTGCTTAACATTCGCCGCGGCCGCGCGTCTCCGGCGGACTGCTGCGACACGGTTTAATTGAACTTCTTGTTCCGCTTCATCCGCGACGACTACTCCGCCGCCGCGACAGAAGCACCCCGGCATTGCGATAGGGAAAACTTGTTTTAGTAAATTATTTTGAATAAATAATATCACGGCAAACGTTCGCGAGGCACTGGAATTCATTCGAGTCTGCCTAACGCGGAACGATCGATTTTATATTTTTCATTTTACAATTATCGCAATAACGAAGTTTACATGGAAATATATTTTATGTTATACAGGGTGGTCCACCTGAATGTAATCACTTAAATATCTTTTATTTGTGATGATTATACTGCGGATCTTTATGCAAAATAAACATGTTCCGCAGTAATCGTGGGGAGCAGGAATAAACTAAAAATTGATTTCGTCCTTTAATTATTTTGTTACAACATCGCAATGTACTCAAATTTTTCGAATCTTCTACTGTTTTATGCTTCACCCAACCAATTTCTTTATTAATGCATAAAGATCCGTAGTGAATTCTTTGCAAATGTTTCTCAAGGTTATTCTTTCCGAAGTGTTCGCTTCAATTTTCAAAGATCAAGGTCATTTGAAGATCGTGTTATAGATATCTGAATGTATTTTTCGATTAATAAAACGATGCAATAAACAAAAATGTAGTTATATGTCAAAGAACACCGATGACCTTGGTAACTCCGACAAAAATGACCTTGCACATTACGTAACAAATATTTCTTGTGTCACAATATCCTGAAGAGATATTTAGGTGACCTTACTTAAATGGACCACCCCAGTATAGTATACATAATAAATATATATTATTATGTATAATGAAGTTGCTCGCATGGAAATATATTATCTACATTTTATATTAAATTATTATTGCATGTTTCATTTTACGATTATTGAAATTATGAAGTTACTGACACGGAAATTGATTCGATAAATTTGCTCATCAAAGCACATATTGAAATGCAAAAGAAAAATCTAAATAAATCGAGTCTTGTCGTTTTTGTTAGCTGAAACATTCTAATCGCTTTTAGCCCAGAGGTAGATTAATCCTTGCAAAACAAGTTTCTCCCCTGGGTCCGCCCCACCAAACTCCTGTGGAGCGTAAGAGGGGGTTGGGGATATTAGTATAGTACATGAAGCAGGAGGCCGTATCCTCGCCGTGACTCGTCGACGAGGAAACAGTTGCTAGCGGTGGAACCGGCACACTGGTGGGGAGGAAATGGTAACAATGGTAGTGTGGGGAAGGTTGCCACAATAAAGAAATAACTATTGCTGTTATCGGTTTTTATTTGCTTTGCGCGTTTTAACCCTTTGCGAACGGAGTCATCGGACAAACGTGCGTCGCTGTGGGCGAGAAGTATTGGTGCGCGCAGTTGAGAAAATTTGAACGATGAACGTTTGCGTTATAATAACTAAAACTTATTCTATTTGCGTTATAACTTTTATTCAAATTCAAAAAAATTTGTTTTCAAAAAATGTTTCGTCGGTTATCTGCCGACATTCGTCCGCAAAGGGTTAAAAGTGCACACGGGAATCCGGAATGTGCAAACTTATCGGCAGACTAACTGACTGAGGATCTCCTACCTATTTATCGAAGGTACTTTTTCGAAGGCACGCAGGTGGAGTTTTCCAAACTCTTGCCAATCGTTGTCTTCTTATTTTGGCGGGGGTAAAAATCCTTAACGTCTAATTTATGGGTACCGGCAAGGTGGTCATCACGTGCGGAAAATGGACTTTCCGGGCAGGCCCTGACGGCACACGACTGGCAACGTTTAACCCTTAAGTGGGCGCTCCTATTTTTGTTACATAACTGGGCGCGCGGAGCACTTTGTGCACTGTGGTGTCGTGTCGATCCCGAAACTGAGAATCGGCTCACGGCTTGGTTGACGGTGAATGCGTGTAAATTCAAACTCCGGAGAATACGTTTCAATACTTTATTCGACAAAGAGGCAAGGCTCGGCTTGCTGATTCTAACTCAGACTCGGCTGTGTTTAGTTGTTGTCGCGTGTCTAGTCGAAACGATTCTGAATTTTGTGCGCTCGCATGGAAATTGTGGAGGTTCGGAGGTAGGTGTGGTTTTTTCTGGAAATTGTTGTAATTGGTTGAGAGGTGTGTTTTGGAAGATGATGGAAGCGGTGGAAAATGAGAAGGAGTAGGAAGTAGAGGTACATCTGGTGCGGGTGACTAGGATTGTAAAACTATAAAATTTGTCGAGTTAACGGTCGAAGGCCCAACACGTGGACGTCAGCTGAGGTTCCGCTATTTTTTGACCGTACCGTCCGTCCTTTATGAGTTTATGATTAACCTTTCCCTTAAGTAGGTATGACGGATGGTAACGGTCGTGCGCTTGTTCCTTCGCAGGAGGTTTTACAACGTAACATGCACCATCCTTTAAAACTACGTATATCACTGTTCATTATCAGTTTCTTATGAAATTTTATGTCAAATAAATAACACGTCCGTAACTTTAAAGTATCTAAGGATAAGTCGTAGGTTATGTGGGGGGCGTGCCAATCGTAACTAGAAGAAATAAAAATTATACTACATTAAACTACAAACGGAGCACTCGGTGCTATTGCGCGCCCACTTAAGGGTTAACGACGGGGTAATTAAATTTATTACGCACGGAAAAGCAATTTACAAAAAAATGATTTGCCATATGCAGACCCAAGGGTAGATTTACTACTCTAGACCCTAACATCTGCAGGCGGTCAACTTTAGCGTCGTGCGCTGCGAATCGTGTACCGCTACAGTAGAAAAGTCTATAAAAACGATTGATTTGCTGATACCGTCAATTCACCGCCACAGATCCTATGTTCGAATGGTCGCCAATAGGCAGCATCGGTTAACAGGGACGAAATTCGGACGCGTCCGGTCTGCAGCAAAAAAAAATAAGCTAAAGAGAGGAATGTTAACACTTCGGAAACAGTGCTGCGGGTTTAACGTCCTCTCCCCCATCAATCCGTGCATTAATTCCGAGCCTCGGTGCCGCCGGCAGGGATTTTTGGATTTTCAATTTCCCCGGACGTCGATGGCACGTCGCAGTTGCGGTTCGGCCACCAGAATTGACCGGACGGAGCGGCGCGGCGCTGCGCTGCGGCGTTTGAACGGTTCTGCGGCCGGGGATATTTGCCCTGTACCGGATTCACCGGTGATCCTGCGCTCTGTTTGATGACTTTATTTCCCTTCTGACAAGCCATTCCTGCGGCTCCTTTTTTGCCACGTTTCCCCACCGCCCCTCCCCTTGTATCGACGGCGAGGCCGCGGTAAAAATCGGCGGCAAATAATGCGATATAGTTTTAATAATCAATATATTAGGTTGGGGAAAAAGAAATCCATTATTTTTTTGGTAGGTGGCTGTAGTGATCGATATCTCGTAAAGTATCGATCAAACAATTTCAGATTTATGCTCGTTGTCAAGGTGACATTTCACACTAAAAAAATTCTTTTGCTGTTTTTTGTTGTTCTTTGCAACAAAGAGAAAATTCGATACATTTTACACTTTTTCGCCAATAAAGACCAAGACTTCTATGAGAGAGGCATTATGAAGCTACCTTTAAAATGGCAACAAATTATAGAACAAAACGGTGCATATTTCATCCAAATCGGACAATCCGAAACATGTTAAATAAAGTCTTGAAGTTCGCGCAAAAATAATGGATTTCTTTTTCCCCAACCTAATATTTAACAACTATAACTATAGAGGGTGTCCAAAACTCCCGAAAATGGACAGTTCCTGAGGTCATTTGAAGCGGCACTTTCCTTTTGCAAAATGTTCGGCTTCGTTTGAGAGTTATTAACGAAAAACACGGACCAAACAGAACGCGAGCTAGATGCGTACTGTCTGACGCGCCGGCTGTTTCTACTGCCGCCAGCGTAGCGGGTCGCCGCGACGAAGAAATGAACAAGAGAAGCAGAGCAGAAATTGATTGAATTAATTATTATAAAAACTCACATAATTCAGCCGTAAATCCATTTGTTACTTCGAAATGAGGGTAACTGGGCCTCTCGGTGACGAACTGCACAGCTGTTCCGCACCTCCACTTTTATTGTTCAAATTGTATGTTTCCTTCACACAGATATCATGAAATTTTTTCACACTCGCGATCACTGTTCACATTTGTCAACAAATAGCTATATGCACTAATAATAATTCCAATATCTCGCCACGTGTTCTATACTCTCGCATTTGAAATCTCTCTTCCTCTCTCTATTTCTCTCTAGGCACACTCGCTCCTTACTCTCTCACGTTCGACAACCGACTCTCGCTCAGTCTCGTTCTCTCGCGGTCACCCTCGGACACTCTTCGAATTACACAAAACAATTATTCTGACATTCGCGCCATCTTTCATGCTACCACTCATACCTAAAACCAAGTTCGCAGTGTGAACATTTATTAAAAGAAGAATTTTTACTTGTAGACGGGGCGAACGATTTTTATAACGATCCGGTCGTTCATTTCGATCGATCATCTATACGATTGGACAGCGGATTTTATGCATTCATGTAAAATCATTATAGAAGAATTTCAAAGTACTGCTACATTATTTTTAATCTATATGTTAAAAAAGAAAATCTATGTCACTGTTCTTTTGCAATTCAGATAGAAAATAGTTATTTTCCAGAAAGATCCGCTGTCGAATGACGATCCAGTCGATCGAATGATGATCGTTAGACCGCGGATCTTTGTGCATTTATGGTTTCTGAAAATTTTCGAAAAATATTGAAATATAAAATTCCACAGAATTTCAGACGATTTTTATCTACGTCAGATCTAGAGAGGCTACTACAACTGAAAATAAGATTTTATGTGTTTTCACTTTCTTAAAATTCGCCTAGAAAAATCTGAACATTGCATAAACAAAACAAAAATTGTCTGCATCGATTGCAAGAAGTAGAAACCAAATTGAACGTTACTACTTCCCTTAATGATTTTAACCAGAGTTAAAAAATTTCTCAACAACTTCGAATTTCATCCACTTAACTTTGCTATAAATGCATGAAGATTCGCGATCTATAAATAATCACCGTACACGCGCGTCACGCCGGACACCAGACCGATCAAGGATCAGAAACTAGTTATCACCCCGCTGGAACGTGTAAAATAGCGATACGAATTTGCCAGTAGAGCGAGGGGATAAAAACTTCCCGGTGCCGATAAATCGTTGGATCCCGATCAGCGAAACCATTTCAAAGTGTCGAAATCAGACACGTAAAGGCCCCCGCGAAAGTTTTCCAGCCGGCTGACCCGATGAATGTAAACGCCATAAAACTTGCCGGAGCGTAGTCGTGAGGGACACTTTACGGCTGTACAGTAAATCTTCGATTTTACACGACTTATGGTAATCGAGTCCGCTCGACGTCCGAGGGTGTCGAAGCCGCTATAAATTCCGGAGGAATTATGGCGCCACTAAAGGAGGCAATTTCCACGGTGAACCAACCGTTCGCCACCGCCGCCTCCGAGCCGTGCAGCTCCGCAAGTATAATCCGGGAAAAAGATCAGCGCGCGCGCGGGGCGGGGGATTATTAGCCTGCGGCCTCCGCAGAAGTGTTTCCAATTAACGAGAAGAGAGTTATGATCGCCGCTGACGGGCCGTTCTGCCGCGATAGATTAAAAGTTTTGCTCTTTGTCGATCGGCCGCCGCGCCGGACCGTCTCCGACGCCCAGACGCTCCTAAATTAATCGTTTCTTCCCGTAATCCCGAGGGGGAGGGGGGATTAAGCCTTCGCCATTGTACCGCGACACCCGAAATTGAACGGTTTATTAAAAGGTACTGCCACCCAGTGACGGCTCGCGGCTAAAATCAGCGGGGGTGTGCTTCTAGAAAATTTTTAGTCTTTGTTTCAAAATTGTGTAAAAGGCCGATGGCTACTGACGTTAAGCTTATAATGTTGTAGAAGTATAAAGATAGAATTAATCCATTTGCATCATTAGCGTACATATACGCTGGTCACTATTCGTTAGCTAAAAAATAGAAATGGTGTTTATTATTGTATTAACCGTTATCGATAATATCAAGTGGAAACAGGGGGTGCTACAGTTTTTTTTTTGCGGTACGCGAACCGCCACTGCGCCGTCAAATTGTTCCAAAATTAAGCTCTACCCTCTGCGAACATTTAAAATCTGTTCGATGATACAGTCGATAGATGTCCCAAATGTCTGAAGAATAATTGTCCCTTCGACGACCCATTCCGATAACGGGTCGGAACGTCGAAACGTTCGGCAAAAGTCAAAGAATAGTATCCCTTAAGGATAATTGTCTCTGGCCAGACCCGTGGTTTGGACAATTATCGATAAAATATTGTAATACGAATGCCTAACAGTATTCTGTTAAACGCCTCGTTTAGAGTAACACTGTGCATCATCGCGTACGATGGAATACCTTCCGCGATTTCAGAATTCCGTTTAGGGTACAGGCCGTTTCGCAGCCGATGGATCGGCCACGCAGCAAATTTTCGGCAGTCTTCCGCGAGCCGCGCCCGGATTTTCCCTGTTTACCGTTTGATGAATTCACCCCGTGCGGGGGAGCGAAACATGGAAAATGTCTATATATCATAAATATTGTATTAACCCCCGATCTGCATACGCGCGGATATAGAGAGAGCTAGAGCTCTTTTCGCGTATAGGCTCGCCGCCAAAATAGGAGAGGAGAGTGTGGGGGTGGTGACGGTGGCGAGGCGGAGCGAGGCTTAACGACGAAACGGCGGCGGCAAGCTTTATTATAATTTCATGTAATTTCGCTAATGGGGATTAGCCGGTGGGCGAGCATAGAATAATATTAAGGTGAAACTTCCTCTACTGGGTTTAAGCCATAATCTAGCTTAATACGAGCACCGGGGGAGTATTTTTCGGCTGCTATGGGGTACCGGATTCTAGTCGGTTCGCCGACTTCGGGGGAAGGGGCGATGGTCCGCCGGAGACAGATATTCCACCGGCTAAATCCAACCCCCATGGTTTTTCCAGAATTAGCGAGCATAAGTTTCGACTGCGGTTGAGCACCG
Source organism: Lasioglossum leucozonium (assembly GCA_028454225.1). Classification (NCBI taxonomy): domain Eukaryota; kingdom Metazoa; phylum Arthropoda; class Insecta; order Hymenoptera; family Halictidae; genus Lasioglossum; species Lasioglossum leucozonium. Next base: position 4,019,633 of record CM052211.1, on the reverse strand, counting down.
TTTTATGCGAATCGTACAAAAACACCGGCCGGCAGACTCGCGCCGAGCTTAATCCCGAGTGAAGTTGGATTTGCATTGACGCCGACGACGACGACGGAACCATCGTTTATCCCTTCCGTTTATGACGTATCGTGCAACGACGATCGGGCGCCGGTGTTTCTCGCTTTAACGCTAAACCTGTACCGAGCGCTGAAATCGATAAAAATTTTTTAAGTTACGACAATGATCTCTATTTACGTAGATTTTATACAATTTCAAACCGAATCTATTTGAAAAATTTTAAACCGGTCATAGGGACGAAAATATTGAATAATATTAAAAAATTTTTTAGCTCCGCTACGGGGTGGACATAATTTTAATTCATGTGTAATATAAATGTTTATTAATATTAATAAATATATTAATATTTTTATTATTATATAATTTATTAATACTTTTGACGCGGTCGACACAGTCATAAAAATATTGGGTGGTCCAGAATGTTTGTGCCGATTTTTTTTTTTGGCAATTGAACAGCAGTACATTCAAATTTTCCAGAAAAATCGGCACAAAACTTTTCGGACAACCTTATTTATGGTGTATTTGGAAATTGATTAGTCTCATTAATAGTGACATAGCATTGCCCGAACAAATAATATAAGATTTTGATATGTTCTCCATCGAACATTCGCTAACTTCTTTCTGGCATTTTTCTGATTAAAATGATATTAAACACGTTATAATTTCAACTGTATTCAGTGGTTAAACTGATTTTTTAAAGAATATTTCGTCCAACACAACTGGCAAGCAGAATTTAACATAGAGTATTATTTAAAAAAAAATTGAATATAAATTTCAGCGTCCGTCATGATAATAGGTGGTGAATACGCCGGTAAGGAATTTTTTTAAACGTTATAACAAACGAAATAATAATTTATTACTACGTTACTTTCCGGACAACCTTATTCACAGCGGATTTGGAAATTGATTAGTCCCATTAATAATTGGGGCCCCTGAACAAATAAAATTTTGATATGTTCCCCATCGAACGCTACCGTCGGCTAGAAACACGGAAAATAATTATGCAGACGGCCCCGGCCGGCTGCCGCATTATTATTTAGCCTCTAGATAAGAGGCGGGGCCGGCGGCATTTTTCCTGGAGTTTGCCCGAAAAATCCGCTTAATCCACGCCGGATTAAGTCAAAATGGCGGGGGGGGGGTGATATTCTCCGGAGCGTCTAGGCGGCGAGGCAGCGTTGCCCGCGTCGGAACGTCTCCGATCACCGTGGCCGCGCCACCATTAATATTAATGGAATACCGATAGCACGCGATAAAAGCGATTTAATAGCGCAGTTAATGGCATTATATCACGGGACTACCGGAGCCCATTAGCGAAATTACGTGAAATTACGGCGAGGGGAATTAGACGGTACGTCGTTTCTGACCGTTTTTCGACAAGGCCCGATTAGACCCGGCTTCCGGCTTCCGGGTAGACGAGGCCGACGAGGATCCACCGTGAGTCTACGATCGCTTCTGGAACTGGTGCGACACACCGCCGGCATAACGGATGCAAATTAATCGCACCGCTGCGTTGATTCCGCGCCATTCTCGCGCCGGTTAATTTACCGGCGGACCGATAACCGAGGAAGGGTTGTCTGCTAATTCGACAGTCTTAATTCGGTTATCACGACCGCCGAAGGAGAACGAAGGTGCGCGCGTTTTTGCACGAACCGATAGAATATTATGCTCCGTTCAAAATTCATATCTCGCACGCATCTCGTTTCGGTAATCGAATTATCCCGATTTTGCAACCTCCTTAATTACTAGCCGCGGTCCGATGGTAATTAATGCGTGTTTAGCTTTCAATTCGCTGTTGGCCACGGTTCGTCGATCGTAATCGGTACACAGCCGGTACGTCTCTCCGTGCGATATAAAAGAAAAATTGTCTAACCGGAAGTGAAATATATAGCATTCACCGGTGCACACACCCGGTACGTTCATCGAAAATCGTTCCACGCGGCGAACTTAATATCGCGCGCAATTGCAGCCAACCCGATACCCGACGCGTCCGTCCCCGGCCATTTTGATCGGCCGCAAGATACCGAATTAGAGACGACAAAAACCGCGACGCAGAAATAAGAAGAAAAAACGACGAGGAAGACGGTGTTACCGTGGGCGGACGAGAGCGGGAGGTTGGAAAAGGAGGAAATTCGAGGAAATAAAAAGGGTTTGATATGAAACGAGTCTCGTCGGCTTAATTCCGGCTGCGAGCGTGCCCGATAACGATTTCATCCCCGATATCTCTGCTCGATTAGTCGAGTAACACGCCGGGAACGGCCCGGGGGTGGGAGAGGCGGGATAGGAAACGAAAAGAGGGTTGCACGGGGTAGTGCAAGGCCGCGCGGCGGCGGGAAGATAAAAAGAGGAAGTGGCGACGAGGATCCAGGGTCCGGCAGAAGGCAAATCACGTACACCGGTGTGCCTTCGTGGGCTACTGAATTGAATTTCGGACAACACTTACCATGCCGGCCTCATGAATAATGCATCCGCCGGAGTGGCTGGTCGCGGGTGTCGCGCTCGGAAAAGTGTTGACCCTTTGACCAAGATGGATGAGGCTGCTGTTGATTATCAAAGACAAACGTGGCCTCCGGCCGCGTTTCTTGCACTCCTCCGCGCTCACGGTGCACACAGCGCCGCGCCGGGTGCGCACGACGACGAAAGTGGATCCTGGACGCGTAGAACAGAGAACGCTTGCGTTCGCGGGGGATGTTGCATCAGCGCGCGTACATACGCATCAGCTTTCATGTTTCTTTTTTCTCGTTCCTTCCTCGCGCTGTTTTAGCGGCGACGCTCCGGAAATATTCCAAGATCTCGATCAGCGATGCATCGATGGTTTCTGATTTTATAATTATTGATGTTACAACGACGCTTTCGCCGGAAACGATTATTCGTCAGAACACCTCACCCTTCATTATTAGGGGGACCGAAAAGTAATGAAACATTCTTTTTGCTGGCGAGAAACATTTATTTATCAGAAAAATACTAATCAACAAAATAATTTCCATCATTTTCTAACGCTTTTTGCCAGCGTCAAGGCAGTTCTTCGATTCCCTTTTTAACCCCTTGCCGTACTATTTTCTTTACGGTTACAGTATGTTTTCATCCCCAAAAATATCGTAGAAGAGAACAGAAAAATATATTTTTTCTATCGCTACGTGGATTTTAATGGTGAAACATTAACATTAAATATTAATGGTGTAACATTCGTGTTTGTTAGACTTTGTTTAAAATCTTCATCACGAGTCTGACTCGTTAAAATACGGGTTAAAAAAATCCTTCGACACAAACTAACCGTAAATGAGCTCATCGAAAAAGTTTTCATTACTTCTCGGTGCCCCTAATAAATATCTGTTGGTTTATGTGGAAACAGGATCTTAAAATAAAAATACGTTTGTAAAATCTACCATTCCAAGTCGAGTTCTCTAAGGCTTCTCAAAAGTCGACTGACCTGCAATGATGAAAAGAAACCCAGGCCAGTCGGGCTGGCAGCCCTTAGCTTTATCTGTTTCAAACACATGGCCTTTGGGTACTGTATTACAGGAGCGATGTAACGCAGTAATCATTCTTGCCCTTACATCAATAATACCAAGCACGGTTTCAAGTAACCAAGCCGAAAATTGCGAGAAAAGTCCGTGCACCAATTTTTCCATCTACGTACACGCATAATAAAAATTACAGAAAATCTATACATACGTATATAAATTCTATGATATGATTTTTATGAAGTATGCCAGCCATTTTTAGAGCTCGGTAGGGTTCAGCGTTAACAAGCTAAAAGTCCGTGCACCAATTTTTCCATCTACGTACACGCATAATAAAAATTACAGAAAATCTATAAATACGTATATAAATTCTATGATATGATTTTTATGAAGCATGCCAGCCATTTTTAGAGCTCGTTAGGGTTCAGCGTTAACAAGCTAAAAGTCCGTGCACCAATTTTTCCATCTACGTACACGCATAATAAAAATTACAGAAAATCTATACATACGTATATAAATTCTATGATATGATTTTTATGAAGTATACCAGCCATTTTTAGAGCTCGGTAGGGTTCAGCGTTAACAAGCTATGGTATAATAAATAACGCGAATACCGAGGGTCCCGTGGGGCGTGATTTTACCAATGGTCCGAATAAACGAGCCCTCGGCGCTCTGATAAAAATAATAACGTTTTCCCGCGGCTGATAAAACTCCTGTCCCACACCCCTCTGTCACAAGTTCTCGCCGACGCGGTAATGGCGGCACAAATTACATGGCGCGGCGAAGATATCATAAACCGCAGCCCCTCCTCGGCCGAATCTTTAAAAACTCTTAAGAGCGACAGAAAAATATTCGGCTCGGCCGCGATGATGAAATAAGCCATTAAGTCACGGCCCCCGCTGTAATATCACCGACGAGCAACGTAATCCCGTCTAATGTCGGGCAATGAAACGTAATAGCATAATGTATCACGGCCTATCGCGCGCGCGCTCGCTCGCTCACGAAAAAGATCCACGGAAAATTGCGCGCAAAGTGGCCGGTGCCATCTTTTCCCGTTTCTAATTACGTTCTCCTTGTCAGCCTCGGTTCGAAAGAGCAGCGCGTCCGTGTCACGCCATTTCGTTCGGACAATTTTTCTGTCGCGTAAAAACCCACGATTTACAGGCGACTCGTACAAAATACGAGGTTGTTCGGAAAGTCGCTTCGTTTCCTCGCGGGGAAAATTGAAAGCCAATTTTTTTACTATTTAGAATAAGTTTTATAACATTTTTATAACAATTTGTTTTATGATCTTTCGCGATTTTTCAGACAGCTTAACCGGAAACGTTAAGTGAAGAATTTAGTTTTAAAAATCCGCCACAGAGTGCGGAATTAAAATCAAGCAACGACGAGTATACGCGTCGAACGCAAGACAGATGGTCCTATTATAAATTTTACGAGAAACGAGGAAGGTTAACATTTTCATTTGATAAAATATTAACAATTTACAATAGTAGAAAAATTCTTCTCGATCGAAATTTAAGTATATTAACAATTTACTCTTGAAAATGTAACACGTCAACCGCGTATACTCGTTAACTAACGTTTTATTAGCAAAAAATTGAGCTATATGACTTCGCTTGAACGAAATTAGTTTCCGAACGACCTAACAGAATCAAAATTAGAAAATTTCCGCGAACAGAACGCAATTCATATAGTTGTTTGTCCCGCTGCTCGGCGGTTTCCGTCCGAAAATGGTCCGCAACCCCGTGCACATTCCGCGAGTCGGTGAAAAAGAATCGTTATCGCTGGGTAAAAAAAAAAGAAAAAGGATAGAAACACGCGCGTACACGTACATGCAGGAACGCGAAAGTCGATCGTCCCGGTGTTACAGCGATGCAGCAGTGGTTACGTGTCCGACCCACGTATTATGTATCTCGAACAGGAAGTGGAAAAGATAAGAGAGCCGGTGGTCATTAATAAACCCACCCCCGCAGCTGGACTCGCATCTCGAGTGCTCGCCCTTCGCGCAACTTCGCGCAGTTCCATTCGCTTTGCTATTTATTCAGAAATAATTTCTCGCCTCGGCGAACATGCAGTATCGGGTTCATTGTTCTAACAATAGCCTCCGCACTTTGCGCGTACTTTTCCAGATCCCCGGGTGTTCCTCTTGTTCGGCCTGCTCCCGTTATTACCGGCAGTTTTGTCTGTAAACAATGCGCGAAAACAATGGAACAAGTCGGATTTTTACCGTCCCCCGTGGCCTATGCAAATTTAGACTTTTACATGTCGACGAGCCCGATAGAAAAATTGTGAAATTTTATTATCGACGCGAAATTAAGCGCTCGGCCACGCGCATGTCCCTCGATTACAGAAAGACGGTCACGTGAAAATACGAATTGTTAGGGGGACCGAAAAGTGATGAAAATTTTCTTTTATATTTATTTCCATTTATTAAAATAATCTCCATCATTTTCTAACGCTTTTTGCCAGAGTAAAGGCAGTTCGACTCCCTTTTTAAAAAAATCCTTCGTCACAACCGTGAATGAGCTCATCGAAGAAATTTTCATTACTTCATCCTCTAATATTATCGATTCGGAGGAGAAGCGCTCGCTGTTTGTAATAATATTTTTCGCGATCGTTGTTTCCCATTATTTTTTCGCGATAAATCCATAAAATCCAGGGATATTAAATTGTAGCTCTCACGCGGACAAATTGACTTCCGTCTCGGCGCGTTTATTAGCTCGCATTTTCGATCGCATCGAACGTCCCCGGATTGCTTTATTAAAACGTTCCGAAGCGCCTATTCGCGGACAAATTCTGTTTAATACCGTTCCTAACTGTACGGCCATCTTTTCATCGTGGAAATGTTTGCTCTCCGGGCAAAATATAATAAAGTGCGCTGGCCGGATGTGCGTAAAAAAAAAAATAAAAGATTCACACACAAACATATGTATGTACATGCATAAAGAGAACCATTCGAGAGAAGACGCATTACAACCGCGGAACGGATTTTTCTACGGCTTCGCGCTACGTGTCACGGCGCATAATACAATTCTGGCATCGATTCTGTTTTGATTTCAATTATCGTTCATTTACATCAGCCGTATCGTATGATTTCCGGGCATGAATTTGATACGAGACGCGGATTCGAGGCTCCGAACGGCCGCAGCATCGATTTATCGCGACGCCGATAATAGACCGACGCGATTGCCGGACTGGATTCTCTTTCTCTCTCTCTCGCTTCCCAGTTTCATCGAAAATAGAAAAACTCGCCGCGCGGAACAAAAAAAAAAAAGAAGGAACGTAATCGAGGAACTAGAAAATCGAGCGATGTTCGATGAAAGCGATCGTGGACAGCACGCTTGCGGATTTTCCGTGTGCCTATAATCGTTTAAAATTTCAGCTGCGGCGGAATATCTGTTAAACTACTGCGCGGGCGATCGATCGAACGGATTAACCCGTTGTCTTATCAATTCTATCGCAGCTAGTAGAACAAATATTTTAAAACGTGCATCTCATGAATTTATCTATCAACATTTCAAGAAGACAAGAACGAGGAAGTGTTGGAGTATACACCGTAATGCACGGGACACTCGGAGGAGGAAAGATCTTTTTTGCAGCGTCGCCATTTTTACAGGCTAAAGGGCCTAAGAAGGACGGCGAATCAGTCCGCGCAAGTTAGCCTACCGAGCAGGTCGCAGTTTTCAATACACAGTTTACCTTTTTGTCAACCGTTACTTAATAAAGTTTCACATTGTGCTATGTGCTAATAATATTAATTCACACTACAGTTGTTCTATGCGCGTTGGAGTTTAAATATCAAGTTCCATTTAATCTCCCAACCTCGTCATCCCAACAGGAAGCTCTCGTTATATTTGCTAAGTCTGTGTCACTTCGAAGGCAACGGAGTACACGGTCTTTTGCACAAGTTCGCAGTCGAAGCAATTGTTTTCCCTGGACAAAGATCTCGCGAAAGATTTCGCGAAGGTCCAAGACCCTTGAACAAGCAGACCGTCCCTCTCGGAGACACGAGGGGTGGATTCAGATTTCCGATATTATTTGCACCCCCCGCCCCCCGGCATCCAGAGCTCGACAGGACAAATACAAGGGAGGAGGGTGGCCCTCCCTAAAGACCAATTCACCTATAATAAACCCCGGCGATTACCGGGGTGAAATTACTTTTCCTCAAAGATCTCCCGGTGCCGTTTGATGTTGTCGCGACAGACGGCAGCCATCGCGAAATTTCCCGTGGAACTTGATGTAATCACGAGTTCTCCCCGAAAAGTTCGACGAGAACTCGTGAAACTGGAGGCGTCGCGTCGCGTTCGTTCTATCCGCGTCTGTTTTTCGAGCTTGTCTTCGTGTTACCCCGTAATGGGAATAGCTAGACACGGGGCCACCGACTTCAAGGCGCAAAGGGAGCCGTTAATAGCAAAAATCAGTGATTTGGAAAATGAGAAATCGCACGATTCGTCTTCGGATAACGACGGGAACCGCATCTCCCCGTGTAATACGCGATTCTGGTGCTCGATTCGAGTGCTGGGGACTGGACGAATTTCATTAGAAAATGTTATTCCTTATTCTCGGACTTATCGTTACGTGTAGTAGAATGTCGAGTGAATGCGGCTATTTCATTTGGTTTCTTTTTCTTAGAATCATACCAGCACAAAAGAGGACGAGAAAGGGGCGCGAGGAGAAAATAGAGCGTAACTGCGAACGCGGCGCGAACCCCGGGATTTTGAAAAGGACGACGAGACGTGCAGAGCGTGCGAAAGAGAGTCCTCCGTGCGGAGAAAACGCCCGCGGATCGCGAACGGGAAAGGATTTCGCGCGTTGTTCGCGTATCAAATTTTATCGGGACAAAGGCTGGTGTTTCTGACCGAGAGAAGTGGCCCCGGTTTCAAACGATATGTAAACGTGCGCGAGGAAGAAGGGTTGCTCGAGGGAAGTTCGAGGGAAAACAACGGCCCCGAGACGCGATAAAAGAACGATTACCCGGGCACGTAACGGGCTCGGAGAACCCGCCGTTGCAAATAGTTACGGCAAAGTTGGAGGGGACGGATACGAAAGACTATGGGACGGGTCCGGGGGATCTGTATGGGCTTTGGGAACGGTGTTAAACTGATACCGGGGAATGGACCAAGTTTTCACCTAGATAAAAGTTTTATGGAACGCTCAAGGTCAGCCCAAGGTCGACCGATACTCCACCACCGTCGATTTTCTCGGGAGTATTTTCGCGTCGATGTCTGACGCGTCGTCGCTTCTAATCTTTCGTGGATTTATATCGATCGATATTCAGTGGCGGCTCGCCACTTTATAAATAAAATTAAAAATTTAATAATACATTGAAAAAATTAATAGTAGAATAGTAAAAAGTTAACTTATTTAATTTTTAATTTTACTATATATTTCCACTTGATATTATCGATAACATTTAATATAACGAGTCCTTTTTTTTTCTTGAATTCTTTCTCTATACTTATAAAATATAGTAAGCTCAATGTCAGTAGCCAATCCCCGTTTACACAATTTTAAAACAATAGCAAGAAATTTTTTGAAGCCCCACTAATTTTCGCCACGAGCCGCCACTGATCGATATATGATCTTGTTAAAGTCTGTGTAATGAATTAATTATAAATTCATTATTTTACAGTTCCCATTGGCCAAACATCCAGCGGCGATAGATTTTCTCCGGAGATATCTGGTGGTAATGATTTCTTCGACAGGTAAATATTAATTGAATATAAAAAATAAAGAATTTCGAACTGATCACGGTTGCATATAATAAATATTACTAGTCTAACTAAATAAATTTTAAATAACGCGTTGTTAGTATGTATGTATTTAGTATCTCTGTAGTAAGTAAATGTTTAATTCCTGATTTCGCCGCCAAAAGCCGCGGATAAGCGTCAGTTTACAAATGGACGCCGGGTGTGGTGTCAAATGACACGGACTTTCTGTTAAAATTAAATGTTTTGATAGATTATATATAATAATGAAGCTACTCTTGTACCTAGTATTGTTGCAAAATACGTGTATTTTTGTACGTGCCATAAATAGTGTCAAAAATGTTACTAATGTTACAGAGACAAGGTGATGATACATTGCTGTAAACACAGTGAGGTTACGAGATAATATCGTGTTTTGTGCAATAACGAATCCACAAAGGCATATACAATAATGAAAATAATAAAAAATCAAGTTAAAAGTGTTCGTTCGTTCTTATCTCAGTTTTCAAACGTTTCGTATTGATCCACTTCTTTGCGATTCTATAAAATGCAGGTTATGTTTTGAAAAAAAAACAAAGATCTATTTTTGGTAAAATCATGACATAAAATGTTAACGAAACGTTGTAACAAGTTTCCAACTTTGTTTTATAGGTATTATGCATCAAAATAGGACTATAGAACGAAGAATAACTTTATTATTATGTAAAGAATTCGAGTGATTCAGTTGCTCACCTAACCTAACCAAATTGATAGTAAATATTCTAAGTAGATTTAATGACATAAAATTACTTCTTGGTGTTGACAGCATTAGACCTGGGGATGGATTAGACCTCTCAGGTTCTGGAATGTCAACGCCACACATCTCTCACCTGGCATCAACAAATCCATTTAGCATATTATCACCGAGTCCACAACCGACTAGCTCCCAATCTAGTACGACAGATATGCATACAATCGGCGGCCTTACAAAAAACGTCAATATGCACTTACCTCCTGGGAGAAATGACAATCATGAAGGAAAATGCGAGGTACATAAGAAACATCTATGCGTTTAACTTAATTTTTGAATTGCATATTAAAAAATGATTTCACTGTTTCAGATATATGTTGGAAAAACATGTTCACCATTTTTAGAGAAGCAATCAGTTTATATACCGTATCCAATGACACAAGAATTACTTGATGATAAATTAATGAAAGCCTTCGGTGTTATTGAGTACTCGAAGTAAGTATGTTAGAAACCTCTAAATCGCAGCCATAAAATCCTCCACAAAAGGCTCTCAACTCAAATCTAACACGATCAACTTCCACATTTCAGTGAAGTCTCATCGAATTGCGAAGGTTACGCGAAACCATCTTTATGTTACTCCGCATTTCCAATATGCCGAGATCCTGCCAGTATTCTAAAGCTCAAAGACGCGAAGAGAATGTTTCATATTTTAAATAACAATCAAGATGATCTATCGAAAGACACTGGTGATGGGGATGACATAGGTGATATTACAGGATCGCATAGTATTCCCAGAAAGCGTAGTCCCACTTTGGGTCCTGGTTCTGAATTCAATCCGTTCATGGAAGGGAAATCTTCAACGAAGAAGCTGCTCAGCCAAAGTTACGGCGAGTCACTGTTCTCTGGCAGAAACGACATCAATCGTAAATTACGGAGGATTTGCCGACAGGAGTGCGAGGTGTTAGAGAACGATCTATGCAGGAAGGAGTATGCGATTGCTAAGAGACATCCACTGATTGGACATCAAGTGCCTTTAATTAACTGTTCTGATTTGCCAATGGAAAATACCCCTGAGGCTCGTGATTGTTTAAGTCTCGGTATTTCTACAGAGGACAATGTGCAAGAAAGTAAGAACGATAAATGGTTCTTCTTCTACTTCATTGGGATTGTTCACTATATCAGCATTATTTTTCTCACATTACAGATGATTATTGTTATTGGGGCAATGGTAAAACTTATCGGGGTATAGTGAAGACAAGCATTAGTGGACGACCATGCTTGCAATGGTTGGCTCACTTCAATCTCCCAATTTCCGATTACCCTGAATTAGCTGGTAAACACTCGTATTGCCGCAATCCAGGCGAAATAGAATCGCAACCGTGGTGTTACGTTGACGTCAATCATACAATGCAGAAGGAATTTTGTGATATACCTAAATGTGGTAAATATTACTAATTGGTAAATGAAAGGACTTTTAATACGAATATAATGAGACACTCAATTTCGTTGCAGTTAAAAACTTATGGATCTATGCAGTCGTTGGTTTTGTACTAACAGGAGGACTTGTTGTAATATTGGTATGTTATTGCTGCTGCTATAGAAGCAAAAAATCTACAAGGCAGATGAATCATTTGCCATCTAACAAAGTAAGATTTCATATCATTTCGCGAATAGGAAACCCAGCCAATGTACAATATCATGAAAATAATGTCCTGTTCTTTGTTCAACAGATGTTAACAGGTATACAGTGTGACAAAAACATATACGATGGAAGACGAAGTACGACACAACCTATGGAAATGAGTTCCCTTCTAGCCGGTCCCGGTAACACTACTCCAGGAACTGGAACATTAAGCAGTGGTAGCAGTAGAACATCCAATAACAGAGTGCCACAATTTAGCACCAACAATGTTGTACTTTTACAAGAACTTGGTGAAGGAGCGTTCGGTGAGATCTCGCATCATAAGAAAAATCATACCGGTTTTAAATCCCTGATTTTAATTAATTATTCTATTATTCCCTAGGTAAAGTGTACAAGGGAGAGCTACAAACGGGTAATAAGTGCGAGCCACCGATCTACGTGGCGGTGAAGACGTTGAAAGAAAACGCAAGTCCAAAAACGCAAAACGACTTTAAACGAGAAGTGGATCTAATGACGGATCTTAGACATCCAAACATTATTTGCTTGCTCGGGGTGATACTGAAGGGAGAACCAATGTGTATGCTATTCGAATACATGACCCAAGGTGATCTACACGAATTTCTGATTTGCCACTCGCCAAGATCGGACGTTCCGTTAAACAACGGAAGTGGCAAAATCTTAGAGCAACCAGAATTTTTGCACATCGCTTTGCAAATTGCGTCTGGTTAGTATAAAGCATCGCATCAACGATTTCAATCATTTTATCGGTATACTTTACTTGGGAAAATATTTGTTCAGGTATGGAATACTTAGCGAGCCATCATTACGTTCATCGAGACTTAGCCGCAAGGAATTGTTTAGTCGGGGACAACCTAACAGTGAAAATTTCTGACTTCGGGTTGTCACGTGACATATATAGTAGCGACTATTATAGAGTTCAATCTAAGAGTTTGTTACCTGTTCGATGGATGCCTCCAGAGTCAATTGTTTATGGAAAATTTACAACGGAGTCGGATGTTTGGAGCTTTGGTGTTGTATTATGGGAGATTTACAGTTACGGTTTACAGGTAATGCAACAAATCCTAATGCAATAACTCCTTCATAGATTAACATGTTACTTTTAATTTTCCAGCCGTATTACGGTTACAACAATCAAGAGGTGATAGATATGATACGTTCACGACAGTTATTACCTTGTCCCGAGGACTGCCCCACCATGATTTACAGCCTAATGATAGAATGCTGGCACGAGGTTGCGAATCGTAGACCGCAGTTCCCAGAGATACATCACCGGTTACACAATTGGTACATAAATCAGACCTACCTGAGCGACTTCTGTAACGAGTCTATCACCAGCTACTCCGGCAGTAGCCATAAGAGTACGAACAAGACCAATTCCACGCAACTCTCGGCGCCCATTTACAAGTGCGACCAGAAGGACATGGGTAACTTCAAGGGGAACATGGAGCAATCGTTCTGCAACATGAACGAGCACGCTAACGGACTCAAGATGCTACCGCCGAGCTTCCAAAATTCGAACTCCATCGATCAGAGACCGAACTGCGGTTTCAGTGAGCACAGTACACCGATGAAAACGCCGAATTATCCGAATCAAACGAACATTAACTTGAACGAGTACGACGACAAACAGTGCTGTTCGCCGAAACTGAGCGGAGCTAAGAAGGTTCTGCCACCGACGACGCAACAAGTGGTCAAAACGAATACGTTGAACGGTACCAGACCAATGCAGAATGGTGCGCAATTAGTCGTCAGGTTACCAGACCCCAGTAAGGTGACGACCGAGACCAGGGTATCCAAGTGAGAACGATAAATCTAAGATCCTCACGATCGTGACGAATTTTTATGTTTCTATATAGTATTTACCGTAATCGCTGTACAAGGTATCTATATGGTCCGTTTCTAGGTACAATTGAATCTTTAAAGCTTCGGATAACGTTCGTTAAAGAAACTAGGTATACACGACCGTCAATACCTAATCACTGCCATATTTCTGCATTTATATTTATTTCTATCTGGATATATGTGACATTTTATACTGGCAATAACATTTTTGATGGTACAACTTTAACGTTTTATACATATACAAAAATACGTACGAGCGTGTAGTCAGACGCGTATATGCGTTTTATACATACGCGTTTGCATATACGTTATAAACAGTGGTGGGGAGTCGGAACATTTCAAAACTGTGTTTTAGTCATGAAAAGAAAACATGTTTTTTTAGTCATGTTTAATGCGAAAAGAAAACACATTTTTTTTGAAACTTTACATATTGCATTTTAGTAAGTGAATTATTTAAAGTATTGCTGTACTGATGTTTAATCATTATCATGTGCTTTTTTTACCTGTTAATCTTTTATTTTTTATATAGTTTGTATTATATTACTATTTCTAAGTCAAATTAAATTTTAAAATATATTAGAACAAAAATCACATGAATCCCATCACTGATTATAAGTAAATATACATATACAGTGTAGACTGTAGACTGTACCATTAATGTTTCCCTTATCATTTCTTGGATTGTATTTGAAAGTATAATATTAGGCATCCTGTTAATATGTATTTGAACATATTCAGCAGACTTCACTCGTACGTTAATTTCGTAGTAAGTATGCGGCCAACTAATATTCCATCTATATTATACTACAGTAACAATATTGGGTGCCGTTCTGACCGGAGGAACAAAATTGTAAATCAAACACAACCGAGAATTTTTTATGTAATTTTTATTGATATTTTTTCAAATCTGTAACTTGTGAATTTTTTACTGAGATATTGTTGCTAGGCTATAATATATCTGTAATAATAGTTGCACTTGTAATATTGTGTGCTTACCAGACTGAGGATAAGTATTTTAGAAATTAAACTTTAAACAATTTGCGAAAAACCAATCCCCTCTCCCACTAAAAATGGCACAATAATAAATTATCATCTGTATGTGTAGTGGTTGTAGGTTGTTCTCTATGGAAGGGACGATTGGAAATGTGATCTCTTTAGCGTCTGTTAAACAATTCTTACATAATAGGCGAACGTGCGTAGGCTGTTTCGATTAATTTTTCGGAGTAAACAAAAATGTATGATAGCGTCGTTCACTTGAACGAGTCCAAATAATCGAAGCGTCAACTTTGTAACTGCATAACTGTATTGTTCAACCTCGTGATTTTTCTACTGCCGGCGTCATATGTAGTTTTTCTATTCTAACACTTCATCTACCAGAATCCTATGTAGTAGGTATTATAATGACAGTACCATATTTGAAAGAAACTGAATAATTTTCTGTACAATCTTTAAAAAACTGAACAATGTTACTTCAGACTGTTGGTTTGCAAATGAAATTACTGTCACAATTGAATAATGTTGTTGCTTGAAATTATAACATTTAAGGGGGTACGCAACCTATTGAGCCTAAAATAATGTTATGTTGTGAACGTGTTAGAGGATTGTTGATCCCTGATTTTAAAAAGACTGTTAGGTGATCGTCAGTAGATGAAGTGTTAAAACTTGGGATTTTTAAGAAGCCCCAAACAATCACGTGTGCTCTGAATGCACAATCGCCGAGAGCTCGTTGCGAACATAACATTTTGAGCCGTTTAGTTTCGTCGGGTAACGATGCGAGTCTATGTTCATAAGAAATCTTCATTCTAGAAGATTGGACGACTGTAAGATCGATAGCGATCCGTCATCGTAAGAATTCAACGACATCAGTGTGTAAATTATATGCGGAATCATTTATTGTTCGCGTGTAGAGCGTAGAACACGGCCAGAGGGGGTGTTGATAAGCGCAGGCTGTTCAGAACTTGTCCGAAACTGAAGAATATGAATAAAAGGGAAGGGAATAGCAGCGGTCGTTTTCGAGGATAACATGAACAGTACTGTGTCGTGAGCAAACTAACAATAAGTGACATGCAAGGTCCGTTAGAGAGCTTGAACGAGAACTGTATTATACTTTTTATAATTTTCTATTAAAAGGAACCAGCGGAGTGTTTCATCGGCTGTAAGGATAAGGTGCGTGCGTCGCACCAGAAATCGATGTAAATTAGATACGTGGAGATCATTAGAGTAATTAACGTACCGGTTAAGTTGGAGCGATACTTTTTTATGGTGACGAGCCTGCAACATGGTAATTGTATTATTAATTGTATTTGTAAAACACTCTCGCGACCGCGTCGCAGGCTCGTCACCGGTTAGAGTTAAGTTAATTTATGTCAACTACGTCGACGAATATAGTAAACTTAAGACCTTTATATATATATAAATATATACATATATTATATATATATACAGTCAACTATGATATAAACGATACATGTTTTTTGTACGTGCCTCTGCATTATTTCATTACTCCTACATGCACCTTTTATTACAACAAATAGTTCCTAGATTTTATTTCTATTTTTTCTCCTTGCTTCGAAAGATATACATCATCTCGCGTGTAGAATTTGCTGAAACACGTTTGA
The DNA here is from genome assembly GCA_028454225.1 of Lasioglossum leucozonium. Classification (NCBI taxonomy): domain Eukaryota; kingdom Metazoa; phylum Arthropoda; class Insecta; order Hymenoptera; family Halictidae; genus Lasioglossum; species Lasioglossum leucozonium. Next base: position 4,003,548 of record CM052211.1, on the reverse strand, counting down.
AGTCGCTGAAGGATGATGTATTAAGCGAAGAAATTATATAGCGCAGCATAATGAAGTCACGTAACATTGCAGAACCGATTTTATCGGATGGAAAACCTTTTTCAGTTTTTCCGCGATACGCGCAAGACGTTTAACGAGAAACGTTAATTGTCTACGATGATCTATCGTTTCGAGGACACGGTCCTTCGCGAAACGCTTATTAGAAAATAATTGAAAACCCGTGAAATGTAAACGCTGTACGGCAATCTGAATTTCGATCTTGCGAATCCGCGACGGCAGGATTTATCGGGTCGATATCAGGACATTTGGAATCGCGATAACACCTAACTGGCTACTACACTGAGAGACCAGCACGCACAACATTCTCACCTCGGTTCGTGTTCGTTATCATTTATTGAAACCGTTAAACGTGTCCAAACACCGTGGAAATAAGGGACGATGTCGATGTGCAATGATTATTGTGTCACGTGGTAACATCGTATAAACCGTAATATATTAAAACCGTGAAACATCGCGTTTAGACCATGTAGCACGACAATTCTGACAGTATCACCGCGGTGGAAGTTAAACTATAGCGTCAACAATGGTGAAAGAGCCGCGGCTAAGATTTCCCGGATCCGAAAGTCTGAGGAGCCACGACGTTATGAGACAGTTATTGTTGCTTGTAGTTGTTCATGGTTTATTGACGCCTGTTCAATCGGTGAACGGTGTGATATGGGACAAGAACATAAGCGATTTCGTGCCGATCGTCAGCAAACCGATCTTCGCTGCGTTGAATCAGGAGTTTTTGAGCCGAAGTCGCGAAGAGGAGACTCACAACTTTCAAGGGAAGGCTTTTAAATTCTCTTACTTCGAGGTAATGCTTCTGAAATCTGCTTGTGTTGCTTATTTTGTCTTTCAGAGGTGTCGGTTCGGATAATCGAGGCTTCAGTAAATTGTACAAGCAAATATATTTTACCATGTTTGGATTCATCGTAATCTGAGAAATGTCACGAATGTAAAAGTTGCATAAAGAAATTTAAAAAATTGTACATATTATACAGTATATCGATTGCTCTACACATTGTCTTCAAAAACGTGAAATATTTTCGATTTTACTACTTCGCTAGTTCGTATATGTCAGGCGAAGTCTAATTAATGTTTCGGGTGTACTTCCGAAAAGCCCATACCTCCGATATTTTTTATACTCTGGGTTCTTACGTATTTTGACGTGCTGATTACGAATGCGATAGTGAAAATTGGCGCAAATGTTATTTTCATAGCGGGAACCGTGAAAAAACCCAAAAAAATCATAGTTTTCTCCATTTATTTCAGTCAATAATAATTTTGAAAAATACTTCAGATAAAAGTTGTAAGTCTCATCAAAATAGAGTATAAAAAAAAATCGGAGGTGTGGGCTTTTCGGAAGTTTATCCAATGTTTCTCTTGAATGGTTTTCCTATTTTTTTATCAGGTAGACGACGTGATCTCTAGCGCCGATAACGGGACAAGGATCACGGGTTACATCGGCGAGATTTGGAACATTTTAGCAGAATATTTAAATTTGACGTAATGTCCTTGGAAGAATGAACGTGAACGCGACCAGCAGAATATGTCAACCATGATTTATCGTTTCAGGTTGATACCCGATTGCTCGAGTTTAAAAACTTTAGGTCACAGGACTAACGACTCGTTCACTCCCGGTTTGCTCAGAATGATATACTTCAATCGAACGGACATCGTAGCAAGAGTCGAAGTATTCGCGGTGAGATTGCCGGCTGCTCAGATGACGCTTCCGTTGAAGATTTCTAGGCGAGTTACAACAGCTATGAATGCGAATCGAAAACCGATTGATCGTTGAACTTTTCGGAAAAAATTTGATATTTTCTATTAAAAAAAAAAAAAACCTTGATCCTCCGAAGTGCAAAGACGTGACGCGTTTCTAATGCCATTGTAGACACGACATTGTCTTAAAGCCAAAACGACACTACCTTACCACTTGGATGTGGAAACTCTACTCCAGGAAAGTCTGGTTCGCGATCCTGGCAACGTATGTAATCTTAAGTATATGCAGTTATGTTTTCCACGTGATCGAGGCGGACATATTCAGGGAAAACATCGTGATCCCAAGCATGGTTGATTCTTTCTTCTACAATCTAACCACGATATGCTTTCAAGGTGAGAGAAAAAGACAAACCCAAGCTTTTAACCCCTTGCCGTACCATTTTCTTCGCGGTTGCAGTAATTAAAACGTCTTCATCCCCAAAAGTGTCGTAGAAGCGAAGAGAAAATATATATTTTTTGTATGGCTGCATGGATTTTAATGCTGAAATATTGATTACAAACAAATCAAATTTTATTTCATCTAGAAACAAAGACGTAACAATCGTATTTGTTAGACTTCGTTTAAAATCTTCATCACGAGTCTGACTCGTTAAAATACGGCAAGGGGTTAAATCCGAGAAATCAAGTTATACTTTATACGTTAATTGTGCTAATTCTTTGTTGTTCGTTTTTATTTTTTGACGAATTATTTAATTGTGCAGGCAGCAACACAACTTCTAAGACAAGCTGTTCCAGGATGATTCAGTCTCTGACGAGCCTGTTCGCCTTATTAATTGCTACGGCGTACAACGCGATTATATTTGGCTATATATCACAGGTTGTCTCTGTAGTGCCTTTCAACGATATGATATCTTTACTAGAAAATACAGAATACACTGTCCTCACTCTGAATGGCACATTCATCAACGAGATGTTCGCGGTACGATCTTCAAAGTCAGCGATTGTCGAGCAACGTGTCGCGAAAGGCTTGCAAATCTGCGAGACCTTGTAAATAATGAAATTAGAGGAATAATAGACAAATTTCATTAAACAGTATTACAGTAAAGTCTTGATCTAAGTCTACTTGTGTGACCTCACCGACCACACCGAACGTAAATAGGAAATGACAGCGCATTTAAACACGGACGGCGCTAATACATATATGCCCCCAATAATTCGAAACTTTACTGTACAAACAAAGTTTTTTAACGCTTTCGAAAAAAAAACTGAGTACTTGCACGAAAGCGTAGAAAATTGCAAGCAACTTTCACATAAATATGACGCGAAGATTGGAAGTAGCGCTTTTACGAAACGATCAGTATGCTGCAGAATATTATTGACTATTTTCGGTGTAACTTTAAAAAAAGCTTGAAAATCGCCGTTCTGATTAATTGTTTGATTTGTCCGCCGAAAGTAACGAGTCAACTCAGTTTGACCGCGGACAGTAGTCATTTATTGTAATATTTTTTCTCGGCAGATAAGGATTGTTTTGCATTGGTATTTTCAGGCGAAACGTTACCCCGATCACTCGAGTAAGAGTCGTAAGAAAAGAGTTTTTCTTGTGCAGAGTCCAACTGAACTCTACAAGAGACTCTGCACGGAAGATTTAGTGACCACATTTTTGAGCGACGAAATAGCCAGAAATAAAAAGTATCCGTGTAAATTACAAACTGCGGGAAACACTATGCGAATCATTATATCATCTGGTATCTCGTGGCAATTCAAACACAAACGGAGCATCGATGTCGGGTAAATAATACGAAATTGAAAATAATATATATATATCACGTCAAATAAACAATTACACTGATAAAAATCTTTATATAAAATTTTGTACTTTCAATTGAAAATTAATTTTTGTATCGTTACAGACTAATGAGATTATATGAAAGCGGTATCCTGAAGGCGATTCATCAACATTGGCTGACATTGTGGAATGAAGACAACAATTCGATTTTACCCGAAGCGATTATTCTGGAACAGGTGCATTTCATTTACATGGTATTGTTCGGTGGTCTGTTGATGTCGCTGGTAATTCTCATACTAGAGCAAATTACATTTCTCTGCAATAAATAACATGATATTTGGTGCATGTGATTTTTAAGCTTGGACACATTTTATTTAGAGTGAAATAAAACGATGATAATTTGAAATAATGAATTGTTTCAACTAATTATTATTTTTGTTTTAGAAATTACACGGAGAAACTGATACATGTACCTTTATTGATTTATATAAAATTCGAATATATATAATTTTCAAACAATTTCTTGTTTCAGCTAATTAAATTATCCAAATCAATGTATAATCTGACGAAACGATTTTTATCTGCAAATAACATTCGATTGAAAATTGTATACTGTTCACAATCCCTACGAACACATATTAGAAAATGATTTATTTCAATCTTGATACGTGTTTACATCGCAAAACATAAACATGCCGGTGACCTAAATTACGATGTTACGCTTCCGTGACCGAAGAATTTATCAACTCAACATCGGGACATTTAAAATCATGATAAAGTTTAATTAGGCGTTGAATTGCGAAACCAACATGCACAACATTCTCGGTTCAGATCCTGTCCGCGGTGTTCATTGAAACTTTTAAACGCGTTCGGCGAAAAGCTGTAAAAGCTGTTCCGATGATATCAGCGATAAAAAACATTAAATGTAATTTTCAACATTATTTTTTAAACGTAATTGTAAATATACCATGCGCGATGATTAAGATTGACCTGAAACATGAGATTTCTTACAACATTTCTTAATTAAAATGAAAATCAAGAAATTTAGAGTTTTGCTTAGAGAGCTATATAAAGGTAGCACAGATTGTTTCCATTGACAATGTTTTGTTTCCTGCTACTTTATTCAAGACTTAAATTTACATTGATCATAAAAACGTGTAATTTGTTCATTCTCGTTTACTGCGGTGTTGTTACAGCAACTGACTCCTCAGCATTTATCGCTGGTAAACTAGTTTCTTCAACCTTCTTTGGTAACATATACGTTTTCGCCGCTATTTCTTCCGGTGGCAGCCAACTTGGTATAATCTTTGCATGTATTCGCCAAGTACCATATTGATTAGATAAATGCTTCTCAAATACAATGTATTCTAGAACATCTTTTCTTAATATTTCGCTACCCTTTAACAACCGTCCAAATCTGTCATAAATGCACAGTATCTGAAAAGATTTATCTTAATGAAACAATACAGAAACGATGTATCATATAAAAAAAATAAATTGTTTATTATTGAACCTGTTGAGTATGAAACCGGATGGTAATTTGCGAGAACACATTAGTCTTTGTTATTACATCTGCGCATCTGGCGTGTACAATACGTGCTGGTTCTAAGGATTCTAAGAATTTCCAAACAATTGTTTTGTCCTCTATGTTATGTAACATTTTCTATAATTAAACAAAATTTATCAATAGATTTTTAGTGTTAAATGGTAATGATATGTTAAACGACAAAATATTCCAATGTATGGAACTTACAGGATACGCAAACTCTGTAACATATTGTAGTAATTCATCCTTGTCTTTGCTGAAAATAGATGATATTATTATTGTATTAAATTATTGTTACTATATAAATTTCTATGACATATACTCACTTAGCCAATGCATTGTGTGCTTTCTTATATATTTCTAACGCTTGCTCTGGAAACGTACTCGTTGAAAAATCCTCTTCGTATGACTTTACTTTCCTAATAGCAATATAAGATTTTCCCTTTTTCTCAATGAATTCAATCTTTTGTTTTGCTCCCTAAATATTAAATGTCAAATAATTTTATACATTTCACAGATTACCTTATAATAATAAGATTAATATAATATTCACTATGTTCATTAAGCCTGTGTTTATGTACCTCTTTAGTAATAGTAGAATATTTTCCATCGCCTTCAGGTACAACATATGGCTCTATTATGGTAGACGTAGAAGATACGAGAATTGGTCTTTCTTTCCACTCCCTATGAGGTAACAGGCCTTGCTTTTTCAACATTGCTCGAAATCGTTCTTGTGTCACTGTGTCAGTATCTTCGTCGAAGTTCGGAAGTTCTACTTTAATAACCTTTTCTCTCCTAAATTTACGGAACTTTGGATCCCAATGTTTCGCAATGTTCCTATGTTGTTGAAAATTATAATATGTACAGTTTACAGGACTTGATATCGATGATTGATTATTCTGAAAAAGAATAACATTCGCTTAAAGATCAGAAACATTTACTAAATTCAATAATAAGAAATCAAATTACCTGTATATATTTTCCAAAAGCACAAACTGCGCCTTTATATCTTGACATCATCATGACAAATTGACTTTAAATATTCTGGAGGTAAAAATGTTTAGACTCAATATTGCTATTTATTTATAATCTATTTCTTTCACACGTACGTTGATACATTTAGGTTAGGTAGACATATAATAACAAAGCTTATCCAAATACAACATAACATATCAAGTAACGACTCAACTATTTCTGTGCGACTTGAATTTAGTGCAAATATAAATGTTATTAGAAGCCACTTTCAATATATTCTTGCTACAATAAAACATTAATATTGTTTCGTTATAAATTCGCTCATCCGGTATAGACTTGAACCAAGTTGAGCTTATAGCGAAAAGCGGACCTTATACAATTGTGCCGGTGAGTACTTACAGCACAGACGAGGTCTGTGCTTACAGGCTAAATAAAAATGGAACGTATTCTGATCCGTGCTAAAAATGACGTAGGTTCTGTTCCAGGCTAAAAGATGATGTAGGAAAAAGTAGGGACACCAAAACCCCGGGCGTGAACAGTCTCATTTCCTCTCTGCCTGTAAGTAATTATCATCAGATAATAGTGCCTCATGGGTGATTTCGGTGATGTGTAAATCTATTGATACGAGCTTAGACCATGGTCTAAGGTACTTACAGGCTAAATAAAAATGGAACGTATTCTGATCCGTGCTAAAAATGACGTAGGTTCTGTTCCAGGCTAAAAGATGATGTAGGAAAAAGTAGGGACACCAAAACCCCGAGCGTGAACAGTCTCATTTCCTCTCTGCCTGTAAGTAATTATCATCAGATAATAGTGCCTCATGGGTGATGTCAGTGATGTGTAAATCTATTGATATGAGAGTCGCCCTAATGCGCCACACGCAGTTCATATGGTACGGGCCTGAGGCGGCTCGAGAATAATGGCCGTCACGGGGAGCGAGACGCGCGGCCGGGTCAAGGGGGTAAAACTTTCGAAACTGCCTCTGATCGAGCACTTAATTTCGAAGCCTGGGCCTATGTAGACAAAAAAAAACTCATAACAGTGGTAAGAAAACATGCAGAAAAAGCCCCCCCTACATAGTATGAAATGCACGAGTCATTTCCACTGTTGGACCACATAATAACAATTACACAACCGTCGTTACGTCATGTAAAAAACTCAAATAAATTTGCGCCAAATTCTCGATGCAAGCTAACCTGTTTCGATTGTTGCAAAACAATGGTGAAGTAATAGGAGTTTTGTAGAATGCCTTGCGGTTTAAGTGACAACAACAATGATTGTAAACGTAATAGGGAACGCGACGAGTCTACAATAGCAAATTTTGATACCCACCAAAAGCTGTCATAGTTTAAAACAGATTCTCAATATCTATTTCGAGTCATACGCAATGTGTTAACCGTTTATTTATATCACTACCGTGCTGCATTTCCAGCTGATCGGCCACTGTGTATAATACCTTACATTGTCGAAAGTAAAATGTTACGTTAAATCTGAATTATCAATGGTAACGCATTGTTTGTAAAACATGGACGAAATCTGGTTCCATTTATCCAATCAAATTGAAACACTTCAGGTAATTACACATATAAAAAAGCTCATCGTCATTTCTTTCGTGGTATCTGTATTATGATTCTCATAGTAAACAATATCCATGTTATTTAATGGTTTTTGTGTCAGCACGAGAAAGTCTAGACTTAATTACATAATAATTACTTCGTTGGATCATGTGAACACTCAAATAATTTTTTCTGTAATTTGAATAGTTTTTCTTTACTACCTCAAAACATGTTAAAAGGACAAACAACTGAAGGTCAATTTGGTTATAACCGTACTGAAAAAAGAAATACAGAAAATATTTGAATACTATTTCTAAATAGAAAATCTTTTTTAACAACATGTATTTTTTCCGAAAGATTTACACGTATACTGTTGTTCAACACGGACAACAATGGACCAAAGATTGGTTGATACAGGCACATCAATTTTTTTACGAATTAAGCAGCGATCACAGGGTACAAAATGTGAAGGAGGCAATGCAATCTATACTTAATTGGTTGGAGAAAATCTGGGACGATATGCAATTTCAGTATTATAACACACACTTTAGTGTTAAATCATTGTACAGAAATTTGCGTAACAATGACGGTACAGCATGACAATAATTATAATAAAAAATGTACTTTCAAGTATATAACAGTATTGACAGTAATATATATCTTGATTTATCAACTTTTTAGTGTCAAAGAGAGAGCTAGCATTTTGTTTGACAGGTTTAATTATTGGTGCTTTACTTGGTTATTATATCGGAACTAATTGGGGATATACTGTACGCCACATGCATCATATAAAAGCAGTAATCTGTCATCAGTACATTGGTATTGAGGTATTTGATGCGATTACTTTATTTATCATTCTTTATCATATTATTCATTCATATTCTTTTTGTAATTGTTCTCAATAGTTCTTGTATACATCACACTTGATGCATCTTAATAACCGATGCATAACTTGCAGGGTGTGTCGATGATGGAGGATTCAGAAATGCCTATGATTCAACGACCGAACGAATTATTGATACAAGTTAAAGCAGCTTCTGTTAATATTGTTGATGCAAAGATTTGTTATGGATACTCCAAATTTTATCGAAGACTGCTTAATTATGGAGTATAATATTTTATTTGCATTAATATCTGCATCGCTAGAATATGTTAACTCTCTCACATTAAAAATATATCAATATACATTTGTTCTCAGAGACACAGAGAGTTGCCAATCATATTAGGAAGAGATTGTACAGGTACTGTTGTATGTATTGGACAAAGTGTTATGAATTTTGATATTGGCGACGAAGTATTCTTAGCTGTTCCTTCGTGGGCTCCTGGTACAATGGCAGAATACATAATTGTCCCAGAAACCCAGGTGGTTAAACGACCAAAACATTTTAGTTTCGAATTATCTGCCAGTCTTCCATACAATGGATGCTTGGCATGGGATGCTCTAATTAATAGATCTACGATTCGAGAGGGGAATGCGAGAGGAAAACGGTACATATGGTTTTAAATAGAAACGCTTCCTCTTTAATATGAAAAAATTGAACATGAATTACGATTCTGTAGGGTACTTATATACGGAGGAACTACTCCAATTGGTTGTGTTCTATCGCAACTGGTTAAGTTGTGGGGAGGACATGTATGTACAATATGTAGACCAAATGGTGTTTCTATGTCAAAGGCGTTAGGAGCTGATGACGTTATAACATTAAATGGCTCAAGTTTAGAAAAGGAGTTACAATTATATGATAAGTATGTGTGTAATTCTGAAATATTTACATAAGAGAAAGTTATATTTTACGTAATTATACAAAATTACGAAATTTCCAACCATCGGGTTCTCGCTCACTCCTATTAATTACGTTTCTAATATGAAAATAATAATGTTCTAGATACGATGCTATTTTTTATACTGGAGGTCTACCAATCGACGAACGTATATTAAAACAACGATTAATGCCTAATGGTTCCTATGTATGTACAATTCCTGAACGATTGACTTCTGATTCGTTAGGTTTTATATGTAGAAGTATATTTGCTGGATGGGTACGAATAAAGTTACTGATACAGGTAAAACGAAACTTGCGTATGGCGCCTGAATCTGTTTTCATACGTATTAATTACTTCTTTCTCATGCAGTACATGTTTGGATTTAACATGCAGCAATGGATCGAAGGTTCAAAGTTAAATGTAACATATTTACAAGCATTGAGCGATTTAGCCGATGCTCAACAGTTGCAAATGGTCGTTGATAGAGTATACGGACCTCATAATATCGAACAAGCAATGCAACATATATTAGATCCCGACGCTCTTGGTAGTACTATAATAACGTTTCAGTGACAATTGAATATTTTTAATGTGCAGAAGTTCTCCAATGCATTATACACGATAGTTTTTTATCAAAACATAATGTAAATATTGACAATAGCTCCAAAACACTGTCAACTACCACTTTATACAAAATTGAACCTCACATGTATTACAGAAATGTAGTTCGCAAACGTGGTGCTGAAATCAAGACTGAACAAACTATTCTAACAGAAACAACGTTTCTATCATATTAAATTGTTATCTGCTTACACATCTACACGAAATGAGGTTTATAAGGAAAGAATTATTAATTATACAACAAATTAATGGGCAAACATTAGTTCGTGTATATATATACACATATACAAATGAAATCAAAGTTGTTATTATTTAAAAATGTATGATCTATTTTATCAAATAAATATAAAAATGTATAATTGCGTTTACAGTTACAATACTTTTAGACGTGGACAAATTTCAATTCCTCGAGACACTTTCTACATTGAATACCACAAAAAGTTCGAGATTTTATGCTTGAATAAATAACATTAATTAGTGACATTTTATATGAGCAATTATTTTGGCCTTCCACGTGGTTTTCCAGCCGCGCCTTTCTTAGCCTTTTTCGCAGCTCCCTTTGTTTCTACCATCTATTTGAAAACAATACAGTTTCAATCAAGTTTCAACAAAATCTGGAGCACAGAATTTTCAAGTGGATGTTGTTAATTATACTTACTTTGCGTTTTGCAGGACTAGGATTTGAATTTGGCAAGACCTTAAAAAATGTATCTAATCTGCCTTGAGTAGAAGTATTCCTTGCTTTGAGTAATTTCTTTGCCCCGTTTCTTACTCTGTCTTCATTGAATTGTTTATCACCACATAAGTATTGAACTAGACCTTCTTCATCTGGTTCGATCCATTTTAACTGAAACGTATTGCAATATTGTAGTACACCATACAATAGTCTCCTTTTTATGTTTAGTAACACTCTTGTGCATACGTGATTATTGTATACTCCCTTACATCAATGTTGTCAGGTTCAGCTATTTCAGGCTCTTGGAATAATAGCCGAGCTTGTTTATAGTTCCAATCTTCTGGAACTGAGAACTTTTTGGTGTCTAAATTTTCAATAATCTTCTCAAGTGATCTGTGTGTCTTGATCAATTCAATTGCCCTTTTCGGACCAATTCCTTTAATGCTGTTTGTGTAATCACAACCCAACATGATGCACAAATCAATGAACTATTAACAAATAGAATATTGAATAAACTTTATATGGATATAATGGCAAAAGTATAAGGGTTACATACTTCATTGTGATTTAACTCAAGGCCTTCTAATACTTTATCGAAATGAAACTCTTGCACCGGCATTTTTTCTGGCTTCACTGAATGTTAAACGACGAAGTAAAACATTGCATCCGAAAGTAAGCGCATCCATATCTTCGGTTGCCGTTGCAAAGACTTTACCAGCCTTGACTAAAGCAGCACACTGTGCTTCTGCTTCACAAGGTGCGTCGACATATGGAATACCCATTAATTTTAGCAACTGCTTAGCTTCATTTGCATGTTCTTTTGTAACTTTTACTAATCGCCTGTTAAACTTTTCTATATCTTCCACATTTCCTGAAAAAAATACATTAAAGATAATATTATAAATTTAAAAAATAGAACGATTTACTTAAATAGTAATTATAATTACCAGCTTCTTCTGCTGCTTGTAAAAGCTTCTGTGCCTCGTCTCTCCTTTCTGCACGTTTTGCTAGTTCATCACCTTTTAAGTTTGGCGGTTTTCCATCAAATACATATACGGGTTTCACTCCATTTTCTACCAATCGTATCGTCCGATAAAATATACCCATCAAATGACTATGAATGTAATAATACATGAAGCAACATAAAGAATGCAAACTTTATACTGGGACAAATATGGGAAACAGGTAAGGATGTCTTTGAAATAACAGGATTCAAATTTATAAAATACATTATAAATATGTAAATACATACCTTGTTGTTTCACCATCCACTGTAGTAAGCTGGGCACCTTCGCTCCGAACTGCTATAAGAAATTGATACAAGCACATAGATGCATCTATAGCAACTTTACGACCTGAAAAACATTTTTAAACATTTGAAACTTGGTTTGCAATACGTACAAACGATTATTAAGAATCAAATTGAATGATGTCAGATTCATTGAAATAATAAGAAAACGTACCGAAATAATGTTTCAATTCTCGTTCTTTAATAGCGGTTGGCGATACATCAGCTACTAGTTTTGCTAAGCCTAGAATACCCATGATGGTTGACAAAAAATAATAGAGTTACAACTGCTCTATTTATATAATTAAACAATGTCTGAATATCAATGTTGTCGACAGATGCGTACAGCGAAGGCAATTCGCGCCAATTTATGCACTAAACTATAGATATATATATATATATGTGTGTACTTGATTTGATTCGCTGACATTTTGTCACTTCGACCAATAGCAAGATTATATGTACCTAAATAGCCAATCAGACTCGATGCCTTCTTTAGAGTCACAATATATATTAAAATAATAAATGATAATGTAATATCTATATTTCTAAATGACAGATAAGATTTTATCCTGTACAGACATAATTTTATATAAATATTTCTGAACAGTAGATATTTTAATGACTTATTGAACAGTACTAAATAGAAGACATCAGAAGACATGTGTACTACAGAGCACGTGTGTGCTGTGCCTGTCCCATGTGGTTCTCGTGTGTATTTAGTATTGAATGTTATTTGTAATGGAAAATAGATAGACTTGTGGAATCTCTCCCTTTACCAATCCTCAACTATCGCCTAATTTCAAGCGGGACCCTACTTTTTATTAAGGTGGGTTCCGAACCACATATTTTGTCAACAACACGTGAAAACGCACCCAGAGGGCCACTTCCCGGCTTTTTACCGAGCGGTCACCCATCCTAGTGCGTCCCCCAGCCCTACGCCGTTTAACTTCGGTAATCGAACGAGAAGTTCTCGTCGAGAACCGATGTTCTCAGCGACGCAATGATCGTTGACGATTTAATTAAAACTATCGAAGATGATGAGGAAGTGCCAGATTATTCTGATAATTCGGATGTAGAGGACGATGTAAGATATTGTTATATAAATCTATAATATCAGAAAACTTTGAGAAGTTTTTTGTAAAAGTGAATAAAACGATAATGAATCTATTATTCGAATTTTTGCACGTGGAAATAATTTATTGTTCTTGCAGTTTCAGCCACGGAAACAGAGTAGAAAAAAAAACAAAGATTTCGATAATAATTTTCAATTTGTAAATGACATTTCGGAGTATAATAAGGACACATGGAATGATTTAAGCAAGTATATTAAACGAAAGGTGAAAACGAAGCTTGATGACAAGATTAAGAAGATTAGACAACAAACTGAGAATGAAGTATGTATATGCGTTATCAGATTTATTGCAGTTTTGAATTCACTACATTGTTTATTACTGTATGGAGGTTATCGATGTCAATATCTATGAGATAGAGTCTCTATAATTCTTAATTTTAAGTCAATAATGATCCAAAAATATTTAACAATTTTAAATAAATATCTGCCCATTAATTTTTCCTATATATTTAATTTAAGAAAGACGACGACAACAATTCTGTCGTAGATTTATCAGAATCTAAACAGGATGATGACGATGATGTTTTTCTTTCAGAAGATGAACTTAAAAAAGGTATGATCAGATTTTAATTATATTGTATAATTTTGTATTTTTTAATAAATTATATAAATTATATTTGATTACAGATGTATTTAAGACCAGAGAAAGGAAGGGTAAAAAGAAAAAGCCAGTTAAAGAAGATGATGATGATGATGAAGAAACAATTAATTTTGAAGAATATTCTAATTCTGAACCATATGCAACCTTTTATCAAATGAATTTATCACGACCTTTGTTAAAAGCTATAACAGCTATGAATTTTGTACATCCAACACCTATTCAAGCTGCTACTATTCCAGTTGCATTAATGGGACGAGATATATGTGGGTGTGCAGCAACAGGTACTGGTAAAACTGCAGCTTATATGCTTCCGACACTAGAAAGATTATTGTATAGGCCTTTAGACGGTCCAGCCGTTACTCGAGTTCTTGTATTAGTACCGACAAGAGAACTTGGAGTTCAGGTGTATCAAGTCACCAAGCAATTGTCTCAGTTTACAACAGTTGAAGTAGGATTGTCTGTTGGTGGTCTGGATGTAAAAGTTCAAGAAACTGTATTAAGGAAGAATCCAGATATTGTAATAGCTACGCCTGGAAGACTAATTGACCATATAAAAAATACTCCGACTTTCTCATTAGACAGCATTGAAGTACTCATTTTGGATGAAGCCGACAGAATGTTAGATGAGTACTTTGCTGAACAAATGAAGTACATAGTTAACCAATGTGCAAGAACCAGGCAGACTATTTTATTCTCCGCTACTATGACAGAAGAAGTGAAAGATTTAGCTGCTGTATCGTTAGACAAACCAGTGAAAGTATTTGTAGATAGTAATCAGGACGTTGCCTTCAATTTACGCCAAGAATTTATTCGGATACGAAAAGAAAGAGAAGGAGATCGCGAGGCAATTTTAGCTGCTCTCATTTGTCGAACTTTTCACGATCATGCCATGGTTTTTGTGCAGACGAAGAAACAAGCGCACAGACTTCACATTTTATTGGGATTATTAGGCATAAAGGTTCAAGAACTTCACGGTAATCTTACGCAACCGCAACGTTTAGAAAATTTAAGAATGTTTAAAAATGAAGAAATTGATATTTTATTGGCGACAGATGTTGCCGCGAGAGGTTTAGATATTAGTGGTGTAAAAACTGTAATTAATTTTGTTATGCCAGCTACCATGCAACATTATATACATAGGTATCTATAATATGTTTATACATGTATCTAATATGAATAAGGCATTTATCATAAAATTTATTTATCAGGGTTGGGAGAACTGCTAGAGCTGGTCGTGTTGGAGTATCGGTATCATTGGCTGGGGAACAAGAACGTGCTTTAGTCAAAGAAATTATTAAAAACGCAAAAAATCCAGTGAAAAATCGCATAATACCACCAGACATTATTGAGAAGTATAATAAAAAATTACAATCACTTGAACCTGACATAGAGACGATATTAGAAGAAGAAAGAAATGAAAGAGAATTAGCTAAAATGGAAAATCAAACAAATCGTGTCGAAAAATTACTTAAAAATGAAAATAATAAGGGTGAAAAAAGAAGTTGGTTCCAATCTCAAAGAGAGAGGAAAGAAGAGAAAGGTTTGTCATATAAAAATTAATGTTATTTTCAGTTCCATCAAGAAAAATATAAAATTTTTCTTTTCGTCTAATATAAAAATAAAATTAACGTTGTTTTTAGAGAAATTATCATTAACTGAAAAGCAGCCTAAGATTAAAGCAAAGAAAAAGCAAGATAGGGAACCCTCGAATTTAATTGAAGAGAAAAAGAAAAAAGTACCCAAAGAACCTAAAAAGGAAACGGCAGAGGATAGAGCAAGGAATGAATTAGATAAGACTGCAGCATACCAAGCTAGATTAGCTAAAAAGAAGAACAAACAGAAAAAAATACGGGCAGTTATAGAAGATGATAGATCTACAACTAGTAAGAGAGGTATATTACAACAAAATCTTATCTTCATATTTAAAAGTTTAATGGTATTACTTTTAGTATAATATTGATTATATTTTAGCGGGTCTAAAACGACCGAAATCTTCATTTGTTGCCGACTTAACGGATACAAGTAAAAAAGCTGTAAAGAGAATGCGTTATGAGTAAGTAATTCTTTGATTTAATATTTATAATAAAATGTTATGTATTCCAATGTTACAGTTCTAAATAAATTTATCATATCAATTCTAGGACAAATGTTAAGAAAAAGCAAAGTAAAACAAAAGGTGGACAAAATTTCAGTGGAGGAAAAAAGGACAGCAGAAAAACTTTTAGAAAACGTTAAGATGAATTTTTATATCTGTAACTACATCTTATTAAATACATACCATTTTACTTAATTTGTTTTATTATAGAACCGTTACAATGCGTCACTTACGTCTCACAGATTGACAGATGAATAGCACTGAGTAATTGGTTTTTTTTTTCATCAGAATATGTATACTTCATAGTCTATAACCTGTTTGAAAAAATTGCAGTACTATGCAATTTGAATATCTGCAAAAAGCAGATATTACTAAAATACTATAAAATACAAGGTAGTACATTGCAAAGATGTTTAAATTTATCAATTTCACTGAGAAACGTTGAATGAAATTTCATCAATTTAAAAAACAGTAACAATGCATTACTAATGTCTTATGAAACAATACTTCAAGGAAACAAAAGAGAATAATCTATGACAATAGGAAAGAAAGTACAAATCGCATTATTTGCATTGTACTGTAATTTAGTGAAGAGGTAATAGGTATGTGTAATTCTATAATGTTTAGATAATAAAAGCAAACATTCATCGCCATTCACAGCCTCATTCACAATTTCCATTCATCTTTAGGTTTAATACAGTTTAATGCTTAATACTAATAATCCTAATGTTGAAAAAGGAAATTTATAAAACCTAGGCCCATTTTAAATTACTTGAATTCTATTCATTTTTGTATCTAACTTCTTCTCTGACTTTCCAACAGTAAATTTCCATATTAATTTAGAAATATTTTTTTATAAAATTCCAAGTACGTTTAGTAAAATACGGTAGCTTTTTATTTTTTCATTAAATAATTTCAGGAATACTTTTGTTATCGATCAAAATATTAATTAACAAGAATGCAATTTCGTAAAAAAACTCTAATATACATATATATCGAAAAGTTAACATGAAATTATCATTAAGTATTTCTAAGAAGATATAACTAATCGCTTTTGAGTTCATTTAAATTATGCGCGAACTGTTGTACGATTTATGTCAGGTCATGGGAATATTACCGCATCTTAAGTATGGAAAAGTTTTTAGATACAAATTTGAACCAGAGTGATACGAAAGTAGTTTATAATACATATACAATGACAGTGATACAGGAATAACTGCCACATACGAGGATCGTGAACTTTCAAATTGATACATGTATAGATACTATTGAAGTATTTATAAGGTCACCGTGTTTGAAATAAATTAATAATTAAAGGCCGTGCGCTGACCAAATCTCAAACAATTTAAGTTAAATTTAGGATTAAAATATAAACAGATAATTTTGGGAGACAGTGATAGTTAGAGCTATAATTTCCTGAATAGAATAATAATAATAATAATAATAATAATAATAGTCGCAATAAGATAATAATAATAATAATCAAATTAATAGAAACAAACAACTTTGGATCACAAAGCCAATTGACACACGCCTTTTTGTCTGGAACACAATGTTTACAGAAATCCAACAACGTCATGTTGTTCTCTTCTGCGTACAAAAACAATATATTTTATACATACAGACACATTTTTGTAACAAAACCGGTATTCGATTATCTTGCATTAAAACTGAATCTTAACTATGATAATAGTATATATATATATATGAATTCATCTATTTGGAAATAGTTCATCACATATATTTTTTACATTTATCTGAAGAAACAGCATAAAATAGTATAAACGTTTATATTCGTTAGTGCAAAAGTGAACAATACAACAATTGTCAGATGCTTTATAAAGAAGAAAGTCCTTCAATTAGAAAACATTTTTTAACGTTTCTATAAAAAAAAATGTTTCTCATACATTTATTAATCCGATGAAGAAATCAGTGTTTTATACCATCGAATGTGCCACTGCTTTTGTTAACATATGAAGAAGTTAAAAGTAGGACGTGTTTACATATTCTTTCGTATTTAAAAGAAATACATTTTTCAAATAATAAATGTTTAATTTGTTGTCACTCCAGAAAGTTCATTCGAATTATTAATCTACACGTCTTCATTATTTGATGTTAATGTATAATTATCTTAACACCTTACTGTCTAGACATACGCGAACGACAGGTTTATTAATTGTTGTACATAACCAAAATATTCTGTTTTCTAATTTGTAAAGTATTTTTAGATTCTTTAATTCTTATGATCATCACGTCCCTTAAGTCTTTCCCCTATTACTAACATCCCCTTGGATACAGTTCATTCATTTAATTATTTATTTACTTTATCCGATTCTCTTAATGCCCTCTTTGCTGGTGGTTCTTCAATCTGAAAATTCATATTCTTAATATCTATAGAACTAACATCATAATTCTACTTGCTTACCTCTTCCTCTAAACCAGGTAATTGAATTCTAGTTTCTGACGCTTCCGCTGGCTGTAAACAAATTTCATTTGTCATATTTCGGATACTATTTATTGTGTGTAGACAACATAAATAATCTTCGAATTCGAGTGATAAATATTTTACGAAGTTATGTTACAGTTAATCTTGATTTTATATCTTAAAATATTTACCACACGTAATCGAATACTTTATACATATATAATATGTATACAAAGAAATATCAAATATTATCTTCCATAAAAATTTATAAACTATTTTACCTGTGCATCAATACATTCCACTTCTCCAATTTGCAGCTTGAAATCACATTTTACATATTTAAAAACGTTTAGTACTATCGTTTGCTACTTTACTACTTACGAAAACTGATCTATTCAATTTTAACTTGTTTTACATTTAAAGGGTTTGTTCCTGGCCATTATAGTGGCCAGTCCCCGGCCCTCTAAAGATTAATATGAATCGAAAATTTCTGTATTTTCTTACCCTTGCATCAGTTTCGTTTGGCCCAATGCCCACTTCTTTTTGTTGTTTAGACTTAGCCCTGCGCTGCGGCCTTTCACTGACAGAATGTACATTGTGAAGCGATCCTTTTCCTTTGGGACTGGACATGTTAATTTGCATTTCGGTGGGTAAATAATTCCTGTTGTTCGCCAGCAGTTCATCTGCACGCTTGAAGTACATGGTGGGAATTCGTGTCTCACTTGGGAATTCTTTCAAATCAAAATTTGTCGTCTTAGTAAATATTACATTCATAGCTAAATCACAAACTGCCCATAATTTCTGCACAGAAGAACATAATGTAAGCGTTTTGTAAATAATGTATATATATATATATATATAATAAAATGTTACTTGAAATAATTACATAGTTCATGTTGTTATCTTCTGGTTTCAGAGCATCTTTGTGACTTTTCATTCGTTCTATGAGATTTTTGTAAAAACCATAGCAATAGTACTCATTCTTCGTTATTAATGGTTCTAGTATAAACCATAAGCATTGCTGTACGATTTTCAACTGAGAGATAATTATGTGACTCGTGAATTCTGGATCGTGCGCAAGAATTGGGACAGCGAATACTAGCATGTAATCGGGAAGAATGTGAGGCAATTGACCTGAAATGATAATTCAGCGAAATCATTAACATCTTTTTGTTCTGTGTCGCGTTATGTCGTGGAAGAAACATAATCTGAAACAATATTTCGATAATGCCTTACTATTTAGTTTCTTACCCATGGCCCGTTCTACGGTACCCAGCGATAATGTTTTGACATAATCCCTCCTTTTATTTATATCAGTTTGCATATAGGTTTTTAAAACACACTTTAATCTTTTGTCTTGTTCCTTGCCAGCAAGAGCGTAATAGCCCATAAAATCTAGTGGCAAACATTTGTTTGGAATTCCTCTTCCAAGTCCTTTATGTAATTTACTGCCAAAAGCCTCTCTTACTTGGGGAACTTCATCCTATGAACCAATTCGAATAATTATATGTGCGAGCTATGTTCTCACGGGATATATTGTAAACAGGAACTTGAAACCAGTATGATTTTGATACCGGTATTGCACTAATAAAACTGTACTATTTCTAGCTAATAACATACCACCATGAGCTGCGACAGATTATAAAACTGTTCCGCTGTGAACTGATCTCCAACACCCTTTTGCTCGCAAATCTTCAGCATTGAGCAACCAGCTTGTAATCGCAACCAACTCATTTCTGCTTTACTTAAACGACCTTGTTGTAAAAGATCACCTTTGTTTACTACAAATGCATTCAGCATTCTAAATGTTTTTTGTGCAGAGAGAACATCAGTCTTCAATCCTAATAACCAGCGTGCCATACATTTTAATCCTTCTAATCTACAACGTGTTTCCTCAGGTAGTTGATCTTCTCTGCACCAGTCTCCTTCAATGGTGTCTGAAGTCTGTTCGCTGCTTTCCTTTACTAGCAGCTCCTTGACTATCTGCAAACGCATATATCAGATGAAACTATACTCTTTAACTGCAATTTACATGAATTGATTGAACAGATAAGATAATAACATTTACCTTTCTAGACACCATATTTTTTATTTGTACTTGATATTTCTCTGGTAAATTATAAGCTATATGACCTAACGTGACTATTGATGTTCGATAATATTCTGAAGTCGGTGTAAGGGTATTCTTAATTCTCTCAATAATTTCAGGGAATATGGTATCGTGAATATTGGTCATATTAACGAACAAACATCTGACAGCCTGTTTCGCTTGTTTCGATGTGCCCGTTTCAGCAAAATTCTTACAAATTGGAACCATGAGGTTCATAATGTCTGGTGCAACATCGCACAAAGGTTTGTATTTCCCTAAAAATGTAAAAATTGAAAGAACCAATGGTGCTACCATTTCATCCTCTAATTTCAATAGATGAACAAGTTGCATCAAAATATCATTGTGAAGAAAATGTGGACCAAATACGAATGAAAGCATCTGAAAATAAACAAATGAGTGTACATATCAAGAATAATTGAAAAACGTTATTTGTATTAATTCATTAGGTATTATTGTCAACATACCACAAGTAACCTTAGACCTTTCTCTCCTGCATTGTTTGGGTTAAGCCCAACTTCTTCTATCACATTTCCTCCTTTTAAACAATCTAACACGTATCCGATTAAAACCTGTATAGTTATAACCAGTATCAGATATGCCCATTACAATTAACTACGATTAATATAATTTTAATTACCCTAATAGCTTCTTCATCGATCATGACAGAACTGACTCTTTCCAACAGCATTTTTATCGTATTGTAATACAAATTCGTCATTACCGGTTGACCCAATTTTTTGAGAACCATACTTATTGTATCTGCACACTCCTTGCAAGATACATTTGGTTGAACTATTGTTTCCATTCCTTGTAGCAGTGTTGCGTCTTTTCTCATATGAGCACTAAATTTCTGTAAAAATTCTTGAACTTTCATTGGATCTGGCAAAAAGCGAGATATTTGATGAATTTTAGCCACTAGTTCAACCACTGCATCTGGTTTCTTCACTATCTCTAACCATTCAACTACTGCCCTCCGTACCCTAGTAGAAACAGAAATACGAAGATGATATACATGAAATTATACAATATTATTAGAGCTGTGCGAGAACGCGAAAATTTCAAGACTCTCAAATACATCAGAATTTCTGAGAATATTAGGGATTTCCGAGCGTATTCGGATTCTCGACTCAATGCCTATACTCACGCAAGTTGATGTTTCTGTAGTTCAACAAAAGCTTTGGATGCATGGTCATCGATTGTACCTAACAAATGATACAATTTTTTCATCCTCTCATCAGCCGGCAATTGGTAAGGTACTAAACAAGTGTTTAATAACCTTTCTACCAATAATCTATCTTCCATTCCCGCCATGTAATAACCATGTAATATTTTATCTTTAATCCAGGTAACAGCCTTCTTTGTAGCTTGTGGTACGTCCGCATCATTTAAGTGCTTTTTATATATCATTGCCAATCCTGCCATTGCTTCTTTCCGGATTTTAAACTAAAAATTAAAGAAATCATTAGCATATAGAGATAAAATTATATTTCTGTTGGTTATTCAAGATATATTTTCATGCGAGAACATACCTTTTTATCTAAAGTTCTTTCTTTAACAAATTCAAGCAAATCTTCACTGTCAGATACTACTTCGAAATCCCTTCTGGCAGTGGTTACTATAGCCATAACAACTTCGTATCGAACACTTTCGTCTGCGTCGTGTTGCCTTAATTTTAGGGTATCGGTAATATCCTTTCTTAGTTCAGGATGGTTTAGTAAAAAATGCATTGAATACTGTACACATTTTATGCGAATCGATACACTGATGTCGTTAAACCTTCCTAAGAATGCTCGCCACAATTGCGTATGTTGCACAGCTAACTGAGATCCTTTTTCAGAAAACATTCTGGCTAGCAGTGCCACAGCGCCCAATCTTTCAGTTTCAGAAGAAGACTTTAGTTTACACTCTAATTGTGGAAGGACGGACAATAAGACGCTTGGACATATGTGATTTAACTCGTAAATTAAATCATATACTTTCTTGCAAATTTGTAAACTTTTCTCCTCTTTACCCAAGATCAGTACATGGTTAAAGAACTATAAATTTAAAACAAAGAAAACATGATTCTATTATCTCTTCTTCTTATGTAGAGAAATATTAAACATGCAATATTTGAATTTTATTTTACTCACTGCTTGAATATACGGTTCTAATGTATCGCTACATTTAATTACTAGTTCCTTTGCGAGCAAGTATGCATTCTTTTTCTGTGTTTTGTTTGGCTCTACGATATTCATAAGTATAATGTCTAGGAGTTCGTTACTAACAATATCTGACTCGGTAATAAGTGGACATAATACGTCTAACATAAAGCTTTTCACTTTCCCAGAATGTTCATCACTGTAATTACAAAATAAATTAAGTGCTTACTATTTCTTTGTGCATTGCATGCTCTTCTTTGTAATTATACTCACTTCACTATCCTAAACATAAGGGAAAAGAGTGCACAAAAGATTTCTTGACAGTCTTCTAATTCAAAGCACATGTTAAAAGATTTCACGTACGCCAAATTCTCCAATAGGTAAAAGTATCTTTTAAAAGCAGGATCTTTAGGGTCTTTTAAACCAGCTAATTGTTTGATCAGAAACAAAAATATTGTTTTGACCTAGAACAGTAAAAGATTCATTTTATTTAAACATCAACCTGAAGTACTTGCAATGCGATCGCGTTGTTCAGATTTCATGTTGAATAATACTACTGCATTTGGTAGAGTGAAACCTGTGATAATGGTTTGGAAAACAGCAATGCGCTGCTTGGCCTTTGTCAATACATAGAAACAGAATAGCACGATCGCATTGCTTGGCACTGTTCAATATGGTTCTTGAAATAACCCCTGGCATTGAAAAGGTAAAATTTTATCAGGAAGTTATGACTTTCTTCAAACAAAATTATACATTTCTATAGTTTACCTGTTCAGCATCTTTGTATGGTGCTTCGGGTGCATACACCCTTAAAACGTCTGCAATACAGCATGCGATCAGAAGTTGTACATCTTTACTTTGATGCATTAGAAAGTGTTCTTCTGCCAAATGTAATGCAAGCGGAATATATTGCTGATACATCCCTTCGTCTTGTCCCATTGCTTGCAATGTGTGAGCTAATGTCTATCCGACAGATTTTCAAGATATTCAAATTACCAGACCATTCTTTTTATGAAATATTATATGCTTATTATATCTAAATGTACCTTTAATCTCCGAATGAGTTCATCAGGACCCAGATCTTCTGTGACAGATCTGCACCCTTGCGGGTAAACTATTTCCGACATAATGTTTACTTAATGGTTCAACCAAATACGAGAAACTTTATGTCCTTAAAATAATCTAGAACACTGTCCAAATTCTGTAATATTACACACTTCGTTAACCATTAATTAATTACTAAAGCACCGATAACGGAGATAAATCATTTTCACGGGAAAAGTAGAAAGAAAACATTTTAAAACAGTAATCTTGAAATCAGTCGAACTGAACACTATAAAATGTTGATGTTTATAGTCACGATAGGTTAGCGACTTTCGCGATTGTACACTATTGTAGCTTCTGCATCGGTTACAAACAGCAACCATAAATTGTCACGTATAACCGGTAAATACAAGTCACATAACGAAAATATGACTTAAATCAGTTCACTGAAGGAAAGACTAACATGCTGGTCCGTGTTTAGATTCGTTAGAACGTATTAATCATATTCTACATTGGATAATAGTAAAACATGTCGCGTAGGTTATGTACACTGGTCGGATATAACTACACGAAAGCGACGTAAACAATATTGTAATTTAACATATTCGTAAGCTACGAATATTCCGTGGTGCACATTCGTGTGAGAATATCAGTTATTTTATGCATTAGAAGGTGTATTACCTCAAGATATGCATAGGCACCACAAGGCCTGTGACACTCGGAATATCAATAAAGCAAATATATGTGATGGATAACACGGCACTAGCTTAGTTTTTGATGTTCACACACTATCGCGGTGTAATTATTACTAAGTGCGAGTGTATCGCTTTCGGCGTAACTTTCGGAATTTTTTGTGAATACTTGGCATGGTAAAACGATCAAAATGTCATCAAAAAAGTAGCGAAACAGTTTTCGTAAACGGTTAAGCGTGTCAAAGGACGCAACAGCGCAATTCGATCACTTGAAGTCAGCTACATTTCGCGATACCGGGAGACACTTCAGACTTTAAGCGGTAAACGACAAACAATATGAAAATACCGAGGGAAAGTAACGGTAATTCTATTGGTTAGAACGCGTAGATGAACCATAACGAACCAATGATGCAATGACATATACTATCGTGAAGTTGGAACACAATGTAATGGTGTGTTCTAATTAACACGGAAAATTATAACCGACATAATGTTATGTTAGATTCTTGCAGCTATTAAACCATTTTTAAACGAATATTTTATATGTTTAGGGAAATGCATTTCAAACTTCTAACTAACTAAACTTTTAAGCAATAAAATAACAGTACTGCACATGCTAAATACTGTATAGCAGTCCATGTTTCAAAACAATCTCTGAATATGTATACATTTAGTATATTTAGAATAAAGCTTGAATAATATTTTACAATGAGATCTCCAGGATAGAAAAATTGTATACGTCTAATGAGCCTTATCGTTTTAGAAATAGATTAAATAAATATTTTATAATTTTTTAAAAAATATACATATATAAATGCGCTTCATGAATAATATAAGCAAAAATAATGTAAAAAACACTTAAATAAATATAGTTTCCATTTTTACCAAATTCATTAGAATATGGTTGAAGTAGATACAGCTAACCGGAAATCGCGTTCTTCTCTACCTTTTCTGTTTGGTACATGCAACGTGTGCATACACTGGTTCAGCGCTGATCAGTTTTATTGTGAAAAAAATTGATTATCTCGACCAGGAAGAAGTTTAAACAATGGTAAGTTTTTATATCAAAGGCATTGATAATTTTAAGAAACTTTTTAACAATATTTTTTCCGTAATTGCATATATTCACTTGTGAATAGCTCTTGATATGTTAGGTTAGTTGCGTTCTTAAGCACGCGGTTTTCAATTTGTGTCTTAAACAATGAGTCATACAGATAATTCATTTAATGCAAAATTGTTTATAAGTCCGTGATTTGATATAACATTAAGCGATCCCATTCTTAATATACAATTAATAGAATAAAGTACAATCAATAAAAATATTTGTATACAGCAATGACCATAATGTTACAGGCAAGTACAAAAACAGACAACCCCGAGAAGCCAGGACAGGAGGTAACCCCTATTCACAGAATCAGGATAACTCTTACCTCAAGAAATGTCCGCTCTCTCGAGAAAGGTAAATTATCTCGCCGAGAATTACTACTATGTCATATCATTCTGAAACTTACCGTAATAATTTGTTATTTTAGTTTGCTCTGAACTGATCAATGGAGCAAACAAACAGAAACTTAAAGTTAAGGGGCCAGTCCGCATGCCGACAAAAATTCTGAGGATAACCACACGCAAAACACCTTGCGGAGAAGGTTCAAAGACTTGGGATCGTTTCCAAATGCGTATTCATAAGAGAGTTATTGACTTGTATTCGCCATCAGAAATTGTGAAGCAAATTACAAGCATTTCCATTGAACCTGGTGTAGAAGTGGAAGTCACAATCGCCAATGAATAAGACATTTGAAAAATGAATGTATAAAGTTTTAATAAAAACTTGAAAACACTAAAACAGGTGTGAAATTTATGTGTATTGTATATTGTAGTTGTTACATTATCGTTCACCTTATAAATACCTAAAATTTGGAGATTACAAAGTATAGAGAAAGATCCTTAACAGAATATTAAAAGAGTAGCTTCGTATAAAAAGTGTTATTGTTGGTAATAATTTAAATAGTATTTAGTATTTATTTTATAAAGTTGATAGAAAATTATTTATAAATCATAATACATTGGGTTTTCAATTTTTATTTGATACTTTCTGTGTGTCCAGCAAGACAGTAACAAACTTCGAAAAGTATGATTCTAACTTCGAAATAATGATCACTTAATGAAAAGTTAGGTATATAAATTATTCTATGAACTCATTCTTCCTCTTGATCATCATTTTCTGGTTTTTTATCGTCTTCCGCATCTTCTCCGCCGCTAAAACCGTCCATTCCTTCCACTTCTTCCTCATCATCGTCATCGTCGCCAGCAACTTCTGCATTTTCAAGTTCAGCTCGCTCCATTTGTCTAGCCAATTCTGCTTCGTCCGTTGCAGTAACAACTTTCGGCTATTGATGAACATATTTTTTTTAGTAAATAATTATACACTCATACTGTACTCGTTTGTTAATAATAATTTTGGACAATGAAACTTACAGCCATTTGAACATTAAATACACCCCCAAGTGATGTTATTTTAGTTTCTATAGCAGTAATAGCATCATTTAATGCTTTTAAACCATCTTGCTTTTCTGGTGTAGATGTTGTCATAACTAAAACATCATAAAAATATAGATTTTAATATTAAAATTACTTACTGAAAGTATACATAAAAGAAGTAATGGTATACCATATAATGGTGGTGCAATTAGATTAATTTTTATTGGCAGTTCATCTGTAGAAAGAGCTAAACCAGCTTTTAATGCAGTTTTTACTGCATCAATTCCTTCATAACCATAACAAGCTACTTCTACATCTGCTCGGATTTTAACTGCTTGAGAGGTCAGTTTTCGTTTAATGTTATTTAACAACACTTCTTTTGTATGTTCGTCAAGACCACATTCTGCTAAAATAGATGGATCCCTAAAATAACGACATTTTAATGATCATTACTGTACATATATTATATCCAACTAACATTTCTCATTTTTTGTAACTTACAGGACCGATTGTTTAAAAAAATCATAAGCAGATGCCTTTTGCTTCCTATATTTTTCTTCAAAATACCATGCCGTTTTTTGATATAATTCTTCCAGCTGGTCGTCGCTGTCGTAATGTAATAACTCTGCAACGTGTCTTAAAATTGAATTGACAGCTTTTGCTTTTGCGTACCTCTCGGTACATTTCTCCACATCTTCAGCTGATACACGACGTTTACTAAGATCAATGTAACCTACATTTAATCAATTACATTATTTAGTGTTTTACTGTTTTAGAAATATATCTTATAATACTAATTTGATCCTTTTACCTTTCTCTTTGTCAACTCGAATAACAACAACCGGCTCGGTTTTTCCTACCCTAATGAGTTTATTAATGGACCTGATACGTCTTCTGGACAACTCAGATAATAGAATCATACCTTCGATGTTATTATATTCTAGTAAATGCACATATGCTCCCATCTCGGCTATGCTACGTACATTTACCATTACTACATCCTCCACTTCGGGATATCGTTTTTTGTAAAACCGACACGACAACACCATTTTTATTTCTGAAAAATACAATTCAACTGTTACTGGCACACACTTCTTTCGTAAAAAGAATAATTGGTGCTTATAAGAACAATGATAAATATTTAAAACACAGGAATGCGTATAGGTTAACTTTACGACTCCACTACATAAATTATATGATAAATACTATTTCCATGATTACCGATATGAGTGTATCTGTACGAAGAACTATCGATTCCTTACATACACTACCAAAAATATTTAAAACTGTAAAAATCTGTTGAAATATGTCAATAATCCATGTGCAATCTTGACTTTAATTTCAGTCAAGTTATTAAGAGGGCTACACCGCAGTGGTCAAGAGTAGATCACAAACTAAGATCAGTACAGAC
Source organism: Lasioglossum leucozonium (assembly GCA_028454225.1). Lineage (NCBI taxonomy): Eukaryota > Metazoa > Arthropoda > Insecta > Hymenoptera > Halictidae > Lasioglossum > Lasioglossum leucozonium. Next base: position 3,975,440 of record CM052211.1, on the reverse strand, counting down.
ATTGCATGCAATGCATTTTTCTGTCTACGGTTCTGAATTACCGGCTCTATAGAATTCAGTATTCCGAGCAGCGTGGAGATATTGTGCGCTTTTCGCTTTTTTTACAGAATTGTTCAGAAGAATTTTCTACATCCACATCATACACGAAAGTTTATTCATTATTAAACAATCATATTTAATATTTATTACAGCCGCAGATGATTCTTGCCGCTCTCCCCATAAGACACAGTGTTAATTCCGGCAAGATTCATTTGCTTCGTCAGAGCCTCCGTACAGCGCCAAAAGACGTAGTGGCAAAACGCTCAAACTCTTAGCCAAATTTTAATTCGACTTCCTCATCCAGATGGCGTCACATACCATTTCCACTAAAAATCTCAAAATAGCGCCACCGGGCGCAGTGGCGAAATAGTGAAACTGATAGCCAATCGTTATCGACAGAACGGCATTGACACGTGGCGCCACACGGACGAATGAGTCGAACTAAAATTTGGCTAACAGTTTGAGCGTTTTACCACTACGTTCAGTGGCGCTATTTTGAGATTTTAGAAGAAATGGTATGTGCTGCTACCTAAGTGAAAAGTTCGAACTAAAATTTGACTAACAGTTCCAATATTTCGCCACTACGTCTTTTCACTCTCAGCGGGACCTGTTGCCATTGGTCGAACTGGAGTCCGTTTGCTGTTGCGTTTTTTGTTAATAACTCCTTAACAAATCGCGGAGGACATTTTCAAAGAATCGCCCCTTTCAAAGAAGTACAATATTTTTGGAACAACCTGTCTAATATTTTGATGTAAATTCCGTATGAAATTTGTGTTAAATATGTAACAATATTCTCAGTTACAACTATGACACAATGCAAATAATTCTCTTAGTAATGTTCAGTTTATGCAATTGTATATATTCGATAAACCCTTTTTTTCTTGATATTAGGATTCAAATATATACTGCGCTTTCCAACGTTGTCAATATTTCGCATTTAGACTCTTCTTCCTCTGTCATTCGGAAGGCGAGTGTAAGAGATGGAGACACCAATTTACAAAAATGGCAACACTGTCCGTAGGTAGGTTCTAAAATTTCGGGGTCACGAAAATCGAAGGTACCGACAGAAGTTTCGTCACTTTAGTATTTAGACAGTCTCTGATTTAGAATACTCTGTGATTGTTATATGTATGTGGTTAATTTTTTCAATACAACCATCACCAATGACAATCGTTTTCGTGGATAATGTTCGATTACCAAGAACGACATGTTTCGATCAGGTTAGAAAATGATTGTAATCTTAGACAAGTTATGTGTATGTCAAATTTCAAACGAATGTAAAAAACTAAAGTGTACGCGCGACTTCGCGTCCTATTATTAGTAAAAATTGACAGGACAAATCATCAAAACCCAAATGCCTCTCATATCGAGGAACTGTCCTCACATCGCCAATCGCGGTGATCTCGCATTTATTGAAACCATTGTGTCTCAAAAAGAAGGATTTATAAAATGCAGCGAGTGTAACACGGATGGGCCTAATTTATGGTTATGCTTGTTTCCTGACTGTCGTTGGGTCGGCTGTGCTGAAACGCACTTAGACCACAGCACTGTGCACAACCAAAAATATCCTACTCATTGTGCTCATATAAACCTTTCCACAAACCGTATATGGTGTTACGCTTGTAAAAAGGAAGTTATAACTACACCGTGCGGATGCGTCCCTACACAGGTAGATATTAAAACACAGAGCAATAAGTTTTCCGGTGACGGTCCTGGTAATGTGGATTGCAAATCTGAAGACCTCAGCAGACTCATCTTGGATAAGTGAGTATGATTTTTACTTAGTGTTTTCTTAATTTGTCCATGGTGGGTTATCCCAACCACCTTACCGACAAGCATTTCACAACATTTCAAAACATGAATTAATTTATTTTTATTTTGTGAATGGTAGATTTTATGGTGAACTCATGAACAGAGTCAGCCATGAAAAAGATGGTATATTTCATGAAAGGTCTGGCGACTCTTCTGATAGTACAGACTCAGATGAAAGTAAAGATTTCTCTGGGAAACCAAGGGGGCTTGTTGGCCTTCAAAATATTGGCAACACGTGCTACATGAACGCTGCATTACAAGCTTTATCAAATGTGTCTCCTTTGACACAATTCTTTTTGGATTGTGGACACATGGTTAGCTATATGTCCAAAGATAGAAAACCTGGTTTAAGTTTAAGCTATCTGAACCTTATTCGAGACATGTGGAATAGGAAAACAAGAGGATACGTTGTACCACATGGAATACTGTCTGGCATTAGAACAGTTCACCCAATGTTCAGAGGATATCATCAGCACGACACTCAAGAATTTTTGAGATGTTTTATGGATCAGTTGCACGAAGAATTGAAAGAACAAATAGAGGATGATCGTGACAATGTATTAAGACTAAAAGGACTTGGGGAACAATCATCGGACGATGATGAAACTGAAATTGATGGCACTGGCTCTAGCCAATCTGATGCTGAATATGAAACATGCGATTCTGGAGTAAGTGAACAGAGTTCGCTTAGTGATGAAGGTGAACGTGGTACAAAAAGAAGGTATTCTCGAGTGTCTCAATCAGAAAAATTGAGAAGTAAATTTACAAACAGAAGTATCAAGAAATCGACAGTAGATCAGCCTTTTGCTCCACCTCAGAGGTCAACACAGAACTCACCTGTTAAGTATAGAACGAAGAAGCAAATGAAAACACGAAGTATCATTAGTGATATATTCGATGGTAAACTATTAAGTAGTGTACAATGTTTAACATGTGACAGGATCTCAACAAGAGTAGAAACTTTCCAAGATTTATCGCTACCCATTCCAAGTCGAGATCACATCGATATGCTGCACCAAGGATCTCTCACTCCACAAAAGGCAGGACCATGCTCGGATGTTGTATATGTAACTAATCAATCTGGATGGTTGTCTTGGTTCTTACAATGGATGCGCTCTTGGTTCTGGGGTCCAGTTGTCAGTCTTCACGATTGTCTCTCTGCATTTTTCAGTGCAGATGAACTTAAAGGCGACAACATGTACAGTTGTGAAAAATGTAACAAGCTACGTAATGGAATTAAATTTTCTAAAGTCTTAGAACTGCCAGAGATACTATGTGTCCATTTGAAAAGATTTCGTCATGAACTAATGTTTAGTTCGAAAATCGCAAATTACGTTTCATTTCCATTGGAAGGATTAGATATGCGACCATACCTACATAAAGAATGTGTTTCTAAAGTAACTATGTACGATTTAATATCAGTTATTTGCCATCATGGAACTGCTGGTGGTGGTCATTATACGTGTTATGCATTGAATCCTATTGTTAATAAATGGTTCGAGTTTGATGATCAATGCGTTACCGAAGTCTCTCCCGAAACTGTAAAGCATTGCGAGGCATATGTGTTGTTTTACAAAAAGTGGTCACCAGAGATGTTGCAATTACGCGACAAAACTATGGAATTGATGGAAATATCATCTCGATCCGATTTAAATTTCTTTGTATCTCGACAATGGATAAATCGTTTTAACACATTCTCGGAACCAGGACCCATAGACAACTCTGACTTTCTTTGTCCACATGGTGGTGTTAATCCTGTTAGAGCACAGTTTGTAGATAAGCTTAGTATGCCCATTCCACAAGCAGTTTGGGAATATTTATACAATACGTAAGTGAACATTTAATACGTTTAACTATTTTACTAACATTCGTAGTTACTCTATTCTGTTAAATAATGATGGTATTGATCATGTTACAGATTTGGAGGTGGCCCCGCATGTACGCATTTATATGAATGTCCAATCTGCGAAGAAAAATATGAATCATTACAAAAACGAAGAATTTACGAGATGGAAGTATTTCAACGACTAACTCACAACACTGACAATCCTACTGCTATTTATGGATTAGCTATGGCATGGTTAAGGCAATGGCAAAGTTTTGCACGGGGTAAAGAAACACAGCCACCTGGGCCTATCGATAACAATTCTATTATAGTAAACAAAAATGGTCAAAATGTCCTTAAAGTGGGTAAGTCTCTAACTGAAATATATTAAATTTCTTAATATGATTATTAGAGGAGTGTGAGAAGCGAGTTAGAATTTGTTGGACAATGTAACATGTATGCGTAAATGGATTCTACCATAGAAGTTATTTATAGGTTCGGATTATGGACAAATACCAGAAGAACTTTGGCAATTCTTCTTGTCAACATATGATGGAGGTCCTGAATTAATGCTGCATTCATGTCAAAGACCTGTTTCTGCTCAATCTACTGTTTCATCACATTCCACTTCAAATTCAAACTTAGATCAGAATTTTAAATCCAGTCGTACAGAGGCTAAAACCAATAAACTGTGCATTACTAGGAGTTCTGAAACAATATCGCAGCAAGACAGTGCTATTGAAAGTTTAACTTCAGATAGTGATTCTCATCAAACACAAAGGGATGTTAGTGAGTAAAGTTATTGCTTCGACGTCCCCTAAGCTGTATACACAAATTAACATTTCTACATGAACATTAAGGTTAAAGCTATATTTAAAAAAAAACAATTTTCAACTGTCATTTTAGCTGTGTTACAGACTGTCACTAAATTTGTAAAACAAAACTCCTTCGATTAAGTCACTCGCACTGTACCACTATTGTACAATGTTGTGGAGCATTGTACGACAAATTTTAAATAATTCCTGTGTATTTTATAACATTCATTTGGTGTGTTTATTGTTTGTCATTATGTGCAGTTTAACAGTAAATTTGTGGGTATTATGTGTATTTCGTGGGCAATTTGTTAGTACAAAATTTGTTATAAATAATTGTATTATTTAAAGACAAAATATTTAATTGTATTGTTAGGCCGAAGTCGGTTATATGTTGTTAGATTCCTGACTTTGCTATCAAATTTAACATTTTTTCTCTTTGTATATTTATTACAATGTTGTGTGTCATTCCTGCATATACAAAATGTAAAACTCTGTCCGAAATTACATATTTTCCGATTTAAGTGTGTTTATTTGAAACAGAAGCATATATAAATATATATATATACACACATTATGTATAAGTGGAAGACTGAAAAGTAAATCGACTTAATTTAGTGAAAAATTTTAGTTCATGCTGGTAAAACATACTGTGTATGATTGAAACTGCAATACAACACTATAGATCGATAGTCATACATGTAAGCTTTGCAATTTAGGAATCTCTGATAGAAAATTCGAACCGTATATTTACTGTAACCGTAATATTGTAATTAACTTATGAATGCATCAATATGTACATCTTCGAGATAAAAAGGTAGGGGAAAAGAATGAAAAGCATTTTTCGTTGTGATCTGACGGCCTTATATTGCTACCAGAATTATTAAAATCCAACTGTTAGTATTTATTTTGTATACCAACGAATCCTATCGGATTCTATACGTAAACTGCTCGCTTAGATATCATTATAATTTCTATAAAAAACAAAAATGCAGGGACACAAACACGAATGTAAAGTTAATATCGATTATTAATGAACACTGTGAAAAGTACCATACCTAAGATAAATAATAAACAATTTGGTCTTTTTATTTATTAAAATTTACGCTGGTCTTTATTGATACCTTTTAATATTGTACCATAATGAAAGATGAAAAGTATTGTATTATAAGTTCAATTAGAATATAAACGATGCTCACGTTAATTTTTAATGTTATTCTTTTGCATTATACATTCTTTCCTGCTAAATGTATTAATCAAAAGATGTAATTTATAAGTTCTTAATTAAGCGTCTATTTTTATAGGTCAAGACATTGAAACTGCGCCACTTGAAAAAATTAATAATATGTACATATGATGGAAAGCTATATAAATTATTGTAATTATTAATGACTGTTTATTGATTTTATATAACCCATAGAATTCTAGAATTTATTAACGGTTGAAGCGTTGAAAATACATAAAATTATAAATTTAATTTTTTATAATTTACGTTTATATAAAAATCATAATATAAATCAATTACACATAAATTATACTTTTTAATATTGGTCAAAATTGAGTTTGTCAAAAACTTGAACCCCTTGCGTTATAACATCGAGTCAGACTCGCGGTGAAGATTTCAGTCTTTAAACTGAAACAAAATTCTATTTTTTTGTCGATATACATATAGCCTTTGGAGAGTACAGAGATATCTCGTAGTGTTTTTTTTTCATTACTGTAAATCCATTTTAGTACTGTTTATTTGCAATTAAATATTATTATATTTTGTGAGAGTCTATGTGTTTTCCTTAAACAAAACGCTCTCTTGACTAGTAGCGAACGCGCCTTCCTCCCTCTAAACAATCGCGAACGACAAAAAGAAGTCCGCCGTGTCCGTAAAATAAATCGCGGTGCAATTTCGAATACGACATATTTCAGCCAGGAGTGGACCTATCGGCTAGTGTCCTCAAAATTTTCGCACCCCCGATTGTCACGAGGGGTACCAGACCCTTGAACTACAGTACTGACACGAGGAGAGATGTCTCGTGGACGTGTACGGCATCGATTGAGGCTTGCGCGTTCCAGGGATGCTGGCCATATTCCTCTGATCTCCCAACCCCTGTAACACGCCAACCCCCTTTAGTCTATGTCGCGATTAAGTGCTCGCGATTAGGGACTCGAGGATCGCGGTAGACCGTAGACGACCATGCGGTGTCGTAGCCCACGTAGTTAGACGACTCTCGACCCTTTATTTTCAACTATTTTCGTTCTCCGGGCCTGCTGCGACCCTTTTTTTAGTTTAGCCGCCGCGCCGCGCCGATCTGCCGAAGAGGTAAAACGCGAACGGGACGCCCGCAAGAGGCTGCAAGAGCTTCCGCCCCGACATCGTGGCCTTCAGGAACCGTAACCGTTGCCTCCGCGAACTGGGAAGACGAATTTCCAATTCGCCGTGTATCCGGTAAGTGGAACCGATAGAGAAGTCGACCTAGACCCGAATCCCAGAAGTGTAGAGTCTCAAGGGCTCCGGGATCTCTCGAATCCTAAACAGCAAACGAGTCGATTTTCGATCGCCCAAGACAAATTTCGTCGAACGTTCGCACGAGCTTCTCCGTGAGATTTTTTCTTTTTTCTTTTGATATAGATCAATCCGTTAAATCATACGCTGTAGCCTAGATAGAAACCGTTCACCTTGAACAGGGTAGAGTGTATCAGCGATTTGCCTCTGGAAATTATTCGAGAACGAATTTCCTCTGCGCTTGCCTGTTGTTATGTTGATGCTGCAATTAAAACACACCTCGTTCACGTTCCTATCTCGGTTTCGCTGTTCGTCGCGAAAGGATGCTTTCAAATTAATCGCCGTCGGGCAATGTCGGTCACCGAGCCCGATTCGCATCGAGCTAGATATCGCGTTGGCTTCTCACGTTTGATCATACGTTTTATTTGATACTCTCGTCGGTAGATTTCGAGAAAATAATAATGAACCGTGATATATGTATGAACAAACACAACAGTTATCGATATAATGGTTCGACGAATTCCATTGTATAGTGTTACGCATCCGCAACAGTTGATATTTGATAAACGTGTAAACCTCGGGTTCGCTTATGCCTGGCGATAATCTTCGTCGGAACGCGTCGCGTTTATGCCAATGATCATGTTTAAAAAAAAAATTTCTTTTTCTCAGCTAGAATCTAGGTATTTGACACGTATTCTTATTCGCGAACATGCTGCCTCGAAATTTCCGGTCTGATCGAAATGGAAGGATTGTTTCTTCCAGAGCAACGAAATAAAAAAATGGCCAATTTCCGTGGATTCTACATACCATCCATCGGAGCAACCATCAATGTCGCCTGGGAAACGTTAAAGTCTAAATGGCCAGAGAACAGCCCCTGCATGGAACTGATCCGTGGTCCTGGACAGCATGCTCCGGGACAGGACGGCCAAGGACAGTTCAAATCCTTCGAGGAAGGCGGCGATAATACGGAAATGATGACTATGAACGGCGATCAGGTTTATCGGGATCAGAGCAACGTGGCCGTGGCCGAGGACTCCTTCAGCTACCAACGAAACGGGTAAATTTCGTGATAATTCACGATAATTGTTTATCCTATCTGTACGACTGGGGATCAGTTTTTTTTTTTATTGAGAAACTATTTCGTTTGTACAAACATTTTTTTCTTGCGAAAAACATTTTTAATTGCGAATTGGCGTCGCAGCAAGCTGACGAGAGACGCTTAACGTTTCAGGGACAAAGTGAGGACCGGAAGCGTTAGCAGCGGCGAATTCAGCGAATACGACGAGGGCGGTGGCGAATTCGGCGGATCAGGGGTGAAAATCAACGAGTGGCAGGCTGCTTGGAATGTCACAAATGCCATACAGGTATTTCCGTGAAATGTTTCTTTATTTCATTCAGCTCCGTTCAATGTAAACGGTGTTCTTTTCTCGATGGATTCGGGACGTGGCGGGAAGAGGTCGGGTCGGGTTCCCAAAAATTTCGAGAGTATGACGCTCTCGAAAAGAATTCGCGACGGACCAATAAATGGGTTAGTGGGTTCTCGGAATTTTCGAAAATCCCGATTATTTCGGGAATCCCGACTGCTTCGAGAATCTCGAAATTTTTTTGTTCCCGACCCGATACTTCGACTACACGGGTCAGAATACATATTCAAATCCTATACTTAAATATCACAATAAGAAATTATTTATTTATAAATACGCAGGATGTTACATATATTTTTTGTAAGATGAATATTACATAATTTTTCCTGCTTTTTGTCGCCGTAAAATCTTTGATTACGTCATCAAAATTGATCGAGTTTGCTACCTCGGGTCCTGCAAAATGTCTGATGAGTTTTCATAAACCGCGGAGCCTTTCAAAACGCGAGGCCGGGTTCTATCGAACGCGCAGAATCTGCCTCGCGCCGGCCCTACCTCTAAAGATAACGGATTTTTCATATATTTTTACCAAAGAAGTGTAGGAACATTTTATATAACTCCTACACCTCGAGTGTGGCGTATCAGGGTGAATAACTATACTGTCTCTACTGTTAAGTCTCTTTATTCGTAATTCAAAATCTCCACTCGCAGCCTCACGTCTCTCACACTTCTCCCTCACATCCTTTGCGTTCGTTCCACTTATACGTTTCCATTCTATCTCTTTCCCATGCTCTCTTTCTCTCTCGCTCTCCATGCATCTATTCGGAAAACCCAATCGTTTACATACATACTGCGCTCGACGCCCCTAGCCACTTGACGCTCGTCAAGGGCCCCAAACGCTCTTCTTTCACACCTCGGCCCAAACAGACTTCCATTCACGCAAGACCCAAACACGCTGGCGTCACGACGTCGCGCCCACAGTCACTCTAAACATTCACACCCCTACAGAAGGAACACCTATGCTATCAAAAATTTTTTTACCCGACCCGAACGGGTCTCACATATTTTTCTTTGACAAGCCGCGTAATGACGGGTTCTCTACGAAAGAGTCGTACGGTTGTTCCAGGGTATGTTCATCGTGTCGTTGCCGTTCGCCGTGTTGCGCGGCGGTTATTGGGCGATCGCCGCGATGGTCGGTATCGCGCACATCTGCTGCTACACCGGCAAGATCCTGGTCGAATGTTTATACGAGCTGGACACGGTGACGGGCCAGCGTGTACGCGTCCGGGACTCGTACGTGGCGATCGCGAAGGAATGCTTCGGGCCTACGTGGGGCGCCAGGGTGGTGAACATCGCGCAGATCATCGAGCTGCTGATGACGTGCATCCTGTACGTGGTGGTCTGCGGCGACCTGATGATAGGCACGTTTCCCGAGGGCGCGATCGACACCCGTAGCTGGATGATGCTGATCGGTATCTTCCTTCTGCCGCTCGGGTTCCTGAAGTCGTTGCAGCACGTCTCTGTCCTCAGTTTCTGGTGCACGATGTCGCATCTGTTCATAAACGCGATCATCGTCGGCTACTGCATCCTGGAGATCGGCGACTGGGGCTGGTCGAAGGTGAAGTGGACCATCGACTTCGAGAACTTCCCGATCTCGCTGGGCGTGATCGTCTTCAGCTACACGTCGCAGATCTTCCTGCCGACGTTGGAGGGTAACCTGATCGATCGATCTAAATTCGATTGGATGCTGAACTGGAGCCACATAGCGGCGGCCGCGTTCAAGTCCCTGTTCGGCTGGATCTGTTTCCTGACATTCCAAAACGACACGCAGCAGGTCATCACCAATAACCTTCACTCGGCCGGGTTCAAAGGCCTGGTGAACTTCTGCCTCGTCGTCAAGGCAGTGTTGTCCTATCCTCTGCCGTATTACGCGGCCTGCGAGCTCCTCGAGAGGGCGTTCTTCAGGGGCAAATCGAAGACAATATTCCCAACGATATGGACCGTCGACCGGGAGCTGAAGGTCTGGGGCCTGGCGTGGCGCGTCGGCGTCATCGTCTTCACGATCCTCATGGCGATCTTCATCCCCCATTTCAGCATTCTGATGGGATTCATCGGCTCGTTCACCGGAACGATGCTCTCGTTCATCTGGCCCTGTTACTTCCATCTCAAGCTGAAGAGGAACTCCATGGAGTGGAGCGAGGTCGCGTACGACTGCTTCGTCATCTTCCTCGGAGTCCTCTTCGGCGTGATCGGGGTTTACGACTCGGGCTCGGCCCTGATCAACGCCTTCGAGATCGGTCTACCCTTCTGAACGACTCGTTGTCCGTGGTTCAGCTTCGTCGACTTTCGTCTCCCTTTTACAGGAATACGTTTTGTTTACCCACCCCCCACCCTCGTTTTGTAGGAGGTAGACACCGCGTGGACACTGCAGCTTGCGTCGGTCGATGCACATCTTCTTATCGATAGACTGCGGAATTTTGTGCGCCGATTACAAGAACGGTCAGCCGGTTCGGCTGATAAATTAATATTTATTCCGACCTGTTCGAATTATTTAGAGAATCGAGAGAAACTCCTGAATTTACGCGCATGGCAATTTTTGCACAAAGATCCGCAGTCCACTTATCGAAATACAGTCTTCCAAAAAATCGCACGGTGCAAAGAAGAGCCGTGTCTAAACCGATGGTCCCTTGAACGCAGCCCGACGGCCTCTGTGTTGTTTCTATCACTTTGAGATTTTCACTTTTTAGCCATCGCACACGTACAAAATTGCGAGCGTTGTCGCTTGAGGGGACGCTTGTTGTGTACACACGTTTCTAAACTTCCCGCGTGAAACTCGCCGTCGCGTTTCGTGTCGACCGCTATCTCCGGAAAATATTCACGAGAGCTGTACAAAATGATCAGGGACCGAACGAACTCGTTGAAATTCGAAAATTAATCGACGCGTAAAAATGTGTTTTAGTGACACCGGGTATGCAACGCTCGGAAGTCTATTAACCATCGCGCAATGGGTCACCGGTGGCCACCTTTCCGTCGGCGAACAAAAACCGACGATCAATGAAAGACAAAGTTGGTCAGAATATTCTTCTTTTCTCGTTTGCGCGGACAGGATTATCGACGAAACGCGCGCCGCGCCGGTTTCACGTAACTTTAGAAACGTCCTGTACAAAAACGAAACTCCCGATTTGTTTGAGTAGTCACTCGAGGATTCGTTTGATCGAGAGCTGTACAAATGTTCAGGTGTTTTGAGATTGTATATTTATATTCCAACCAGAACTCACACATATCTAGCAAATGAATCTATTTAAGTGGAGAAAGAGTGAGTACGAGCGAGAAAGAAAGAACGAAAGAATGAAAGAGAAAGTGAATGAGAGACCGATCGTAGAACAACAATCTATCCGCGAGAATCTTCGGCTTCGGAATTGTCTCGCCTGTTCGTTTTTTCGAAAGTTTTGACAATGATCGTCGACATCAGGGGGCTTCCTTAGGTAAACAAAATAACAAAAAGAAGAAAAATAATAAGAAAACCATCTAGACTAGCGCGCAATTTACGTGACAATATCTTTGCCTAGCTGTAAGTATATCGATGTCTTCCACGTGTGGCAAAAGTTCGGCAAGTGAACAAACTAAGAAACGAAACACGGTGAATTATTATGTACGTACAAGTTGACTACTGTTACGCGAGTTTCGGGATTTTATAATCGCAAAACGCGGGGAGGCGTTCTCTTCTTCTTCCTCTTCATCCTCTTCTTCAACCATTTCCGGATGACAGATGGCCCGCAGACGATCAGCGATGCTTGTCGACTCGATGATCCAGCGATTATTATCGCGAACGATCTATCAAAATTTAACGGTTCCAAAATTCTGCGAAACTCAGCAGAGCTTATTGTTCGGTAGATGAAGTGTTAGGTCAAAGTCAACTCAATTTTTTGATAATAAAACACGGAAATTCTACGAGCACGGGATCTTTAAGTTGCCCGAAAAATCGCGGAAGAACATAGAAAAAATTTTGTAAACCACATTCTGAATAGTAAAAAATTGGAAATGAACTCGAAATTCGACTTTCCGAACGACCCGAGAGAAATGAGAATGAGAGAACCAGCTGTTCGTTAGACAAATGATCAGATATTTTCGAGCAATCTTCCGTCGTTAATTACTCCAGCATCTAATGGCTTTTAAAATATGTGGTCGAGTTGAGTAAGAAATAAATATCGCTGATGGGAATTGAATGATAAGACAAAAATTATATAGATTTAATGGTAACTGGTGAATTTACTAATAGCGAAAGATATACGTTATAATAGATAAAGTATTAATTGTTAAATTTGTGTTGGGGGGTAAGAAGTCGAGAAGGAAATGCGGCCAGTTGTTTGCGATTCAACTGAACGAACGTATACGTATTACATGGTGTTTCGACAAGCAAACTCCGTCGTCTGTGGGCTATTACAGCTGCCGTTATGTTACAATAGAATTACGAGTTAGAGAGTACAACGTCTCCTCGTCGTTGCAGGGAAATGGAAATTTGTAAGCGCTGTTCACGAGTTCGCGTTAGAGCAATACGGAGCGTCACAGGCGCGCGAGTCTTTCCAAAAATGTTGAAAGTAGAAGGGACGGACGGAATGCTATTTTCGTTTCTTTCACAAAACAGAAAACCTTTATCAGATGGCCGATTCGTAGACAATTCATCGCGAAAAGAACGAATTTCAGAAAGGGAACAAATGTTTTTCTTTTAGAAGAATCTTATATCCTATTAAAGAAGAAGAGTTGATCAGCAAATTGTATTAAAATTCGTATTTTCGTCAAGCTTTATTTTTGCAAAAATGATATTTTTCGTATCGATAAACGTGTACAGAGCGATTCGATACAAATCGTTCTCAGGATTTTTGGCACGACTCTCGCACGACGTTCCCTCGATCTAGAATCTAGAAGACAAAACGGCGGTGGCGGCAGCAGGTTCGTTCGACTCTGAACAGCGCGAATGTAACACGTTATGTACGGATGAGTACAATTAGTTAATATAATCGAACGTCTTCCGAGGCCTACATAGGCCGTATAGATCACACGTTAGCATAAGCAATATGAATGTAGCCAATGCAGTAGTTCGGTGAAGGTTGCGAGATGCTCTTTTTCCAGGTTTTATTATGCTAACGCGGTAGTTAATCAGCTGATCGAACATTACTTCAATTTGTGATAAAGCGTTCAAGTAGATAATATACATACATATATATATAAAGTAGATGAAGTCAGAAGAAACGAAAAAGAAGAACACAAGGCGAACATAGAAGATAGAAAAGAAAGAGAATCGTATGAACATTAATTTGCATTGATTGGCTTTTGCGTTAGCTTTCGGGAAATTGAATGCGAACGTAGACCGATAGAAGTATTATACAAGCGACGAATACGTAAAAATATGATTGGTATTTATTTTATAAATCGAGAACCGAGAAGAAACGGAGTAAAGAACATCTCGTAGCCGCAGAAATGTGTTATTTAAAGGAGAATACGATAATATTTATGAAACGAGTCTTCCAAATGATGTCTTCCAGAACGATAATAATAATTACTGTACTACGATCTATTGATCGAAGGAAATCTTTGTCAATGATATTAAACGTTATATTGAGAGTTATAGGAGTTAAGCGTTAATTGTTAAGCCAATGATCAAATCTAACGTGTAAGTATAAAAGAGAAAAATAAGCCATCGCTAATCGTCATTCAACTGGTTTGATCATTTCTCGCGGGATCTTCTTGACCCCTTCAGACGGATAGGCGGTCAACGAAGCGTCATATTGCCTTGTCATTATACTATGAGAGATCAGCGTCACAAATGTCAAGTCCTTTCTTTCGATCGTGGAACACGGAAATTTTTATTGTAATTCTCGACCAACGGAATAGATAACAGATGATATTAGCAATTAATGGTACATGTAATAGCAACCGGGGAAAAGAATATCCGATTCTATTCGTTCGTGCCGCTCTAAAATTTCTCGCTTCGGTCGCCGATACGTGGAACGGCTATATCCTGCGTCGTATATGTTATACCGATTAAACAGCTGTTATCTTTCTGTTGTGTTTCTCATTTCATTATACACGCGAGGTACAAACATCCATCAGGAGATTCTAGAACGCTGATATGGTTTCGTGTGGTGTCCGTTTGTTTATAGAAATTCGAACTAGAAAACAATTTCTTCGGAACCAAAAATAAAAGAACAAAAAGAGAAAGGAAGAGCAGAATAGTCCTCTGAAAGCTTGTCGCTGGTACAAATTATTAATGGAAATTGTAAAGAAACGATGACTCGAGAATACTGTTACGTCGTACACGGACTAGCTAGATCCTATATCGATTGCAAAATAAAACATAATTTCTAAGAACAATTCTTTTCTCTTCCGTCTCTAAATATAGCATGGATTTCACAAGAATTTCTTATCAATTTAATCAGATATACAAGATTAGATACAACAATTTCTGTTTTCTTTTTTTTTTACATCCGCGAAAGAATTCCGAATATTTATTTAAACGTCTTTAATCACAAAGTGCCAGCTAGAAGAAGAGAGACAGAGGAATGGAACGTATTAGACTACAAAAACGAAACGAATAATAATATAGATCGTTCGTCGATGCACCGACTCTACGATTCGTACGAGTTTGTTAATGCAAAACACGTATAATTTCGATGTTGATATATTAATTCCCGGTAAATATTATAGTGGACAAGCAAGAAGCGATTGTGACGACATAGGTTCGAAGATTTGCGCAAAGTACGTTTTTTGCGTAGTTTTTAAATGTTTTGAATAATTTCCATAAATAATAATTATAAATAATAGACTTCTGTTCGTATTCACGCATTCAGCAGAGAGATTCAACGATTTTATTTTCTTCTCCAAAGCTGATCGCCTAGATCGAATCTCGCTTTTCGCGGAACGGCGATGCTTATCGCGACATTTTGTGAACAACCTCATTACTGTTGTAGTTAAATATAAAACGTATATAAGCGTTATAAAACGATGTAAAATGGGCTTCCATATATACGTATATTGTATATAAATATATAAATTATGAAAGACGAAAATACATTATCAAAATTTTATACGCGTGCTATTTATTTAAACCCACTCCCGCCAACCCCGCGGTCGCACAGTGATCGATTACTCGATTCTAATATTCTGCGGTTCTATTTTGTTTACGAACATTCATTTGTACGATATACAATTAAATATTTCGATTGCACGTGATTATTACGAAGTAATTGTGCGAAATACTGTAATTGAGCTAATACTTCTTCATCGTGTTTGTATGTTGTTTAAATTATTATCTAAAAAATGGAGCTTGTAAGGAAAGGTTTGATTTTTACATATCGGGATAATTTTATTTTGCCGTGTAGAACATGTACAACAGGTTAACTAATAATATCGTATAACTTCTTTTCCCGGACTTCGTCCCTTGATAGTTTTGAGGAATGCTTATTTCAAAGATACGATACCAAATGTCGTTTGCCTGTTAGTTATTTATATCATTTTTTGGAAAAAATATAGAGTATGCTACGGAGACTGAAAATGTTCTAAAGAATTAGCAGCAGAGTAGTGATGGGCACTATCGACCCAAATTCGACTATCGACTATTTACTATTTAGTAGCGACGTACTATCGAGTATTTAGTCGATAGTTTTCAATCGTCTGAAGTCTGACTCGCTTGTCTGGTTGTCTTCTATGTTCTCGATGTTTGGTGACCTTAGATTATATAAACTTTTAGACTTTCCTTCAAGCACGAAAATAAAGTAATACCACCAACGAGGATTATACCAGAGGTTATACCTGTGATGTCGCCCTAATCGATGTCAGCGCCATTCTACGTTTTAAACGGGAATTATCTTGTTTTATGTTAACCGCGCATATTCAAATACCGGAATAAGTAAGACCCGTTATTGTAATCCCATATAGATAAATGTTTAAAGAATTTTGCGAGATAAAAATAGAAGGTCACTCGAGTAGAGAAAATAGGAGGAATGGAAGACCATCAACCCCTCTGATTGGACGCCCCGCCAAAGACGCATCTCGGAACAAAAAAAGGCCTGAAGGAACAAGGAGAAAACAAAAGAAGAAATGTATGAAGTACGCGCAGAGATATTAAAATTATTGATTTTGATTTCGGAGCTCCTCGAGAAAGCTTGTGTTTGAAATACAAAGGAAGTCATTTTTCAACCACCAATCCCTGTTTTATTCTTTCGTTGAACTGTAATTCTTTAATCGTTTCTTACATAAGTAAAGCCGCGTTCGGAAGTTTATACTTTAGTATTTAAAGCGTTTGAACCTTTGCCGCGAAAACTTCAATATAAAATCTGCTCGTTGCCACCTAGAGGCAGGTTTTGCGGTCACAGAACCAAGAAGTATATCACAATACCTTCTGCTTATACCTCGTCGCTGGTAATACGTCGCAGCTTCAAAAATGCATGACTTTTGTTTTCGAAATAAACACAAGTCGAGGGCCATCTGTGCCGTTTGTAAACAGACTCGCATTTCTAACACCCTTCTCGTGCCTTCGATACTCGGGGAACTCCCTTTAGCTCTGGACGGTCGAGCAGTCGGGCATGCAGTAAGTACACGGACAGAGTAGAGGTACGCTTGTGTGTGTGTAGCGTACATGCAATGAATCAGCCACTTACGGGGAACGCAGTGAAATCTCTTTTCGTACACTCCCAAAGAAAAAGATAGCACACGCGTGCTATCTTTAATTTCTCGCGTTATAATTATGGTACAGGAAATGTGCAAATGATATAGAAAGACTACCTTCTACTAATATGTAAACACTATCTATATTGGAATTTCTACAAGATATTCTTTCAGGATGAATGTAAACACACAAATAGACAGAGACAAAATGATAGCACATTCAAGGTTTATTTTGATTTTCTGAAAAGGACAATTAACAAGAATTAGACGACAAATGAAAGGAGGTGGAATAATGATTTGGGACGGCATAGGTTACAAAGGAAAAACGGATATTAATTTTATACAAGGAAAAATGAATAGTGCAAGTTATTTGAGATTAATTAAAAACCAAATTGATAAGTATGCACAATGCATTGCAGGTCCAAAATTTGTGTTCCAGCAAGATAATGCTGCCGTACACACGGCAAAAATTATTCATGAATATTTTTCAAAAGAAAAAATTCCTGTTTTGGAATGGCACGCATGCTCCCCGAACTTAAATATAATTGAGAATTGTTGGGGATTATTATCAAGAGCTGTACTACGCAGAAGGTAGACAATTTGAAAATTTAAATGACTTAAAAATCAGGATTAAAGAGGAATGGAAAAATTTATCACAATCTTCAATTAAAGTATTGTATAAATCCTTACCAAAAAGGATGATAGAAGTAATTGAGAACCACGGAGGTGCCACACATTATTAAACACAGGTACAGTTATATAATTTTCAAATTTGTCTATTTTAAATTTATATAATATGGAATATTTTTCAGATGTGCTATCATTTTGTCTGTATTCATTTGGGTATTTGTATTTTTACGACGAGAATTCGTTGAAGAAAAGTCAATAAAAGTTATGTTTGTATATTATAGTAGAAGGTAGTCTTTCTGTATCATTTGCACATTTCCTGTACCATAATTATAACGCGAGAAATTAAAGATAGCACGCGTGTGCTATCTTTTTCTTTGGGAGTGTAGCACACGTGTGCTATCTTTTTCTTTGGGAGTGTAAGTTGATACTCGGGGACTTCCCTTTAGCTTTTACCCCTTCCTCCGCTTGTTCTTGTGCATAGTATAAAAGACGGGTGCTGGACGTCAGAATATTATTCGCACTGTGCCGAACTGTAAAATCGTTTCGTACACTTGTCACAACTTTCAATCAACATCCTAAAGGTAAGTAAGGAGGACTTTGATTTTTCCGATTTATCGTGATTGCCAAATATTTTTAATATACATATAGTGACTTCTACTAATATTCGGACACTATCAAATAGACGATAACTTGTTTAATATTGACTTGTATTTTTTTGAGAAGTTAGAATAATCGGTTTAAAGATGGTAAAAATTGCATTTTTCACGATTTTCACTCTTTAATGAACGCCTTTCAATGCCTGTCGTTTTTTCCCGCTTCAACCGATTTCGATGATTTCATAATGCATACAATTGACACAGATCTAAAAAACGTGTTTATTTTTAATTTTCCATATATAGATCCACATAAAAAAGTTGTGAAACGCAAGTTTTAGTATTTTCACTGCAATTCCGACCAATTGCAATTTAAAAAAAAATTTTTTTTCACATCATGTAGTAAACTAATTCACTAAATGAATAAACTAACTTCTCAAAAATATTCAAATCGTATTGTCGAATGTCAAAGAAGTTATCGTTTTTTCAAAAGCCTCCGAATATTAATGATCACTGTACACATATATACATATAGTACATTTTATAAATGTAGATTTTATAAATGAGGTATTCGTATTGATTTACTCTAATATAATTTCTTCTTGAAATCCGTTTATATTTGTAATATTCCTAGTACTCTCGAATTTTTAACAATTTTCGATACTAACACTTCGAACTGACATACTTATTTAGTATGCATTACTATTTGGTATGCACTAAAGTTTAAGATTTTCCATCGAAATTATATATGTAACATTTATTTACATTCTGTTGATAGATGGATGACAATAAGGCAAACGTATGCAACACCAATCATCCGAAAAGTGGACCTGGACATGAAGCCGGTTATCATGGGACTGGGGATAAAGCAGACCTAGACAATCATTCCCAGCAACTGGATCGCAACAATCCAAAATTCAATCCAGGAAAATAGAATTCAAAACAGATTCTGTAATGTTTATGAAAAATGTATGATAATTATGACATAATACATTTTATGTGAAAAAAAAGAAAATATCTGATATATTTTGTATTTTACTCCTTCACATTTCCCGGAATTTCCTCGTCGTAAAAACTTGATAATCGTTTATTATATATATACAGGGTGAGGCACTAACTATTGCCACCTACAATAACTTCGAAAGTATGATAGTAGCAGAAAAGTTTTCGAAACAAAAGATGCATGGGACAACAGGGGCTGAAATATAGCGTTAATCTTTTCTTCCTAGGTTGCGTAGCTACAGAGATGTGAATGTCACCTTTTTTTTTTTTTAAATAGAATGCTATGTTTTCGTAGCTGTTTTCTGATAGTGGCTATATTGAGACGAATCCAACGTGGTGCAACAGGTCTTTGATCAGCAAAGGTCATTTATGACAAATGAGGCGAAATAAATATGCATTTACGGAATCTTCTCAAATGCTGCAATCTTTATCACTTCTTTTTATCACTTCAGCACTTATCGAATTCATTACTAAATGGTTACAGCATGTGATTCGATAAGTGCCGAAGTGATAAGAAATACTACTCATATGAAGATTCGGAGTTATTGTAGGTGGCAATAGTTATACATATATTAGTGCCTCACCCTGTATATTATACAATAAAGCTGTTTTTTTCACTTACAATTATTGTTAAATGTTCGAAACTTAATTTGGCTACAAAACTAATGATTATCAAGAATAATATCTCATTGCGACAAATCTGTCTCGGTCGGCTGTTTTATCCAAAATCCCCAAGTAGAAAAGTGCTTCCCGTTCTGCACTTTAGGGGAACTTTGAAATACTTTTATTCTTACACGCGGCACTTCATCTGCAAAAAATAAATGTTCGATACCATTGAAAATTTTGAAATGACAAGTAAAATACAACACTGCATTACTGACGAATATGTATAGATCAGTCTTACTATTATATGTATTCTAACTATACAGGGTGTCCCACATAACACTTTTGACAAAAAAATGTTTTAAACAAAAGTTGATCAGTTTTCGATTGGCTACACATTGCAATAAAAAAAGTTAAGTCAAAGATACAGCGTGCCATTTAAAAAGATGAAGGTGACCTTGACAATACTAAAAAAAAAAGATTTCGAATTTTTTTATTGCAATGTATATATAGCCAATCGAAAACTGATCAACTTTTGTTTAAAATATTTTTTTTTTGTCAGATTATCGCAAGTATACTTGAAAAATCGTGAAAAGCGTTACGTGGAACACCCGGTATATTTAAACAATATTGCATTCGAGAGAAGTAATACAGATACAATAACGTCTTAAATAGTACCTTTTTCTGTGTTATCCATCTGCAAAAATTTCGTTGCAATGTTTTGCTCCGCGTTTACAAAAATTGCCGAAACAAGTAAATACAATATACAAGCAATCTTCTGTAAAAAGAAAAACGAAAAGAACAAAATGTACGCGTTCTTAGAACTGCAATAACAAAACTTACCAATGTTTCCATCGCGATCAGTATAACTGCAATGCCGTTTTCAAATCAAACGGACCCTTTATGTACTGATAAGTCGTTTTCAGAGCATGACGAAGTAATGTCATGCTTCTTTCACGCGTTTTTCGTGTAGAGAAAGTACTTTTTTGCTCTTGAAAAAGACAGCGGAAGCTGCGGACAATTTCCATTTTAGTTTCATTCAAATTCTTATACGTACTATTGACCACGTTATTGTATTTATATTAATTTTCTTGAACCCAATACCATTTCGTGTGAACGGCGAAAAAGAAACCGAATTTTCGAGGAATATTTATTCAAAATATATTTATTAAACATATTTGCAAGTTTATACAGTGATAGATGCGAGTATTTGTAGGAGTAAAGAAATGGGATAGATTATAACATATTCGCACCTGGTATCAGGGTAGCATATATTGATAAGACATGCATATTTTTCTTTTAGCAGCTATATTATATCTTATCAAAAATAAAATAAATATGCACATTTTTCTTTTAACAGCTATATTATCTTATCAAAACTAAAATAAATATGCACATTTTTCTTTTAACAGCTATATTATCTTATCAAAAATAAAATAAATATACATATTTTTCTTTTAACAGCTATATTATTTTATCAATATACACTCCCCTGATACGAGGTGCTAATACATATAATAACGAAATATTTTATAATCTATCCCATTTCTTCACTTCTACAAATACTCGCATCTATCATGTATAAACTTGCAAATATGTTATTAATTTTATCGTAAATTCAAAGAATGCCCATGTCAAAAGTAATCAACATTTGCTGTCAGCTATCTGTTTTTCCTGAAGAAATCATGATTGAATTTATGATAAAATTAATAAAAGACAGGATTACTATTCCACGTTGTTTCTCTTATGACTTCAAAAATAATTAGTACCAACATGGACGAGTGATGAAGGGTCATTGAAATAAAAACTATGTGGTTTGAAACATGTAATATTATTATTTTAAAAAAATTCCCCAACAATTGATATACGTTGCAAGAATGATTGAGATTGACAAGACAGCATGTGGTAATTCAATCTCGCGGTAACATTCGTGGGATATAAATTTCTTTCTCTAATATTTTCAAGTAACATTTGTGGTTCAAACCTCGTTACTTTTGTACTGGTTTGCGTAATAAATGAGTCTGTATCATTTCCTACAACAGGTGTAGTATAATGTCCATCAGGTGTGGATGGTGTTTCGAAAGTATCAATAGTTTCGCTATCATCAACTTTATAAATTACAGAAGGAGGTGCAATAACTTGTACTTTCAGTGATTCAGGATTTCGATTGTCTGCGGTTAAGCGGTCTTCTTTCTCAGCTGTGATAATTTCGTCAGTCTTATAATTTATAGGAGGCATAGGATTGATCGAGTTTTTATTTACACTGCTCTCTACGTCATTAATAAAAGTATGAATTATTTCAGACAGTTTTATGATTTCGATTGGTCGTTTATCGTCATTCTTTTCTTCGGTATATTCTTGGTAAAGCGTACTCTGCTCTACACTTCCCCCTTCTTTCTGGTCATTCACTGGAATGAATTTCCATAATGTCGCCTTTTGGTCAGAAAACAAATTCTGACTTCGATGACAACAATACAGTGCTCCAGGGTCTATAGGGTGTGCTTCTGTATTGAAAATGTATCCTCCTGCATCTATAATACATTGGCCCCATTGTGTTTGAATAACTTCTCCTTTCTGGCCTGAATTATGAATAAAATTATCTGGATCAAAAAGGAGATAAAGATATTTTGTAGTCTCTGCCAGAAAAAAGGATTCCATTCTATCTGCCTTCCGATGGTCCCTAACATCATTTATAGTCGCATAGCCACACGTTGTTTTAGCACTGTGTTGTAAACTTTTTAATATGTCTACACCGACTTGTATCAAATAGGGATCACCTGTTGCTCTATACAAATACATAACCGATTCTATTAGTTCTGGTCTTAATGGATACCCTTCTCTGTTAGTGCCTGCTTCGGCTTGAGGAATGTTATAAAATTCTGGAGTAAATCCAAATTGCTTCCAGACACGATGGTAATTATGCAATGATTTCATAGCATCCCCGATTTCTCCAAAAAGACTCAGTACACTAGGCCAATAAGCATCCAAAGACTGAAACACTGGTAAGGTGACTTGACCTTTCGTCATGGAAACCCATAAATGCCAGTCTGCCCGACGAATGTATTTTTCAATTGCTGCTTTATGTTCTTGAAATATAGATGCCAGCAATGGATCTTGAAATAATAAGGTGCCTTTTGCTAGATATTCAAAATAAGAATCAACACCTGCACCAATTCCTGAATCCTGAGCTGTCCAATGACCGGTTAATACATCTATGTGATTACCAACAAGCCCAATGTTTGATTTATAGTAGTGCAATGCTTTTATAGCATTCATAGCTACCTCTTCGTACAATGGGTCCCCAGTTAATCTAGACAAGGTCCCAAATTCTAATAAAAATGTACCTATACCGGCAGTACATGTAATACTCGTTTCACCTTCGGGCACACCATATTTCAAGTTAACTGTACCATAAGGCATTCCTGTTGGAGTATCAAAAGCAGCAATTAACCTTTTCGCCATGTCCTCTGCAAGACGCAATAAGGGACCGTTGCAAGGCCAACCAGGTTCCAAATTGACACCTGCTTTGCGTGACAGAAGGTGAGCACTGAGCAATCCGCCAACTACTCGTATGTTAGTTTCAAATACGGATACATTTATATTGGCTTCGAAGTTTGCTCTACCACTTATTATTTCTGCCACCCGTCGAAATTCAGAGAAGTTGCCCATTACAGCAAGAGTATCCAATGCATCGATGAGAGTCAACGAGAAGCTACCCCATGTATCAAATCCATCGCAACTCAACGAACGAAGCTCATCGTATGGATAAGCATATGCTAAATAGCTCGAGTAAGCATGATCGAACATCGACCGTACTTCTTCCCTTAGAGCGATTAGATCTTTTTTCTCGTACTCACGTACTCCATTTACCGAAGACAGAAGTCCGAAAAGTAAGCCTATACCAAGAATAGACATTTCGAAAATGTTTGCCGAACTATTGTTGTATTTTATGTTATTCGTATTTTAAATGCATGTGTAAAGTAAAATGGTATCGTTTGAAGCGTGGCATTACTTAATAATAATAACAAATGTATTTTGAAAGCCGGCAACCTTTTCGATACACTAAATAGGTTACTTCTCATTCGTCATATTGGTCATACGTGTATATATACATGATGTCTAGGTATTTAAAGTTACATGTTGGAACTTGGTTGGTACATACTGCATTCACATGAAAATCAAAATATGCAATTGTATGTTTTTCGTCACATTAGAGTAACTGCATTCACTTTATTTACTTATAAGAATAATATAAAAACGTCCATATAATATTGTAGAAAAAAAAACAAGTCGTTTTCAATATATTATAATTTTTAAATTGTTGTGATTTTTAGAATATTCAAACTGTGAAAAATGAGAGTAATAAACAAGAAACTACTTACGTTTTCTCCTTAGTCAAATATGTAATTGTATTAAAGTTTGATCAAACTAGATTCACTACAACTGATAAAATTATAATTACATCAGAAAGTTATTTTTGAAATTCAGAAAGTACAGCTTAGGAATTGCAAAGACGGTATATGTTTAGAAATGTTGTACATTGAAAAAAAAATACAAGGAAATATATAATAAGCGTGATAACCAATGAAAACTGTTATTCAAAATTTATTATTATTGGATTGGTTGTTTCAGTAAATGACAGTAAAGCAACCATTTTTTGAACAGATACGGCACTGTCGACAAGGAATAGAATTGATATTGCCAGTTATGTTGAGTGCATAACATATTCATAGCATCAGATCTTATTAGTAAATACACTTGTAAATCAGAGGCAATTAAAAGCTATCGTGATACGTCATTGTCACAATTATTATTAAGAATTGGCTGAGAAATCATTGTGTTTTCGACAATGACTTAAAAATTAATAAATGTATCACGAACGTCAGTCACACTTCGTGTTTTTAGACTGTTTAAATATCGTAAAATAAAAAGCTTTTACCAGTTATTGTTCCTTATATATTATGGAAGCAACATTTTCTTCACATCTACTAACAAAAGTATACGCAAAATTATCTTCCGTTCATTCAGACACGTCCAATTATTGGGCAAAATTAAAAATTAATAGCGACACTGTAGGACTACGATAGCAATCAACAAAAATGAAATTAAATGAGCTGGTACATTGGTAAGAAATGTTTCGATTCAATGTTGTATTACAAAGAATTATTTACAGCAAAAAATTTCCAATCTAACATACAACTTTTCTATTTCAGGTATCAGAAGAAAATTGGTACTTACGACAAGCAACAATGGGAAAAAACTGTAGAACAACATATACTTGGCGGGTTTACACATGTTCCAATGAGAACTGCAAAACTTAAAACAGAACTGATCGATGTAGACCTTGTGCGAGGTAAAGTTTTAAATTAAGATCTTACAAATTATATTAAAATAGTTGATAAATAAGCATTTAGTAAGATTAACTATTAATTAGAAATAATTAATAAGAATTTTTTATAGGTTCTTCTTTTCCAAAAACCAAGCCAAAACATGGCTTGTCTACGGTAGCTTGCTTGGCACTTCAAAGGCTATTATTTCTTCCTTTATGTAGGAAATGGTGGACGCAACAAACTAGTTCAAAAATTTTTATATTATTTTTGTTACTGTATAGTTTACAGTTGATCAGCATGTGTATATATTTTTATCAGTTGGCAAAAGATGATGAAAGTGATGTATGAAATCATTGTATTCGCGTTGCAGTTATATACATAGAAACACTTAAAAACAATATTTTAAAAAGTTATATTTTCATATTAGATTGTGACCACATCAGAAGTATTAATACCTGCTATTATGATGCTTACGCTGTGCATTGTTCATTCCCATATTGTATCAACACATTCAGGTCCGACAGTGACTAAGGAACATAGTAAACAGAGAATAGTTAGGCGTTCAAGACATAGTAGATGTAGATTGGGAAAATCAAGAACAAGACATAGTTTACGTAAGTGTTGCTGTTACAAGATGCATAGTCTTTCTAAATACAAGTTATTAATGTATAACATGTTTCCATAGGTTTACACGAAGATTCGAAATCATTTCAAGATAATGCTTCTGAAAAAGCTAGTACAGCGAGTAGGGAAGTATTGACTTCCGTGCGATTTGCAAAGAAAGTTGAAATTGAAAATTCCATGACCGTTAGTCAGTCTCAGGTAACTACAGTTCATTATTTGAGAGTGTTGCAAGTATTGATTTTTCAAAAGTAACTTTAATAGTATCTTATCTTTAAAGGAATTTATGAATGTTCAAGCATCCTGTAATAATGAGATAATTAATGTGGCTGTGAGCAATCCTCTTCTTATGAATGAAGCTCCAACTAGTCGTATTCAATCAAGTTAGTAGATTGTAATATAATTATTAATATCTTCTTAAATAGATACATAGATGATCCTATTTAGCTGAGATACCCTGTATAACATCAGTAGAAATTTGTATTTACGTGTAGTCTTTTTACAGATGATGTTCCGTATGTAAGAAACGTACATCAAGATGATGATGGATTTGAAAGTTTAAATGGAAATGTATCAAGTGACAATGATAAAGGGGCTGCACAAGCAGTGTTAGACAAGCCTAAAAAAAGAAGAGATGTATTACATAAAAATAATGATGATTCTGCTAGTCAACCAATCTTATTACAACCCAAATTTTCAGGTTTGGCTTATAAAATATGGTATATTGAAATAAAATACTGTATGAAGAGTGACGTATTGTTAAATTTTAATTGTGTACATATGTATTATATTTATTTCAAAATGTAAGATTTTGAACTGCTAACATAAGTTTTTCTTAGAAAGGTAAAGTGGCAAATTAGCTAAATGATTGTGTTCCACTTTCCATGCAGCACTTGAGTTATTGAAGACAGAAGATAATTCTTCAAAAAGTGAAGGAGAAACTTCTAATAAAATGGTAAGCAGTTTCAGTAGTGTTAAAATTTGATTTTTTCATACTAGTATCAGATGTTTTGTCATTTCTTAAATTTCTTGTAAAGTTGTGTTTCTTCATGTGGCATAATTAGGTTTCATAAAACTCTATTTATGTATGCACATATATATCAAAATTTTCAATTTTGTTTTTATAGGATAAGGTGCATGCCCCCATAATAATTGGGCCAAGAGAAGGTCGACAACAATGTGAAAGCGAAGAAGAAGGAGAATGTGAAGAAGCTGCCACAAATCATTTAACAGAAGCCACAACATCTGCTACCGAATGGATGGGAGTAACTACAAATAGTGATGAATGTAGCTATAGGTGCGAAATTATATAGACATTATGTTAAATTAATTTCATGTAACTTCAAAATTACATTTTCGCTTTACGTAAAAAGTTTTCACCATTACAAATAGATAGATTTTGATTGCTTTTAGTGAGGTAAATCTTATGAATGAACATTTTTTACAGTTCCGAACTTGAGGAGTCTGATATACATAGTGAAACTAACAAAAATTATTCAGAATTTGTGGAGCATCCTTTCTCTTGGGAATTTGAATTACCACCTTCTATAATGCTTAGTTCTAGTTGCGCTTCGTGCGACCGTGGTAATGTATATTGGAATAATAAATTACGAATTGTACTTTTCGATTCATACGTTTGCGTTTATTTAACGCATTAACCCTTAATGTTTATTTAAAACTTTTCAGTTTCGTGTACTATCTGGGCACGACGTGACATAAAAAAAGCTGAGCTATCTGTGCTAGACATCAGTTCAGCAATTATTGCCAGAGTAGAATCAATGCCAGAGAGCATGAATTATTTTTATGGGGGGCTGATGGTCAGCGTGGCATTGTCATTAATACCGTCTATAAATCGCCTAAGCGATCACGCGGGAATGGACAATAGTAGTAATCTAACCAGTTCCTTTATACCAAATGATTTGATTTCCGTTAATTTGGAAACGTACAGCGATATTTTATGTAAAATAATAGGTTTAACATTTGGAACAACTTTTTGGTAAGTACAGGTTTATTAAATAATAAAATTCTGATTCTAAACGTTTCACAAAAGAAATTAGAATAGAATCATTTAATAAATTGTCGATCTTGATTTCAGGGAGCGTATAGTAATACTTATATCAGCATTCGAGAGGCTTATGTTATCTTCTTTACTGTTCTTTTTATTAGCAGTTGCTGAGCGTACATATAAGCAAAGACTCTTATATGCCAAACTGTTTTCACATTTAACATCATCACGACGTGCAAGAAAATCGGATTTACCACATTTCCGATTAAATAAAGTGCGAAATATTAAATTGTGGTTGAGTGTTAGATCTTATTTGAAAGTAAGTTGTCATAGTGTTTTTTTGTATGAGTTTTAAATAATTATTATATTAAAAGTAACGAAATATGTAAAAATTTTTACAGAGAAGAGGTCCGCAACGTTCTGTAGACGTAATAGTATCAGCAGTATTTGTAGTTACATTATTATTGTTGTCATTTGTGAGCTTGGAATTAATTAAAGTAAGATGTAAATAAAAATTAAAGAACAATGGCATGAGAAAACTATCGAATTTTATAATTATTATAATTTTACAGGATCTAGAAAGTTTGCACTCTCGATATAACGTTGAAGCTTTGTCTTGGAGCTTTTCACTCGGAATATTTATATTACGTTTTATGACACTGGGCACGAAAATTAATAAAAAATATAGAAATCTATCCGTCTTAATAACGGAACAGGTACTTATAATAATACAGATTTTTCGTTCAAAATATACAATGTGCGTTCTACATTTTGCTTAAATCACTGTAATTTTGGTTTGTTTCTAGATTAATTTATATTTACAAATCGAACAAAAGCCACATAAAAAGGAGGAACTCATGGTAGCGAACAATGTACTCAAATTAGCAGCTGATTTGATAAAGGTAAAGAAGATCATCGCCTTTATTTATTATCGAGTGAATTTAGAAATATTTTCACTACATCGAATAATTAATATATTTTACAGGAACTTGAAAGTCCATTTAAAATATCTGGCTTGTCCGCTAATCCCTATTTGTACACAATCACGAAAGTGGTATTGTTATCCGCTCTATCAGGAGTGCTTTCAGAATTACTTGGATTTAAACTTAAATTACATAAGATAAAAATCAAATAAAAAAGGTGATACTATTCATTTTCGTGTAACTACCTCAGAGACATTAAATAATTATGGAAGGGAATTCAATCTTGTTATTGAATGATAGAGTGTTCTATATAATCATTCTATATGGACGAGTAAGCAGCTGTTTTGCTTTTTGATATCTTGCTTTGATGTACCTAGGGAAACTGCTCGCAGCATACCATATGGAATGCTCAAGGTGTGATGTAGAAAAACAATGTATCACACCCTATTATTGAGTTCCAAAAGATTAAATATATTGGAGATAAAGTTGTTTAGAAGCAACTGTTTCGGATACTTAACAAATCCTTTAGACATATAGTTATTGGTGCTCTATATATTTACTCACATAGTTAACAATGCTTTGAATGGAATATACAAAATATAAAAGAGATATGTAATAGTACTAGGTCTATGCACATATACATCTTTGCAAAGTTACGAATGTTGTAAATGGCATGTAAAATATACCAACATTGATAAGCTCAATTTTCTCAGAACACTTACTAATGACAACCAACACATGACATGCAATAATTATGACTTTTCTTTAGATCTTCATAGAATTTCTGTATAAATGATATATATTGTAAAATATAAAACAATAGTACCTGCGCAATAATTCATCTAATTACAGCTAAGATATTTTTAACACGATTTTAAGTGTATCTATATGTGTTAAATAAATTGTAAAAATTCAAAATATATATTTGCGTGTAAATATCGTAGTATATCTTATGTATTATATCTCTGAATCTTTGTGTAAAATAGAAAGTTATACATTAATTGCAAGAGACAGAAGGTAAATATAAATTTATATTCGTCACTAATAATTTTAGTATAGCCAAAATAATATATCTTGCGGGAGACAAATCTTGATCTGAATTGACTCGAATTGGGGGGAATAAGTTAGCTAACTGTTAGCCTCTCACTGTCAGTACTGGATTAGTCACGTGACCAGATCGCGGCGGAAGCGTGGGAAATAGCGTCGTAAAAGGGGAAGATATTTAGAGTGAGCAGACAGTAAGTCCTAACCTGGCGACAACACTGATTTAGAGGAAAGCAACATTCTTTAAAGAATATGGTAAGAACAATTTTAGTTATCTTATAGTAACTGTTAATAGTAATTTTTACGGAAACAATAAATCTTACTCTTTTTCTTCTTAGGACGTTCAAAGACATTCTGTGCATACTCTTGTCTTCAGATCTTTAAAAAGGACTCATGACATGTTCCTAACAAATCAAGGTACTTTACCACCAGTGGATCCTAATTTGTAAGTACATACTATTTTGTATAGAAAAAAGAATGAAAGTGATGAAATAATATGTTAATTTTATGTAGGTTAAGAATGAAAAAATCTTTGAAAGCAAAAGACTGTTATGGCCCGATATTGGAACGAGTGAAAACCAATAATTTATCAAAAATGGAAAATGAACATGAAAATGCAGATCCTCCACCACCTGGTGGTACGTTTTTTAATCGTTAATATTTACATAAATCTGGTTTATATAGTGTTATTAAATATAAGAATTTGATTTTTAGACGAATCTTTTAATGAAACTAATAATAGAGTAATAATACATACGAATAATACAGTTAATAACATCTTAATGATACCACAAAAAAAGACACCATCTATGGCAAAACCAAAATGGCATGCGCCATGGAAATTATACAGAGTTATCAGTGGCCATCTCGGTTGGGTGCGATGTTGTGCTGTTGAACCAGGAAATGAATGGTTCGCTACCGGCTCAGCAGATAGGGTTATTAAGGTAAGACTTGTTTTACTAAATATTTTTATTTATCTTCAGACATATAAGCATACAAGGTATTTCGAAACATGTGGGCATAACTTGAAAAAAGAAGAAAATTCATATAAACATAGCCGTTTTATATGATATCTATAATTTGATAATTTTCAACAAAAATGATTCCCACTCATGTCTTATATAAATGGTTTGTAATATTTAGTATATGTATTTTCTTTATACTATTTATATATAAATAACATAGATATGGGATCTTGCAAGTGGTAAACTAAAAGTTTCTTTGACTGGACATATAAGCAGTGTTCGTGGATTAGCATTTTCTCAACGTCACCCATACTTATTTTCTTGTGGAGAAGATCGACAAGTGAAATGTTGGGATCTTGAATACAATAAGGTAAGCAAATAGACATATCTGAAATATAACAAGTTAAATTTTATAGTTGTAACTGTTTTCTGTCTTTAGGTTATAAGACATTATCATGGTCATTTATCGGCAGTGTACTCCATGGCATTACATCCTAGTATAGATGTATTAGTAACAGCTGGTAGAGATTCCACTGCAAGAGTATGGGATATGCGCACCAAAGCCAATGTACACACACTGGCAGGTCACACTAATACAGTTGCCAGTGTTATTTGTCAAGCTGTAGAACCACAGGTATTCTTTATCAAGAACTTTCGAAAATTTTTAAAGATTTATAACATTCTAATACATTTCTCTTTTTCTTCCTAGATTGTTACTGGAAGTCATGATTGCACTATAAGGTTGTGGGATTTAGCTGCTGGAAAATCCAGAGCTACTTTAACAAATCATAAAAAAAGTGTTAGAGCTGTAGCTTTTCATCCATCATTGTATGTATATGTATGTGTACACATATATGATTTGTATTGAAATGCTATATGCTTGATATTTTTATTTATGTAACCTGCTCTGTTTATTAGATACATGTTTGCGTCAGCATCCCCGGATAATATTAAACAGTGGAAGTGTCCAGAAGGAAAATTTATACAAAATCTATCTGGTCACAATGCTATAGTTAATTGTTTGGCTGTAAATGCTGATGGTGTTTTAGTTTCTGGTGCAGATAATGGCACTATGCACCTTTGGGACTGGAGAACTGGGTAAATTTTATATTATCTATATACTGTTTAATTTGAATTGTAATATTACTCAATATTTACAACAATTCTATTCTATGTGCTTCACAAGGTATAATTTTCAACGTTTACAAGCGCCAGTGCAACCTGGATCAATGGATAGTGAAGCTGGTGTTTTCAGTATTACATTTGACATGTCTGGTACTAGAATGATCACCACAGAAGCGGATAAAACAATTAAAGTTTATAAAGAAGATGATACTGCTGTAAGTACAATTTGTTAACTATGAGTTATTTTTGTAAAAATCAAACTACATAAAATTTCCTCTTTTTTTATCAACATTTTCAGACTGAAGAAACACATCCTGTTAATTGGAGACCCGACATAATAAAAAGAAGAAAATATTAAATGTTGCAGTATTTCTATTGATAAAATAATTTATTTAAATATTTAAAAGTTTTTCATTTAAATCAAATTCTTCTTCTGGAAAATCTCCTTTTATGTGCATTGGATTTGCAAATCGACCATATTTTGGCAAACACTTGAAATATTTTTTACCATTCAGACTGTAATATTTGAGATGAGAATATTAGACTGTAATATAACACTGCTCGTAAGAATATGAGAAATATAACAACGTATATGGTACTTAAATAATAATTTTATTGGAATACCAATTTTAAATCAGAAATATACAATTTCATAATAAACGACGGTGCCCGTTGAATTAACAGTTGAAGGAAGAATCGTTGAAAGTGGGTCAAGGGTAATCAACAAAAGCATTGTTGAACCCTTGGCCCACCCTATGCTGTAAAGCAGAAAATAAACTCTCACAAATAAAAAAAAAAATGGTCAAACTCGCCGTTGTTTAAACTGGGCCGGGTGATCAGTCATTGGTCAGCCATTAGTCATCCCAAAGTCCCCCTGGTCCTAGAGACTACTAGAGTGCGTCCGCTTCCGCCGAAGTCCGCGGCCCGTCTGACTGGCCGACTGAGTGCGCTCCAGTGCGCTCCAGTACGCTCGCCGAGTTCAGGTGGTTCAGGCGCACCTGCGTAGTGATGTGATACCACAGACGAGATATAAGGATAGACCTATCATCCAATGCATTTTTTTGTTACACGTTTTTGGGGCACGTAACCCCATTAACATTTTAGTGTCACATCCTCTATTACCAACTGGAACTGAAATACACTGACAGCGTTCTTAGATGATAGGTCTATCCTTATACCTCGTTTGTGGTGATACTCTCCCCACTACGTCTAATTTTGATTGATTTCGATCGCCGTGGTAGTAATTATTGATAAATTTATTATTCCTTTTGCCAACGATGCCGATAAGCACTCCTTTGACCATCTTGCCGTCTCAGTTTTGTACAGTAAAGTTTTGATCTTACTCTGTTTTTCAGTATACATATTTTTGTTCCCACCGATCGATTTTTGAAACAATTAGTTTCGACCGATATGATAGGAAGTGACACAGAAGTGGTAAGGGGGCGCTAGTGTCCCGCGGACGTGAGATAAAAAGAATACATTGAGTGATTGGTCTACTCCTATACCTCGTCTGTGGTTATTAGATCAGTGACTATATTTCACTTTTATAATATTTTAAAATAATTTCCATGGATTTTCCCTCTTTCTTTTAGAAAATGCATGGAGATGATAGTGCTGTTAAATGAAATGCAGTTTATGTTTAAATAAATGTACAATGTTGGTTTAGGATAGTAAAATAGTGCTTGTGTTTGTGTTCAAAATAAAACTGATACCAACGATTTGTATAACGGCTATTACAAATAACATCGGCTGACTGAAACTACTCGTGTATAGATAACACCTAACCTATCTTTGAAAATTTTATTGTTGGAGTACTATAATAGAGCTTGTAGTTTACTGAAGTTACATTATTGTCATATACATTAATAAAGGTACTATTATGGAATTGTATAATATTCACGATAATATCGATCTGTGTTAATTCGAAAAGATGTTACATGTAAAAATGATTTTGTTATAATAACCATAATCATAATTTACATAATCAGAATATCATTGGTATTGCATATTTAGTATTAAATACAGTTTTTGTGCAGTTATATGTACTGTTGTAAAAGCTATAGAATATTTTTGATAATTAGATTGCAGATCGTTATGTAAATCTACATTCTTGTAGACTAATTTATAAAGATAAAAAAGTAAGTAATAAATTCAAACATTATCAAGCTTTATTGATTTGTTGGTTTACTCTCGTTAGAAATGCATAAAATCTGCAATCTATTCATGATAGAAATAATTTCTATGACAATGAAATTTAAACAATTGTGACTTAATTGTACTTTATTTGTTTAATACCATCGATTATATTGCTTTTATAGTAGTGTATAATTTTTATATTCGTTTTAAATACTTAGTTTAGACGATATATAAAAAATATTAAAATTAAACACAATCTATATTATCTTTCTATCAGATATACACTGGATGTTATTTTAACACAAAGCGCAATTCAAGCTAGTTAACAGGTTCAATTTCTCAATGTTGTTCCTGTTCGGCTAACCATCTAAATAATAACAAGGAATTGTGTCGCCTAACCTCTACAATATTCAGACACTATAATATATCAGTTATGTGATATGTACTCATGGATACATAATAGGCCGCAAACTGCTAACACTAATGCAAATGTCCAATTTTCGTTGCCATTTTTAAAGTGGTTTCAAATCGATTGGACTTTGGCCTCATTGGTGAAAGTGGTGTGGCCATACAACGCGTGTGATATTATTTAATCTATGAGTCATTATGTATGGAGTTCACACTTTATATTGAATATTTCTTTCTTAAGCCGTATTCAAACACTTGTCAACTGTTGATGAATATATATATTTTATCTAATAAAAGAAGTTAGACATCTGTTGTAATATTGAGCTTATGTATCGCTGATTATTAGACCTTGCAGTATTTTAGCAGATACCTTGTTATACAATAATGGACATGGAGAAAGAAGAAGTTATCGAAGAGACACCAGAATTGAGTATGAATTCTCAGCACGTGATGGATTTAGAAAATCACCAAGACACAGTTTTTACAAATGTAACTGTGCCGGAGATGAAGGATTTGTTGGAAACGAATATTGATATCCATAATAGAATGTCAGATACGAGTCAATGCAGTCAAACAATGGAAGAAGATACTGTATCCGCTTATGATACAAATGCGTGTAATAGTTCTACCATGGAAGATTATGTCATGGAATCTAATACAGACAGCATTGCAGCCACAGACGATTTAAGGCACTTTGATGTTTTGGATGATTTAGAACGTCATCCGGATCAAAACTGTTCAGATATGGACTCTGATACAAATGAAAGTATGGATTCTGATGTACCTGATGAAGAAATTGAAGCGATGTTAGAAGAAGGTAATTTTTCATGAAGTAAAAAGTTCAGTTATTAAAAAATATGTATTATACATTTTCATGTTAAAAGCTTATGGGATAGAAGTTCCAAAAAAATATTTACAGTACAATATATGAAAGTATAAAGTATATGAATGGAAGGGTTAAACAAGTTAAAAAAAAAAGAAGAGATTATTTGTTCTTTTTTTTTCTACTTCTTACCATAAATTGTACAGCAGCAGAGAACATTTTTTAGTTGAGTATTATATGCTACTGTTAGGTTTACCAGAGGAATTTAAAGGCAAAAGAAAAGACAAGAAAGATAGTGTGCCATACGAAGAGAAAGAAAAACTTGTCTTGGATGGTAAGCATATGAATGCTATTAATTGTTTTTATGTAAAACGTAAATAAATACGTATCATGCAACGTATAATATACATATAGAGGTGTGTGATAGTCCGAAAATTTCGAGTACCTAATAGAGAACCCTAATATACTTAGAAATCCCGAAATTTCCGAGAACCCGCCCCGATCCCGAATAAAGTTCTCGACCCGACATTTTTGGGTTCTTGCACACCTCTAATATCGTATAAGATTAATTAACAAAAAGAACGAAACACTGAATTTCTGCAGAATAACATTGTTTATAGAAATTGGCCATAACCATTTTGATGTGCTTCCTGAGGGTTGGGTGCAAGTAACGCATAACAGTGGGATGCCTTTGTATCTTCATAAACAAAGTAGAGTTTGTACTCTTGCCAAACCATATTTCCTTGGACCTGGTAGTGTCAGAAAGCATGAAGTACCTGTAAGTGCTATACCTTGTCTTCAGTACAAAAGAGCTCTTCAAGAAGAAGAGGAAGAAAGACAGAAAGAGAAAGAACGTGATCCAAACACAGAAGTATGTAGTCTTCCTAGCGCGAAAATCGAAACGATTCAAGAAAATCGGGCAGCTCATTCTTTAGACAGTGAACAATTAAGAAGTTATTGTCAATCGCTCTTTCGTTTTAAAGCTATTAAAGTAATGAGATTTCAGTAAGTATGTTTGTTATATCTCTAACTCATAGCAGTTACCGTCCCAGTTATGTCAGGTTGGTGTTCATCGTTATCATTACACCTTCAGGTCATGGTCGGCGAGAAGAAAGTTCACAAAAAATAAAAAACACCGTAAACAATTAGAACGACCAACTTTACCCGATGGAACGAAATTAATAACATTTCCAGTTAGTAGCTCTAACTTGACAGGGAATAGTAATAGTGTTGCAGGAGACGACAACGGCGGACAAAGACCACCAAAGCACTGGATAATGAACCCTTCGGGAAAAAGTTATGTTTGTATACTCCATGAATATGTACAACACGCGCTTAAAAAACAACCAACTTATAAGTTTAAGGAATTAGGTATGTTGAAGAAACGCCACTTTTATATAATAACTCATTGTTTAAACCGGAGGTTCTTTGCAAATGTAAAATTATATCGGTAGCACACCGGTACTTTTCGGTTGTACTTTCGAAACTCTATCAGAAATCGAAATACGAAAATACCGATATTTATCGGTAATTTTTTCGGTATCAAAATCATACCGGTCTTATGTCCCTAATATGTAAACTGTATTACGACAGGAAAGATATCTGAAAAAATTGGGAACATTTATTTCAGAAAACGCTGCAACACCGTACTCTGCTGTAGTTTGCATTAACGACATGGAATACGGCAGTGGCTTCGGCAGCAGTAAAAAACAAGCAAAGGCAAACGCTGCCCGCAAAACCTTAGAAATCTTAATCCCTCAAATGAGAGACAAAATTTCTGGCGACAACGGAGGAGACGCAGCCTCCGGTAATAGCAGTCGAATGATCAAAGCATCCAGAACAAATTCCGACGCAGACTTGTCCTTTTTCGATGAAATCTCGATAACGGATCCACGAGTTGCGGAATTTTGTGCGAAAACAACTGAGCCATCACCTCATGCTATATTAATTACGTGCCTACAACGAAATTATGGACTGGGAGACATGCACATCAACTATTCTGTAAATACTTTAAAGCATCAACGCAATGAATTCACAATGCGAGTCGGAAAACACGAAGCCACTGTTGTAAGTAGTTACATGTTAATCTAAAATAAACATAATCAATGCGAACTATGTGCACTCTTCTTATTCTAAAATTTATAAGCAATAATGATAGTACTTTATATTTCAGTTGCAAGATTCCTTTTTTAGATGTCCCTTTTTAAATATTTCGATAACTTCTTTCTAATTACCATGCCAATTATCGCGTCAAATTCCCAGTAAAATGATGCTTCGATCATTAATCGCTGTTACAGGTTTGTCGTAATAAAAAAGATGGTAAGCAACGCGCAGCACAAGCGATTCTACAACTTATGCATCCTCATATTCAGTCTTGGGGTTCTTTATTGAGGCTCTATGGATCTCGCAGTGTAAAATCTTTCAAAGAAAAGAAACAATTGGAACAAGAGATTACGCTGCTACAAGGTAAAGCCGCGGTGAATCAACCGAATCACGCTATTTTAAGTAAACTTAGACAAGAAATGCGTAAATTAGCCGAACAACGACAGGCAATACAACCTATTGGTAAGTTCGTACCACCAGATTTGCCAACAGGGTCTGCAGCCAATTTGAACAATGTAGATTTATAGCATCCTAGTCAATTATGTGAATCTTACAAATCTTACTTTATCTCATAAGTTTTACAAGGTCGAAAGTATTTCGAATTTCTTCATCATTTTCTGTCTTTTATGCACAAAGTATTTTGTCTGCCTGATTTTACATTATAAAAACATGATTCTGTTGAAATGGTGCTGACTATTATGTGTATACCCTTAAATATTTCAATTTTTTACACACTGTACAAACTCATTGTTTGTTATAAGGTATTAATGGTGTAATAGGATGTTGGTTCAGAATACATGAAACTTAGAACTGATCTCTCAGTTTTCAACAATCGAAATATCATACAGAGTAAATACTACCTCATCTGCCATATTTTTGTTGCACCATTATAGATATTTAAATTAAATTAACTTGTTATATACCATTATAGATGTAGATACACTTATTAAAATTAGAATTACTTTTCTATGAGGAGGCTAATACTATATTTCTGTTTAAATTATATATGAAAGCTGATTTCATACATATGTGAGCATTGAAAGAACAACGGTTTTGAGAACATGACCATTTATTTTCAAAGAACTGATTACAATAAACTATACCTCAGTTCTATATGTAATAAGGCATCAAAACTTGCGTATTAATAACAGTGATAATGTATTCAAAAGTATTACAATTATTCTAATGAAATTATTAATAAAATTAATAATATAAATGAATGATCAAATTATAAATAAATCATTAAAACTGCTTCCACGAATATATGTATATACACATTATTTTATTAACTGTACCTGTCATCTTCTTTGGCACTTCACATAATTTGTTTCTACATTATTCTTTGTTTAAACCTACGTTTTATACGAGACTTGCGTAGTCATTAATATTCAACAATGTTAAAGTAAAATTAGTAACACAATCAGTGAGTTCTACTTCCATGTTGACTTTACTCTACTGACCATTATGTAGTCATAGATATTACATTGTTTATATGTATATCAAAGGTGATCCAAACGATGTCTTTTACTTTAACTGTTATTTTACTTGTGTAGAAAATACAAACATTAACGTTCATTATTTGTATACTGTAAACTGCAGATACGACTTGTGTTTGGTTTTATATATTATGTATGCATTATATAGTTGTGTGTAAATGAAATTATCATTTGTTAAATACTGTGTAATGTAGTACATGTATAAATTTCATCCTACACAACTAGATATGTTTAATACCAGCAATTATGATTAAGTGTTTGTTACTCTGTTAACGATAGTCAGCAATATGACTAATATAATATAATTTGTTAATTCTTCTTCTACATACGAGATACAGAATTTTTATTTGGTTTGATTTTCGTTTTTATTTTTAAACATTAGTAACTATTGTGGAATTATATGCTCTGAAGAATTCTAAACCTAATCGTTCTTCAATACCCCGAACATATTTAACTTTCCTTGAGAACGCATAACAGATTGTATTCATCAGGATATTTTATTACTTCTTTTTTTTCCTTTTTTGAGAATACGTTAACATAGAATATTGAATATGAATATGTTTATATAGTAGGCACATTTTAGTAGGATCAGAATTATGATGATTTTAACAGATTACACTTGGAATAAATCATTTCACTTTGAATGCAAACGTATAACACTAATTTTTAATTATAACTTAAGTTATAGATATGTATCTAGTCTACGTGTAACTTAAGTTACAGTATGACTTTAGAATATTAATGTTTTAATATCATCTTATACATCCTATAAAATTTGAATCTATGCAAGTAATCATTCGTGTGTTCACTATTTTTTAAATAATTTTTTTGCGTATTGAATCATTTTGTGTATTGGATATTCAAAAGGTGTAAAATTTTTACAAAATTTTACAAACTCTGTATTAAATTGGTGAAATTTAACATTAAATTAATAATTGTATCATTGTACGATTATGTTACATTATTGTGTTGATCCTTCAGTTACATCTATAATATGTTTATGTAATGTTTATAAGTCTGTTCTTCTTCAATCTCATACGAAACTAACGCTGGTGGAAAGCCTATTTTGATTCCTTTCACAATTTGAATTCATGCAGTAATTAAAGAAATTACTACCCTTTATATCATATACCATGTGATTCATTAAATACTTCTTACAGTAATGATGCTACTATTTCAATTTATCATATCCGTATGTATATTAACATATTTTTCGCAAAGTATGTTATCCTAATACATTTAAATACGCGATTTCTAATTTTTATTTACAAATTATATGAATACAATGACTATGTTCGTTTTTCATTATGACCTATACAAAACAAGTCAGCATATCTTAATAATTTCGATACAATTGCAAACGAAACGAATTGCAATCTTAAATGAAATTTAATTTCGAAAATATTTAAAATTCTGTATCACTATTTATTTCACTAAATACGTCTTCAAAATGGAAAAATGTGTATAACTGTAAATAATTCAAAATCAAATCATCATTTGCTGTGCACTCCACAACAGCAAATAATTCATGGTACTAAAAATGTTAAATATACTGCCATTAGTACATTATGAAACTTTAACACATCGATAATTAATACATGATATATAAGAAATTGCTAAATTTTAACGAAATAGAATTAAACTTTTCGATTTTATCTACAACCATTCGTTTTATATTAGACATATATATTTTTTAAAAATATTACTAGTTTTCAAAACTAAAACTACTTCATTATTTTGACTACTTTCCTTTGTATATTATATCTGATATTTATGTATCGAAAATTGTAATACAACTGAGAAGAGGATGATTCTATACACAAAAATGAATTATATAACAGAATATTCAATTTTTGAAAGAAATGATCCTCGCATATAAACTAATTCCCTGTCAGCCTAAACTTTCACCACTATTTAGTGAGAAATTACATGAATGCATGTAATACACCCGACAAATATCCAAAACCTAATTTTCTCGTAAATTGAGATGAAAAAATTATATGCTATGTTTCTAACATATTGTTTTACGTAGAATCACCTGTTTTCAATTTGTACCCTGATTTTCGATATCCTTTATGTTTGGTATATAGCGAGCGTGTATAAAATTCAGAAATTATCGAGAGAAAAAAGGATTCTAATATGTGTATTGTTATCAACGTGAACAGAGTGAGCAGAACTAGCGATAGAATCAGATAGGTGGCTGTTCTACATGCAAGGAATAAGTCGAAAACGTAGAAAACATTTTTCAAATGATGTTTCATTTCATTGTGTACAGTAAATAAAAGTATACTGAAGCATGCGTGTATCTAAATGCGTCGTTTTCGTATAAATGCCTACATTCATATCAATTAATTAAAATACCTAATGTTTGATTTAAAATGATTAAAAAAAAAATCACTGTAAATGAATAGTCATCGTTAAGAAATAAAATACTGCATGTTGATCCAACAACATTACGTTCAACCAATTCTCGTAAAATGCTTCAAGTTACTTAATCGTTGGTCAGCCATTATACAGACTCATCACATGTACTATTTCCAGAGAGAGCCATCTTTGATAGACTAGAAAGACTTCTGCGTGGACTGCTACCAACTAAAAAGCTACTGCTAGACTCTGAGAATATTTTCCGGAAACTGGAAAATAAATTATACTACTTAATGTACTTTATTACGATTAAAATGATGATGTTTAAAAATACTTACAATTTACGTATCCCAGATTCAGACGTTTTCTTCCAAGGTGCATCGTCTGGTTCATAAGGAAGTGGTCCTTGAACTGGAGCATCTTTATCTTCTTCGATCCTGCAGAAGAAATAAATTACGATATACTGTCAGTCAAAATTAATATTCGGACACTCTTACAACTTCTCAAAAGAAAGTCCAAGTTATATGGTTCAATATTAAAAAAGTTATTGTGCTTTTAGACGTGTCCAAATATTATTGCGAGTGACTGCAGTGTCAATACACACTCGCAATTTAAATATGATCACGTACGTATCAGGTTTTGGTCGATACAGCTCCAATTCATCTTCTAAGTCTGAGACTCTAGCTTTGAGTTCATTTCGTTCATGTAAAATTTCTTTCAATTCTGCAGTGGTAAACCTTGGTCTATCGGGGTCGTCTAAATCATAAACAGCTTTGTTTGTTAGATCTGGATATCCCTGCAATTTGCTTAAATCTTCGTTTTCCTTTCTCGCTAAGCCAAGGCGAGCTCGTAGATTTATTAATTCACGATTTTGGTCTTGCAACTGGGCCAAAAAATCTGCTCTTTCTTCCACCAATCCGCGAGCTTGCATCTGCGCTTGACGTTGTTTTCGTTTTAGTTCTCGTCCAACAACTCCAAGTTTTTCAACCTGTGCTGTTAACTGCAGAAAAATTCAAACACGTTAGAATAAAGCCACATTCTGTTATTAGACGAAGCAAAGCAAAAATAAAGTAAAAGCTTTTTAAACTATATCCGATAATATTGTATTTTATTATTATTTAGATCAAATTACATACGAACATAAGTACCAATTTACATTTTCTATTTCTGAATTCTTCTGCACCAACTCTTTGTCTCTTGCTCGAATTTGATCTCTTTGCTTATCTATCATGGATCTTAAATGCTGTAACACTTGTATATCGACTTCCTGACTAGCAGTAAATGCTGAAAATATATTCATATAATTAATAATACATATTTACATATGTAATAATACATACATATATGTATGTAAATACAAGGTAAGGTATTAGAAATTATTAGAGGTGTGCGAGAATCCAACGTACAATGAGACAAAACGACTTGACTTGCTAATTTGAAATACCTTACCCTGTCTGATACAATAGTTTTAACATTGTGTTAGTAAATAAAAGACAGGTTGTTAGTACTTTGTTTACTGCTGTACTGACTATCACTACGTGATTCTTGGAGTGCCTCTGCTAAGCGTCTATTTTCTTCCTGTAATCGTGTAACCATTCCCACTAGGTCACGAGATTCTTGTCTCCAATGTTCCTCAGTTTGTTCAAGTTCCTAAGTAGCAATTAAACAATTATATACAAAGAAGAAACTTAACAAATAATACATTGAAGTGTTTAGAAGGATATACTTTTTCAAATCTTTGCTTATCTTCAGCTTTGCCAATTTTGGCACTTTCCAATTGGGAAATCTTTGCGTGCAATTCTTGGACTATGGTATTTTCGCGTTCATTTTTGGTTGCAAGACTTTCTAATAGTTCCAACGCATGTATCACCTTTGGCATTAAATTAGTCACAGATTGTACTCCAAAAGAATCTATCAAATTTTCGCATTCTTTTCCTATTTCTGAAGCAATATCATAAACATCTACAACGGACACATCCGATAATGCAGCATAGTCCTCCATGTTGCTGGTTGTATAATTCTCCAGACAAAAAGGCATGAATACTCTTTATATCAGAGTACACTGTATATGAACCTGTTGATAATACAACAAAAGGAATAGTTTAATTAGTTGATTGACTAAAATTTAAGTAGCATGACATTACTGACAATATGGAACTGTTTATCTCAATTGACATTCCATAGAGTTTTCAAAACATTTACATATAGTCTGTTACAGAAATTTCTTTGAATACAAAGTATGTTACACTTTGAATATTTGCTACATCATCGAATTTCAAGTTTTTTGTTTTAGAAATAACACAGATTCAATGAGTATACTGTTGTACGACTATTTAGCTGCAAATGAAAATTAACATATGTAACAAAGTAAGATAGAACACAGCTAAGTATAACATTAAAACTAGCCTCACTGCAGAATTAGCAAAAGTTAAAGAATATTGTCAAAGTTGAATATTCTATTTATGCACGAAGAAGTGGTTTATTATAATTTCTATTAAGTACATATATCTAAGTAGAAGTAACATAATTAACATGAGTTTCTTCAAAGTATGTTTGTGTTACAGTTTTCTATTAATTTAGGCGTGGTGTTAATTAACAAGATAATATTTGACGTACAAGACTGTCAATGGTATTACTCAGAATTAACTGACGACATTTAAGTACTTGAAACTATGAGATCACTAATAATTGCACCTACAATGCTTATGTCAAATTCCACTCAGCACTGCATATTATCGCAGTTAGGAGACATTATTATATTCTTATATACGTACACGTATCTATAAACTGTTAATCCGATCGTGTGCACCATGTGAAACGAGTACATAAATCTAAATATTATTTAAAAGAGAATCAAATATGTTAAGAGCCGATGATCTAGTAACTCTTGACTAAGCTAGCCTTTTTTCTGGTTCCGCGATTTTTGCGAAACGCATATTCAAGCGGTCAAAGCTTCGCAGCGATTGGATCTTTCCGATCGAACGACTTGAACCTTTTTGCGATTGTATAATTAAACATTGTATAATTAAACTTTTTAGATTTAACTATATATACCAATAATCTTCACTGTTAAAAATCAAATTGAAAAAGGCGA
Source organism: Lasioglossum leucozonium (assembly GCA_028454225.1). Classification (NCBI taxonomy): domain Eukaryota; kingdom Metazoa; phylum Arthropoda; class Insecta; order Hymenoptera; family Halictidae; genus Lasioglossum; species Lasioglossum leucozonium. The sequence goes on along the minus strand of CM052211.1, from coordinate 3,931,165 downwards.
AAGACGTTTAATAAGTTATATCCGTAAATACAAATGAAAATAGAATCAAGTTGAGTCATACATATAAAAAAAATCTATTTTACATACGAATGAAGTATTACAAAAAATATAGTACAAAGTCATGAATTTTTATTTTACAAAGACATATGCTTCTATTTTACTTACTTTATGATCACTTGATTACTTTAGCATGATGTATTAGCGAGTATCTTTCTGCAAATAAACTATAAAGACATAAAAAAACCTACAATTCAATATTTAATTCTCCACATGTAGCATTCGAGTAACAGGTAGACGAAAGTTTACAGCATGTAACAGTTTAATATTCAATTACAAGACAATTGCTCTTTTTTTATTTCATACACATGGGTGAAGGTGTTAAAATATCATCATGCCTCAAATAAAAAAAGGTACAATTTATTAAGAATAAAAAATTGTATGCTTTCATATGTCATAAGTTCAATTTTTGCATTGTTTTTTTATTAAAACAACTCCATTATAACATAATAATATATGCTCTATTTTATATTACATTTAAAATGTACAATTCAGATGGATAACATTATAGTTTCTCAAAATTTATATATATGTACATTATACTTCGTGTGATCGAATTTTTATAACTATAATAACTATCTTATTAGAATGAAATCAATATTCAATCAACAAAAACTTACTTTCTAATTATTATAAATTTGTAAATTATATAATTTTTTCGTAACAAATCGATCATAGTAAAATGTACTACAATAATAATTAGGATACTTCGAAATTAAGTAGAAATGCATGTATACAACTTCATACAAAGAATAATATTCTTTTATGATGTAATTATAAAATTGAATTTGTATCTTACTGCATAATTTGTGGCTTATTATAAATAATAAGCTAAATTATACAGAGAATATTTTTAAATAAATATTTAAAAATCACATCAATGGAGTTATATACATGCAATTCTAAATTCTTAAAATCCTCAAATAATTACAATAGACTATTTCATTCTTTTAATATATCAACAATTTTAAACATAACAGAAAAGCAAGTTAAATTAATAATAAATATTAAATATTTTTCTTCAATAAAACATCAAGCACATGTAGTTGTTTGAAAATACCGCATGTATTTGATGGATTATATTTATATTTAGATATATAATTATAAAAGTATTTCTAAAAAATAAAAGATTACATTAAAAAATTTATCAAAACAATCGCTAAATTATTTACTATTAACAATTTCTTGTCAGCGCAAACCAATTATTAGTGTTATTATTATGTTGAAAGTTGTTAATATGATTGAATAAAATAATATTATCATGACATGCATTATAATCAAACACCTGAAGCGGTTATTAAATTATATAAAATTGATAATAATATTTAATCACACGTCATTTTTTTCAATATTATCGATGAGATATTTTAGATGCATTCAATATTTCTTAAACAAAACCGAAGTAAAAATATTTGAACTCGAAAAATTTACTGAGGCCCTAGTTTAATATCACATTACGGCAAGTATTTTATACTAAATATAAATCTTAAAGTGATCAAAAAATATTTTGTTCAATAAGTTCTTAACACAATAAATCAATATTTTTTGATGTACATTTTGCACTATCACTGCCAGTAATTGCCACTTAATTACTACAATTTATTAACAATTGCACTGACATCAATATATACATATACATATTGATGCCTAATGTTTATTAACAAAAATTGAGCTCAGTTATTTGATGCATTAATATTTGATATGTTATTCGTACTCAGGCAAGCATTAAATATTTGTGCAATAACATTGGCAAGTATTGACTTTTAGTTTGTCATATTGTAATGCAGGTAATATTTATGTTTTTATTTTTTATGACGTGAAAATTGATTATGTTTTATACTATGTACAATATAGGATGAACAAAATTATTGCGTAATTAGTAAAGTCGACTGATATAAAATGTGAATGTCATTAAATGTATTCTATATTATTAAATCCTTTCAACTTAATTAGACTTACACATAAATTATTACCTAAACGTACCTAAAAATTCATAATCTGAGGTATAAATTTATATCTACATAATATTAGATTGATGTATATGAAGTGTCATCTCTTCAAATAAAACTTTAATTTATCGATTCATAAATATAGTATAATAAAATTAGCTAATCGTTAAAAAAATATACTGAGTAATATAGAAATTATTTTGTATAAATATATAATGATCGGAAGAAACAAAATATCATTGAGATTTTATTTAAGAAAATGACATCTTATTTGCACGAACCTAACATATTGTGCTACTGAGTCTTTAAAACCTATTTCTGTACATAAGTTAATCATTGCATAAGTTTGTTCATATAATACATTAAGTACGAATAATAAAAACAGGCGTTCTAATTGTTTTTTAGTATGCGCTGACGTTAAGTGTAAAATATTTTAATGTTGTATGCCTATGTATATTACTCGTTCCTTATATAAAACTAATTTTTCGTACAAATTATTTGATCGTTAAGTTGTGAAAAACATTTGGAACAATTTCCAAAATGTTATATATATATTATAGTGTATTAATGTATTAACTTGGCACTTTTTCAATTTAAGTATATATTTTTTTAGTATCTGCAGTATGAAATTGTTGCACCTATTTTAAGACGTAGGTTATAAAAATCAATAAACTGTGTAATAATATACGTGCATTGAACAGGAAATTGCTCTAAATGTCAGTTTTTTCAATAAAATTCGGCAGACTTCGCTTATTAGTAAATTAGTACTCGGAAAACGCCTATTACAGAAAGTTTTTTACATTATACTCTTCTATTAACACAAAATGAATGTAACTTAATTCTGTGTATGAGCGGCAACATTAACAGAAATAAAATTGTATTTACAAATTCGGAGGACAGTTAATCGACCTGTAATATCTATATTTGTAAAATAAAACATTGTGATTATTCTTTTTTCTTTGTATCTGCAGTAACATTTTGTATACTATTTTTACATTTCATTGAACAACAACTCCAGGTAAAAGCAGTCTAAACAATAGAATGTGAACTTATGATTTACGAATCTAACAATATATCACATATTTACTTATGAAAACCCTGTAAAAGGGGAAAGTGTTTTGAATATTATTTTCCTATTGTCGACTAATGTTTAATTCGTAAACATGATGATCTTACATATTACACTTTAGATTCCAAACTATGTGTAAAGGACATAATGGCATGTTCCTGTGTAATAGCAGCTAATTCTTTTAGCCATTCGTCTAATATAACCGCGCATAACACCACATTTTGTACTGGACTTACTTCGTTTGGGGATTCCCAAGAGGTTTTCGTGCAATACCTATTTAATTAAAAATTCTATTAATACAATTGATATCGTACGTTGCTTGCAAAAAAACAGTATTAACTTTTTCTCTTTCATTTGTTTATAATATTTATTATTTACGAGAAAAACGCTGACTACTAATAGTGTGTGAACACACTGTATGTGATATATTTTTAGAAATATTTACCGGTATCCAGAACCATGTCCAATAGCTTCTAACTGATCTTCCGACGCACTGGCAGGTTGATTAATAGCACTGACCAAACTACCTGAACCAGGATTAATATTTGATCTTCTAAGCATTTGTGTAAAGGATGATGTAAAACTCCACCTCTTACTTTCGCCTGAAAACATAACATCTTTAGACATAATTTTTACATTTAATATTTATGCATTGTTTATATCTACGAATGTTTTGATGATTATACCTACATCGTTTGAATACTTCCAGAATGCAAAACAGATGTTAAGATAATTCTATATTAACTTATGTAAACGTGCGCACATATGAGAAGAAAATGCTAATTGAAGTATAAAAGACTAGATTGCAAATATATGAACTTTTCCACCATTTTTTAACATTTTACTACATTTTAGTTACAAGTTTATTGATTCTACTTTCCAAAAAATTCTGTTTTTCAATTCTTTCAAAAATTTAACATTTCATATATTACAACCTAATATTATATTACATAAATAATAGTAATACAAATCGTACCTCTCGAAAATGGCTCTCCACTCAAAGAATTTCTTTTAACAGGTGCAGAGTAAGCAGCAGCTTCTAATGCATTTTTTCTGGCATTCACTAACTTATCTTCACGACTAATTAGAAACAATCGTGCTTGTTCTACTAATACGTCTACATTGTTATGTTGAGAGAGAAATTGATCTATCTTATGCTTTAATGAGGCAAGTACCTAAAGAACAGTATCATTTAAAAAAAAAATGGCAAAGATTGATCGATTATCTTTATGTGTGATATATTTATAGTTACAAACCTGAAAAAGCGATCGAATACTGGGTTGAAACACCAAAGAATGATTTAAAAGAAACGATTGCAACAGAGGTTGCGGGTATATCGCCAATCTACTGATAAGACCAGTTAAATGTAAATTAACGTATAAATTATTACTTGTCATGCACTCTAGCTTCCTTAGGAGCACGTCCAAAAATATACCGACATTAGGCTGTCCATTAAATACATCTTGACGATAAGTATCTTTACTTTGTTTAGTCGCTGTTAATACCTCTGACGCTGTTGAACTAGAATCCGTAACATTATGCAGAAGAATGCCACCTTCTTTGTTCAATTCGATGTCTGTTTTGTCCTGCTCGCTCGTTCTATCTTCGTTCGGTTCATTGTCTGGAGTTGACTCTGACGAACCCTTGAACGCGAAACTTTCATATCCGCTGCTTTCTCCCAACGACAAAAGCGAATTCATAGCAGTATTAGAGTCATCAATACCACTGTCAGGTTCCTTTTTATCCATTAAGGAAACCTCTTTGGAGGAGTCTGTGATTCCAACATCTTCGTTTAATAATTCAGCAATGTCTGCGTCCAATTTTGCTTGTTCCTCTAACGATAACCCTATAGCTGCTACTTCTGCCTCCAGCTTTTCTTCTTCTTCCTTCACGTTCGTCTGTTTTCCATCTAACAATGTTTGAATGTTAATTAAAATATTGTCTATCGATGAATTTTCGGTGATGTCACTTGAAATCGTTGAATGTTTTAATTTTTCTAACGATAAACTCTTGGTTGGTTCAATTTTCTTCTGTACGTGATCTATCGGCGTAGCGTCGCCTGTCAACGTTATCTCACTACCGGTATTACTTTGCTTTGGTAGCTCCCCGTTATACTGATATGACCAATTGGAGCAAGCGATGCGGCATGCTCTTATTTTTTGCCGAGCGTCGCACAGATATGCATGATAATTCCCATACAAACTATCCGATACCCTTGCACCATAATTTATAGACACGTACAATGATTTGAATGATTCAGACGTGGCATTTGAATTTGTCTCCTGTGTTGTGTTGTTAGGCAAAGAATTGAATTGAGAATTTACAGATGCGAGTGGTGAACAACACGATGGTGTTAATGATAAAAACTTCTCAGCAGCACGTCCAAACGGATCTACATCTCTTAATCTTCTACGCTGAGAGAGCATTACATGAGAACAAGGACTCAATGCAGCCAGGCATAGTTCTAACATTACATCTTCGCAATTCAAGTTGACCAAAGTCTCAAACAGTGCCAGGGTAACAATGCATAACTGAAATACAAGAATGTTATGTTAAGAATATATAAACTTTTCGTAAAGAAAATTCAAGTTTTCAACGTAAAAACGCCGGCCCTCTAAATGTTAAAAAAGGCTTTACCGTTGTTATTATTTTTTAATATTGCTAACATACCCTTGATCTCGATGATATCCTTTGAATAAGACTATCTAGTATTCTGCACTCATCATAATTGTCTTCTAGGAGAAATCGCACAAGCGAACGTAAAAGACCAGGTTCGGTTACAGATCGAAGAAATAAGTCAAAGTAAGCTGTAGCTGCAACTAATTCATCCACAGTTGTCTGTAATAATAAAAAATTAGTCATCCATAACATTGTACAAATTCTTATGTGTTAACTATATCTTTAAACAAATGTTAAAAAGTATTTAAAAAGTTTAGTTTAACATACCGGAAATTTTTATTTAAAAATAAGCTTGTTAATAAATTAATCATTTTAGGTATTAATACAACATAATATACAAAGGTTTTATTTTGTGGTAAAAGAAGGATATTAGTCTGTAAGAAATATGTGAAAAGGTAATTAATTCAATGAAAAACAAACACACACATTGTTAACTTGAAGTAATTTAAAAATCACAACATGATCTGGAAATTTTTTTTAAGCTTAACAAATGGACACAGTGGTTCAATATTTCGTACCTTACAATGAGTGATGTTACAGAAAGTAGTATGCATTCATGGTGGCCAAACTACACTCTATAATTTTAGCATGTATTAGATATATGGGTCTCAAGTATTCTAATTTGCAATACAAAACGTCTTTTATAATGATAAGGTTTGGTCACCATTGATATATCATACGTCACACATCTACAATTAAGAATGGCAGAAATAGCCAGCATATATATTTATATTAGATGAATAACATAGAATTTTTTTAGAATATGAAAAGCAAGAAAAATGATAAATATTACAATTTTTATGAACTATGAATGAAATGTATGAAAAACATACTTGTAGCTCATGAACGATATATTCACATAATAATTAATATACGAAGAGAGAAATTAAAAATATATTATAAAAATATGGAATATGCAGTTCATAAGTTACTGTGATTGTTAAATGTATTTCCAATGTGTAATGAGTTTAAGAATAATATTTCAGTAAAAGCTTAAACATTCCTTAATTAATTCTCATTATTTGGTTTTATTTTTATTATTTGGTCTTTATTATTAAATGAAAAATATAGTTTTACGTGTATGCAGAATTCTTCAATTTATGCTTTACTGAAATTCTATTCACTGTACTAAATTGTCACACTAATTAATATATTTTGTACTAACCCAATGTTCTTGTTCATCTAGTTGGTCTATGGTCAAACCAAGAGAATCCTAAATACCATAAAAATGTCATTGGACAGTCACCAAAACCATATTACAATATAAACGATTGGAATGTTATGGATTAGCCATGAAAATTTAGATTTACCATCACCATACTGACAATGCGATTATGCGTTTGGCAACATATATTGCAACTAAGACAGTAAACAAATATGTTCCTATAAAAGTCGATTCGATACAGATTGTTTTAAAGTGTATATGTTATTAAGTAAATATTTTAAATCAATAGATTTCTATAAAAAATATTCAAAAAGAGCATTTTAAATTTTAATAAATATCTTGTAAATACCTTCTTTCACCACATGCAAATATAATTTTAAAAGTTTGCCTGTAAATATGTACTATAACAGCACCCTTTATAATTGTGGCATAGTAACTTCTGCATATGTAATTACTTAAATCCTTTAAAATATGTATTACAAAAACATGTAACAAAATATGTAAATACTGACCTGTAACAAAGCTGGTCCCATTACAGGTACCAAAAAACCATGATATAGAAATTCCAATAAATGTTTTTGTACCATAGGATGTGCAACTTGTGCAACAGCATTACAAAATTCCAAAGAATTCATTAAATGCATTAATGCTGGTAAATCATTAACATCATCTGGTGTTAATCTATGCCAATCGCTTGTCTCAATATCTAACTTTCTAGGCAGTAGGGAATACAGCCCACTCAAACCTGTTGCTAACACCTGATTGAATGAAATTTGTATTACATGTTTTATGTGACAAAACTTTTAGATACTATTTATGAACTGACTTAATTTTTGCAAATAGTACATACAGGACATATATTAGAATGATCTGCAATATACACTCCAACTTCATCATTTTTCTTGGAAAGGGACATGCAAAGTAACATGGCATCACGTGCTTGCTGTCCCACACCACCTTCTCTATGTACATGTGGTATCAATAATGTGAAAATAATAAATCTGAAAAAGTACATCCATATTAAAAACGCTTGGAAGTATATTAATAGACATTTTTAAAAAGGAATATGTATATTCTACCAACTTGTTCTTCCCTATTGCTGTTGGATGAAAAAATAAATCAAGCAACGCCATGTTCTGCATTAAAGTTACGCATAATTGATTTAATAACACTACCAGTTTCTTTTCTACTTCTAATGGCATTATATCATTTGCGCAATCTTCGAGCAATCGTAACAATGGTCTGGCGACTGGTTCATGGGCAAGAAGAATACTACTATGTGATACTAGAAGTTCATAGAGTTTTAATTGTTCCAAACGAACAGCATTGTTAAATCTGAAAAGACAATCCACATTTAAAAATAGAATGCTATTAGAACTTATTTAACGCGTTAAATGCCAAATTGTTACCTTCCGGTATGTACACTCCAGTCGTATAACTTAACAAGAAGGTTTTCGCTTAACAAATATTCCAAACAAGGAGAGTGCGTCGCTGTCGTAGATTGACGAAAATTGTTAAAAGTCCGTGAGTCTCGTAACTCTAATATTAAAAGTGTCACCATATGATCTATGTGATTGACGACTCCAAGAACATCATCTTGGTTCGGTATTCCCTTTGGGGGCTGTACAAATTCAATGACGGATTTAGTTTCAATCGTATTGTCATTATTTTCTTTTATGAAAGGATTAAACGAACAAAAGAAAAAACACACACACATACACACAGAGTACATAGCATCATTTTAAACACTTTCTAATTTCACTGAAACTTTGAAAATTCAACTCACAGATGTGTGCAAAATGATTTCATAAGCTTGTTGCCAATGTTTACAGAAACTGTCATAGCATGCCGACGGATCAGCGTCTTTTGGTGGAGAGTCTCTCGATCGTTGCTTGCTGAAACTAGTCCTCAGCGGGCTATTTCTTAACCAGCTCATTTTTCAGTTTTATATTTTAACCACTTTCACGTTCGTCAAAAGCCTGATTTCACGCATCCTTCCTCTTTAAAGTGCACCCTATCGTTAGTAACTACGAGAACAGGGTACCCTTATACTTTCCGCTAACAGTTCAGCTAACCAAGTTTCCTGTCAAAATTGTTCTACTTATCTTGGTAATCGTCCACCTATGCGACAAGGACACAGAGATAATACAAATCGCATATTCATTAAGCGACTTGCGCATTACTAATGCTTTAACTGACGCCTGTTATCGTGCACGTATTTAGTCGGAAACATTTCGTATGTCTGATAACCCAATCCACAGTCACTCTTAACAACAAGGTAACCCATTTTTAGGGAATCGCCATATTCATTCGACATAGATTGATGCGAATATAAATCATGGTGTAGGTATTTTTTTGTTGCTCGCGTTATTTCCTATTTCATTCGTGATCCATTTTTATTTATATTTTCTGTCACGAGACGGTGACAACCGGCGTACTTTAGGTACAGTTTAGTTAGAAAAATAAACTGTACTTTTTCATTTATTATATCAAATATAGAATTTGCATTTCATCTTGCGTAACACTTCTCCATCCCACTATCCCACTCTTGCCTCCTGAAAGATGCTACGAAAAACAGCATTCTCACCTATGATCAAGATTCTGTGGCGTAGACTACAGCGCCACGATTGCAAAAAAAAAAGAAAAAAAATCTGCAGAAAATGGGGTACGTCAATTATAGATATGCAAGTTTTACTCGTTTTAAAACGCTAGTTGTTGTTTCAGTTTTAGAATTTCAATTGAACCTTAAGGCTAATTCATAATAAACTGATACAGCATAACACAACAAGAGCAAATTACACGCAACAATATGTAACGAGCAAACAAGATCACCGTTTTCATACTGGTAGAATTCAAATATTGCCGCGCTTCCCAACGTTTCCAATTTCCCGCGCACAGCCCACTCGTTCAAAAAATTTTATGCGAAGAATAGCCGAGACGTCAACTTGCAGAAGCGGCATTATTGTTTTTACGTTTGTAGATTGGACGATTCGAGATTAGAAATATGAAAAATTTCGATAGAAATTTCGTCTTTGTAGTATTGTAATCTCTTCGTCATGGGATATAATGAATTTTATATAATCAGCATAATCCGAGCTGAAGTGAACGCTACATTGAGCTCGCGTTAGAAACGAAACCTTTTAATTCCTCTTTTCATGAAGTTTGCACGATCGTGTGCGAATTCTGCTCGCAGCCTTGGTTTTCGTAAACCAATGGCCCATTGATCGTGACTTCGTGTGATTCGCCATTGCGTTCAAATAAACGGGTAAGGTCACTGTTTTATCTGGTCAAGTGATCGTTACACAGTACGAGTACGTCAATGTATTTGTGCCCGTGATTCAGCAAAACGATAATCACATTTTGTAATTCACCGGTAACTGTTGCAGAGAAGGTACATTCAGCTAGTGTTCATCGTTCCGATCGGTTGCGAGTTCTCTTAAGATGGTTAAAGCCGTTTGCGTTCTTCAAGGCGATGCCAAAGGCACCTTATTCTTCGAGCAATCGGTAAGCGATTGTTCGCGAATGTTCGATGTATATTTCACCGTTTTATCCATTTTTATAATTTACATTTATGATATAATTGTTACGTAGGACCGTTCATGTCCAGTGAAGGTCACCGGCTCTGTTAGCGGCTTGCAAAAAGGGCTACACGGTTTTCATATTCACGAGTTCGGTGATAATACCAACGGTATGCTTCATTTACAGAATACGCGTTACTTTATAGAAATGTAGTCGAACAATTCTAAATGTGTTAATCGAATAAAACATGTAGTTGCATAGATTCAAGAATCAATGACATGCGTGACTATAAAGTTGCTAAATTTAGAGGTCAACAGATCATGACCATCCGACTCTGACTTTGAGAGTCTTTGAATCTGTTCGAGTATTGTTTTTGAAATTAATTTGTTCGACACGCATATGCATCATGCAAATTGTTTTAACAAATGAAGCTGATAGTTTTTAAAATTTTATTTATATACAAATTCAACAGGATGCACAAGCGCCGGTCCTCACTTCAATCCATTGGGAAAAGACCATGGTGGACCCCAGGCAGATGTCCGTCATGTTGGAGATTTAGGAAATGTTGAAGCTGGAGCAAACGGTGTTGCCAATGTTAACATTACTGACAAGTTGATCCAACTTCAAGGAGAACACAGCATAATTGGCAGGACTCTTGTGGTAAGATGATTTATTGTAGTCTGAAATGTTTTTATCAATCAATTTTATTTTGTATGCATTTACGTATATGCATTGTTTCTTTCTTTGTAACAGGTCCACGCCGATCCAGATGATCTTGGCAAAGGTGGTCACGAATTATCAAAAACCACAGGAAATGCTGGTGCTCGTCTTGCTTGTGGTGTGGTTGGTATTGCCAAAGCTTAAATCTACATTATTCTGATACAATAATTAAATGAACATACCCATTAGGCGTTTACAGTTAAAGTATGAGTTCAAATATCATTCCTAATTTCCTGTAATAGGAATCTGTTATGTATCTTATGATCTTTGGTACACTGATGTTGACAACAATAAAATATATAATATGATTTATTTGTAAATTTTTTATACACTATTTCTTCAAACATACTTCCTTAGGTACTAAGACTGATCGACGAATTACTCGGACATTGTTAAATTTATTTCCAAAACCAATACTCATATATTGTAAAAGATTATATCCTGTGAAACAAATAAATGTCTATCATATCTTTTACATGACTTCACAGCATACAATTATTAACCCATGATAATTGTATCTCATGTTTTGAGATAACCTTCTGTACAATGATGTTAGTACTATCGTTATTTTTTCAAGATCAACATTTATTTTGAACATAATGAATTATACAGAGAATATCGTGTGTTCTTAATTTAGTCTTTCAGATACTGTGGCCAAACATTTCATCATACATTCATATATATTTGGTTATTAATTATCATTAATATAAACGTATAAATAAACATGTGCGTAGTTACGTATCTGTTACATAACGCTAGTTTATGAATGCAACTATTAAATTATACAGGGTGATACAGAAAGAGTATCGGAAAAAGAATGGGGTAATTTCTGAGAAGGTTCTAAATAAACATCTATTTCCTTTGCCAATTCGCGCCGAAATGCTTTGTTTTCGAATTATTAACGAAAACCACGGACCGAAGTCCAATAGAATTCGTTCGTGCATCATCGATTCGGTTATTGTCGAGAATCGATTCTTGGCGGAGCAGTCGAACATCCCTAACCTCGAACGACTGACGTTTCCGCCATGCAATATAATTTGTTTACATGTTGATCGTGCCGACAAGTTACTTAATAAATTTCTATCGAATATGAAGAGCAATGTTGTTTCTCTCGTGTTAAATTTTTACATAATTTCCACGGTATCGATCAAGACCGAAAACTCCAAAGAAATTACCAGATGAGGATGAACTTTTATGCTAAAGGATGAAATGACATGTCACGAGTTTTTCATGAAATTATTAATATTTCTGATGATATAAAACTTACTACCTCGAATGAAATATTTATCGCTAAGAAGTGAACATTAATTGGACTTGTATAAATGATGTAAATGTTCAAGATCCGGAAGGTAACTCATTGAAATCTCAGGAAAGGTTTACTTGAATGTAAATTATTTATACTGTGCAGAGTGTGTTAACATGTTCAAACGAGTAGAAAATAATAGAGAAAATGAGTATCCTGTACCTGCTAAACGACCAAAGTACGATACTAAGAAAGGAACCTTAGCAAGTGTTCCTACAAAAGGTAGAGATGGAACAAATAAAAAATTTGGGAAAGATGATGTATGGGGCGATGATTTTGCAGAAGAAGACATAGAAGTGATGGATTTTGTTGCCTCTCAGGCTTGCTTACAGGTATCGTTAGAACTACCCCACTATTAAATCAAAGTCACAATGGTTCAGAACACTTGGAGAATTAAATATATAATTTCATTGTGAAGCCTACAATCATGTATTCTATGATTTCTTTATTTGTAGGAAGAAATTACGCCGACTCAAACAAATGCAGAGCCGCAAGTATCGATCATGCCAAGATTCAATAGCGTACCATCTACGAGCAAAGTTGGTTCTAAGGTAAATAATATCAATAAACCATTAAGGCTTTCTTTATGTACAACTCAAAGAAGAGAAGTGGAGAAATCAAAGGACATGAGTCAGATAGCATCCATTGATTACAAGGATTTTGAAAACAAATTAATGAATAGGCAAGTTTATAATTCAACATTTAAGTTGGAAGAAAGTGTAATTATACCAGGTATGTATTATGTCATTATTTCTCACAGAATTATATAATATGTGCATGTGAATAATTAGTTTATCGTTACAGAATCGAAATATGTCAAGGAATTAGAGAAGCTGAAACTTGAAAATAAGAAATTGTTGAACGATTTCATAACGAAAGAGGGAGAAGCAGTCTTTTTGCGCAATCAATTGCAGCAGACTCAGTTACGGGTAGAAACTGATAGACTGGAGAAGACTCGTTTCATTGAGGAGCAAGAGAATCGACATAGAACAGAAATGAATGCAATTTGTAAAGAGAAAGAATATTTGAAGACTCAACTTGAACTACAAGTCTGTAACTCTGTGATTAAGATATTAGTTTTTAAATTCCTTATATTTGTATATAATTTAATACTTCTTTTACAGACGTTTGAAGTAGGCAATCTAATGGAACGTTGTAAATTATTAGAAACAGGCAATGTTAAATTAACAGAACCATGCGCTATAAATTTGAATACTTCTATGAACAAAAGTAAATTTAATTCATCAATGAACAGGTATTTGATGGAGTTATTTAATAAAATTAGTTCTTAAAGTTCTATGCTTATTAACGTTGTTATTTGCAGGGCATCAATTTCAATAGTAAAACCAGTGAAACTAAGAGAATCTTGTGTTCAAGTTACCTTACAAGATAAGAACAATTACATTCTTAAAACTTGGAGTGCTTGTAAGTAGACCACAAGTAATTAAATATATAAACATATGACGTTTTACATGACGTTCTTACAGATTATCCTTTGGCGAATATTTCCAAATTAGTATACGACACACCACAGCCAGAAAAGTCAATAGTCAATATTCAAGTGATAGAGAAAACAGGACGAAGAAATTTACCGATCTTACAGGAGGAAGATACATTTAGAATATTTGGTAAAATTTAATATTTAAACTTGTTTCCTCCCGAGATTTCATGTGTATTATTTACAGAAAATCCTGAACTTGTGAAACCCGTGACGACAATGGTAGACGAGAAGAGACTGTCGATAGAATTTATTTTACCAGAAATAGCAGCCCTTCAACGCAAAACGAATTCTGAGCTCGAGTCAGAACATTCGATATGCATAATGAATAAAGTAAGTAATTTTGTTTCTGATAAACAGATAACTTTTAAATTAATTACTACCTTTTTTTACACTTTAGTTGGTCTCCACTGCGAGAGAGTTGATTCTAAACTTGATCGTCGTCCTCCAGACAATTTTTCAAGCTATGAGAAATGACGATATCCGAGATATGAACGATATTTATTTCTCTGACCTGTACTCGAATTCTGATTTTAATGGAAAGTCTGTATGCGATGCTAATGCGTGGCATGAGTGCGAGCGTGGTGTCGAAGTTAGAAGAGTGTTTGGCGTGATTTCATATGTGACGCTGGAATCAACGTATCTTAGCAAATACATTGCTGGAAAGACTCCTTTGCTCACTGAAAGGGACGAAAGTTATAGAAGTTACTCGCGGCAAATGGTTCGCTATGACATGTGGTTAGAAAAAGGTCAAGATTTCGAAATGCTTAAAATGATTCTGCAATTCATCGTTCTAGTTGGGTCTACGGTAATTTCAATTTTCAAAGTTACACGCTACATGTATATAAAAAATCTTATACAAATTATTAAATTGTTAATAATTGAAACTTTACAATTTTATTCCCATCAGAGACGAGCACATCAGTTTAGTGGCCTAATGTGTGCAATCATGATGATTATATGCAACGTTCACAAAAAGGTTAAATATTGCTCTTTGGGGTAGGTGAATAATGTTCTTTTCTACGCGCAATTGGTTTAGGATTTATGGTTTTATGACACTTCTTACATTTCAGGATGGAGTACGTTTATCAGATATTTAAGGAAATAGTTTTCTCCAGACCTCTGCCATATTGTTACTCGTTTCTTAGCCGTATAATGATAGTGTTCATTAAGTCCGCAACATACTTGAAGAAACTCTGTGTTAATTCACGTAAGTAAATCATCGTACAATTTTATGTAATTTATTGACATTAATCAAGAAGTTTTTGTAAAATTATATTTTATGTTTCACAGAGCTAATGGCAGTGAACAATTGGAAGGGTTCATTACATTTTACTCCAGGTATGAACGTGGCATTTTTTAAATACTACGCGAGAAAGCGCAGCAACAATCAGCATTTCCAATATGAATTATCTGTACTTATATTGACGATTCATTACAGATGCTTGCCCGTTACAAATCTTTCTGGCACAGGTGGAGAACCATCAGTTTGACACAATAATCGCCCTAGACATTACAGACGTGTTGCTGCAGTTCGTACAATATGTGTTGCAAACCGATGCTATTCCCTTAAGGTCCGAGACCTTAGAATCATGTAATTGTTGTATGAAATTGCTACGGTTCACTATGAGAACTCTGTCCAAGTGCGCCGAGGCAAATTTGAGTGCCATAGGGAACTTCGATTCCCATCACTTTCCTTTGCAACAGAAAGATTGTTGCAAGCTGAGAAGCATTTGTCCTAAACATTCTGCTACTCTGAGAACAAGAAATAAGAAATGTATAAGCGAGGTATATCAAGACGTATTTTCCGATGCAAATGCTTGGACAATTATGAAGCAGAAACAAGTGAAAATATTGAGGGATGGTATTCGATTCCTCGCTCACTTGGCTATATGCGATCCCGATTTTGTAATTCGGTTATCGGATATCGAAGACTCTTTTCATTTGTTCATGAGGAACATAAGCAACTTCGATGACTTCTCCCTTCACGAGAATGAACGTAAGTGTGTACGCGTGTCCGCTTTACCGAGGCGATGCTAATTTTAAAACTTTGCTTTCACTGATAAACTCATTCAGTTTTTTTCTCTTTCATTTTCGTGTCGCGATACGCGTTTTAATTTTGTCTCGACTTATCGGACCGCCAGAAATGTTTTCATTTCCGCTTGGGGCCCGTTCATTCCGTTTCGTCATCATTTGAGGAATTGATACTGGTCCAGATTTGTAGAAAGAGATTACAATTATTGATGTTCTCCATATACTTTTATTTATTAAGAATTTTATTCGTCATTCATTTCATTGGTTGTTCCATTCAGTACTCTTTATTTCTCTGAAAAGCAGTAATCAAAATCTAAAACGTAGTCTGCTGATGTGAGATATACGTGTTCACTGAAATTTTGAAAATTTTTACTCGAATTTGGTAGTGACCGTTCTTTTTTCTCTACTTTGACAGAAGAAGCCATGAATCGAATAAAACAAACGTTTATATTCGACAAATTACCTCAACCTGAGATTGAAGAATGCGCTAGCAGCAACACAAGGCAACTGGATATACTATCGAATTTCGAAAAGCGACCAATCCAGCCGGCTTCCGCGAACCCCAACAATAAGCGAAACGAGAATCACAACAAATTTTTAACAACAATTCGATCGTTGTACAATAGTAGAATGGAGTTATCTAATCATTAAGATGTACTGCGAAGCGAAGCGTACCGAACAAGAATGTAAGATTGTAAGATAAATTATTTTGATACTGAAAATCAACAGTATTTCCGAATTGTGATGTCATGATACTTTGTACATAGCTTTTTTTTTGTAATGAAGTCAAGAGGATACTTACCGAACACGATTTTATAAAAAAAATAAATTATATAAATTAATAATAAATAAAAAAAATTATATAATTATCATAAGCAAATGTTTCATTTAGCGGTTCATTGTAATAATAATCTCTATCGTTCAGATCCATCAATAATATTCTTTATTATTATCCTACGAGCGACACAGCGTTTAAGGCCAGCGGATTGATGATGCATCGTCGACGACGACGATGACGGCTCGGAGTGGAAAGAATCCTGGCGCCTGCCGGGAGTCTATCGGCTCGCTGTTCTCTCAGAATTCATTTATCTCGCGCGCAGAATGCAATAATTTGTAGGGCTACTCCTCAAGGCCTGGCAATGCTCGACAACGATAACCGCGGCCGGAAGTAGATAGAAAGCTATCACGGGCGTCGGGAGCGACGCCGGAAGCGATCTTCCCGCCTTCGTTTCAAGCGGAATACAAACCCCCTAATCGAGACACATCTCTGTCCCATTCATAGATGCAAAACGGTCGGCATCGCTACTTTTTGTTCCTCGTTCAGCACCGGCCTCTTCTCCTCGATCGTTGTTGTTCATTAATCGAGTGTCCTCTGTTTTGCGAACCACTTTGCGGTAACGTGCGCGGCGGCGGCGGCGGAAGTTCATCACGGTAGAAGAACGCATCTCTCGGGACATCGTTAATGAATTATGTGCACGGCAGTGGACAATTCGTAACACAGAACATCATCGGTGAACATCCTCAGCATGAAGACATCTGTCTCAGCGCCGCTCCTTTTGCTGGTCTTCTTCTCGCAGGCTGTTGTCTCTATGGTGACGCAAAGTAAGTGATACCTGCTACAAAGTCAGCTCGCAGTTGTCGCTGTAACACGTTCACTGTCACGACAGTTTCACAAAATGTAATGATATTTAGTTGCAGATAAAAAAAAAACAAAAACACTACGAGATACTTTTTGTTATTACTGCAAATCCATTTTAGTAGTATATCTGCAGCTAAATATTATTATATTTCGTGAAAATCCATGCGTTCTCCTTAAAATAAAATCTAATTTATATAATTTGCGGTGAACGTGTTAATCTACGCGGCCAGAAGATATACACTGTCCTAGAGGTTTTCAAAGTAACGAGTGTACACAGTGCAACTGTTTTCGTTAACGTTGAGAAGGATAATATTACTTAAAAAAAAGGTATGAAACTGCACGAAGAGATCGTGTGAAATCTAGTTTACTTATTTTCTCTTCTTTTTTGCCGAGCTGTTTGAGATAATCGCATGCGAGCAAAACACAATCGGCCCGGTTGAAGCGTAGAAGGAACACGAGCGGGAACTGCGGGAGGATATTTCGCGGAACAGTTTCCTACAGCGGATAGCGGCAAACCGCGAAACGCGTACGCTTTTAACGATTTCATAAACTTTCCTGTTACGGAATACTTACCTTGACACTAGGCTAGCATTCCTCGGCCTAATTGCCGTGTGATCTGACACGGTTTCAATGGTATCGCGGCTGGAATCGTCGAGTATACATCATGTAAATAAATAAAATTATGCGTATTTTACTGGTAACTCTTCTAGGATAATAACTGGACGCTAGGGGACGGCGGAATTGACGAAAATCTAATTTTTTTTAAATATTTCCTGGCGTAGAGCTCACTCTCTCGCACGGTTCCCTATCGATCTCGGAAAATTTCCGGCAAAGTTGGATAAACGTGTCGGACGAACGTATTCGTAGGATTTTATATCGATGCAATCTCGGTGATCTGTCGCATTTTTTTTGTTTTTCTCGCCCAAAGGCAGATGTCCGGACGTGAGGCTGCCGAACGGAAGGGTTCGAGCGAGAACCCGAGGAAGGATCATCAAGTTCAGCTGTTACGAGGGTTTCATTCTCGTAGGTAACAAGTATTCCACTTGTATACGGAACGAGTGGGATACGCCTACGCCAGTATGCGTCAGTAAGCACGAGTTTCTCTAATCGTATTTGATAAAACCGTAAGTTCTGCGAGCAATTAAAATGTTTCTCGACCGCGCTAATTGTTCTCGCGCGATATTTGTTACTTCTAGCGACGATATGCTGTTAGATAATGCGATTAACCCTCGTACGTTGCTCAGGGTGGAAATTCACCCATTTACTATTTGGGTTGGTAAGAAAGTAATTTTGGGTATTTTAAGGTGAAATAGAACCAAATTTTTCATATGAACAATAAACTTTAATAAATAAAATATTTTAAGCTCCCTGCAATCCTATTATCAAATGTTAGTTACCAAATTTCAGAAAGAAAAAAAATTGTATATAATAATCAAATGATATCGGCGCCAGGTTCGATCATTCAAATTTTTTACATTTTAAGAGGAAAAGTTTTTTGTTACTTATCTTGGCTAAATAGACATTTGTACTTGACCAGCTCCTGAAGATATTCGCAATATCCAATCCGACATTGACGCAAACAAATTTCTTTCCCTGTTTGTATTTGTTTCGCCAACCATAATAACGGATAAATTCTTCTCGATCTATAATAATTGTAACCTTAACAGAAGTTGTTGAAACAAAGAAAACCTATCTACTAGTGAAAACCGAAATTATTTTCTTGCCAACCCAATATTTTCACGTAGTTTGAAATAATTTTATGCTACGTTGTGAGATGTATTTCTGGTAAATATTTACATTAGGGGCTTCCTTATCGATTTTGATCACTTTTAAATATGTTATCAAGGTTATCATTCTGAACTACTTTTTCCTATACGTGTTACCGTAGCTCAGCTTTAGTTTCCGAGATATTCGCAAAAAATTGATAATGCTCTCGGCGCAACGTTCGATCAATATTTAATGTTTAAAGCAAATTTGCGAGTTTGCTATTTACATTTTCGACGTTTCGATCCTAACCCATATTCAACTAAGTTAAAAATAATCAAATATTAACAAACTTTTTACAGACGCGGTTTTTTCATCTTTCGTGAAAATGATCCAAATTAGGATCAAAACATTAAATTAATTTAAACATTAAATATTGATCGAACCTTGCGCCGAGAGCATTATCAATTTTGTATTAACCATCATACGATCGAGACTACAAGTAAACATTCGCAAAAAAGTTTCAACATCTCGAAAAGTGATCGGAGTAGGGTTGGATTAGATTTCTTAGCAGGGATGGGGTTTGGGGGAAGGGCGGCAGCCCAATCGACACGTTTTCGAGGAAATGCATTGTTCGTTCATAAGAAAATCTTGACGAGGTGCTCTCAGCATTATATGCAATGAAACGGCAAGCAGTTTGTATGGGAAGACGTATATTATCAAACCAAGTGTCCTTATGAACACTAATTTTGAAATTACATTGTGTTTTTATACGTCTTTTGTTTCGATTTATAATGTAACTAGCATTATGGCACCTAAAAATTAAGTTTTCGCGATCAAGTAGAATATTTTCGTTGCACTTGATAGAATTCATCGTGCCACGAATCACTTTACTGTTAACTAAAAAATCTATCAACTTTTCTTCAAGAATTCGTATAGTTTCATGCTTAATACTCTGTACGCTAACACAGCTGACAATGCAATCAGTTCGCGTTCGACACGATTCATTTCACGTTTCATTTCGTAAACATATACAGACAAGACAGTGGGTCTCAACTGATTGAAGTCGTTTTCGGCGGCCACAATTTCAAATCCAACCCAGACCTACTCCGATCATTCAGCAAAGAACATGCGTGGTCCTGGTCATGGGGGTATCGGCCGGGAGATATGCGTTAAGCGGGGCCCCGGTCGATCGGATCCCATGTCGCGCAGGTAAGGGAAAGGGCGCATTTAACGTCCTGGGAGAGGGGTTTTAGTGGGTAGTGGCCGTTAAATAGGCTGAGTCCCACACCCCCCTGGCACCCGGCCAGGAGGGTTAGTGCGTAAATGCATTTCCCCTCTCCCTGAACAAAAAAAAAGACCTACTCCGATCACTTTTTGAGATGTTGAAACTTTTTTGCGAATATCTCTGAAACTAAAGCTGAGCGACGGTAACACGTATAGGAAAACGTTGTTCATAATGATGAAAATCGGTGAGGAAGCCTCTAATGTAAATAATTACCGTATTTCTTTAAACTGTGACGTTATAAATGAAACACAATTTGTTGATTTAACGTGTAGAACAGAAATCGGTGAACTATTATACTAGTCACTTTTATGCAATTATTTATGAGGAGCGTATGAGGGTTAATGAATTTATAATGTAGTTAATAAGCGATTATTGCAACAGATGCCGCATGCGCCGTGCCAAAGATCCCGGACCACGCGTTAATGGCGAAGAAGTATAACGGAGCGATATTATTATATTTTTGCGAGCCTGGTTACGCGCTGATCGGCCCGTCCGAAATTTACTGCGACGGAAGCCAGTGGAATAGTACAGTCCCGTATTGCCGAGGTGAATTTTCTTCTTTTCTTCTTTCTCACCTTTTTGCTTCTCATTGTGTAATATATGTAGATTAGACAGCGGATCTTCATGCAAAATAAAAATTTTCTATCCGGATTGCAGCAATCTGAAGTCAAATAGAAAAACTTATTTCCTTTCTTAATATGTTTAATATAACAGTGTCATTAAATTCTTCTAATGTTTTTATTCTTTGAAATTACACCTACTCATTTTTGTCATAAAATCCGCTGTCTAATTATATATACAGTGAGTGTAAAAAGTACACACTTTAAACCGGAATAACTTTTTTAAAAATGATCCAAACGATTCGAGTTTTTTTTTTTGAGATGTTAGAAGGATTTTTTTACTAGCTGATGTGTAAATAATTGTTTATAAAAATCGTTATTGGTCGCATTTGCAATGCAAAAAGTAAAGGTAGCGATTTTTAAATATTTTTTATCTGTGTATGTAATGAAAATTTAAAACATTTATTTCGTATATCTAAGTATGTTATGTACAAAGTTTCATTGAAATCGGATGATGCATAAAATAAGCTATGGGCATTGCAACATGTAAAAATCTTCGAATTTGGGGTTTGCGGTGCATTTAAATCGCAGATTATTTACAAATTTTTGCTATTTTCAATTGACTAAAGATTCGCAGTCTAGTTATACATTAAGTCAATTTAAACTAACAAAAGGCTGATTAAACGATCGCATTATGTTTAATTTTCAATTAGATACCGCCGCCGAAGCTCCGACCTCGTGCGATTTCGAGAAACCAGACCTCTGTTGGTGGGAGCAGGATCCCCAGCACGATTTCGACTGGCGACGACATAACTTCGAGACACCGAGCTCTCATATCGGAACAGGACCCACCCACGACCACACTTTGGGACAGGGGAACGAAGGTACGTTCATCTTACTGCAACAAAGAAAAAACTGAAAAACGATATACGACGTACAGGGTGTCAGGAAAGTGATGATGGCCGTTCGTTCTGGGGGTGAATCTGCACCTATGATAAAAATATTAGGTTGTTGTATTTGAAATGTCCGATTTTTGTTGCAATCTTTGTAATCAATGTAAATCATTGTAATCAACGTATTTTGTCAATGAATTTCACGTTTCTTGATTGTATTACGGTAAACATTGATTTTTTTATTTATGCACGTTCTTTATTTTTTACCATCAACGAATAGTACGTTAATTAATCATCAGATTCTGACCAAAAACCATATAATACTACCGCCGATAAGTTATTTTTTCCGCAAATATGAAAGGAACATACGAAAGTTGCATTGATTGACGTTGACGTTGACGTTTAAACTTTGTTTGAAACTAAAATTAAACATCTAAATTAAAATTGAGCGTATGATATTAAGTATTTGCATCTCAAAGTTTTATATGTTCAATATAATAAACCTGTGATAATAGCAAACGTCCTGAAATCGAACGATATGCAACAATTTAACATTAGGTGGATTAATATTTGTTTGAATTTAATGTAAAGAAACGACATTACTTTTTATTCACTTTAATATTTTCCTAAAAAGCTAAATTCGTACAAAGGGATGAGGGTTAAACTCGCTCGAATTTGTTGTTACGCGACCGAACTGACGGGTATTTCGTTGAACGGGAGAGGGTGATTAAAATTGTCAAATAAAGTTGCGTTGATATGCGGTCTGCGCGACTGTCTTTCCCGAATTGGAATATTCGAATTTAAAAGCAGAATTTGAATGTTCCTCGGGTGTGCGTGTCGTCGAACAGAACTTGGTCGGCGTGTCTGGCCATTTCGCGCTGTTTCTACTTATTCCGAGCACGGACGGCCAGCGTAGCATACTAAAAATAGGTGTGTACGTACATTTCGGAACCCGCGTTTCTCGGGAACAGGTGTAGCTTCATTGTTACCAATTTTATTCTAAATAACAATATTTTCAACGTCGAAAGGAAAAAGAAGGAACGTTGCGCGTTAAAAACGTCAAACTAGAAGTCGTGTGCAGGGCGAGTTTCGTGACACTCTTTCGAGAGAAATAATTCGTAATTAGTGCTCGTAATTAGATATGAATTAGATAAGAATTTCTAACTGCGATTTGTCGTTTTGCAGGATTTTATTACATATAAATCGGTAGGATTAAATTAGATATAAATAGGATATAATCGAAATAAAAATTTCTAACTGCGATTTGTCATTTTGCAGGATTTTATTTGTACATAGAGGCGTCCGGACGATTGGTGAACGACACTGCGAGAATCATTTCCCCCATCTACAAAGCGTTGTACACCGAGGCAGGCTGTTTCTCATTCTGGTAATCTCGTTCTCTGAGATCCGAGTAATATTTGAACAAATAAACTCGAAAAGACTGTGTTTATTTTACGTGTGCCGAAGAATTGTTTAAAAATACTGTACGCTCACCACCGTATGTACATGTTACGGTAAATGTGATAAATCCGGCGATTATACATAATTTTTATTGAATCCGGTGAATGTGATAAATTCTTGAATATTCATCAAATTAACCGGCCATAACTAACCCAGATCTAACACAGATCTAACCCAAACCAAATTCAATGGCGATTATATGTAATTAACCAGATTAATTACATACATAATTGCTACTAAATCTGGTCTGGGTTAGGTCTGGTTAATTGTTAATCCATTTTATTAATTTATCTGGCCGGCTAATTTGACAAATATTCAAGAATTTATCTGATTCACAGAATCACAGATTTACCACATTTACCGTAACATATACATGCAACAGTCCTCTCGCACAAATTTTTTTGTGTTTTTTTGATCGCGTTACAAGGGAGTCTACTGTATTTTCAAGCGACGGCCTTCGAGAAGGATCCTTCAACTCGACGCATTAACATAAAATCTATTCCAGACATCTTTATAGTCTTTATATTACCGAATTGTAATAATACTTCAGCGAGGAATTAGCGAATCGTTGAACGGTCCGTGACGGATCGAATAATTCTCGCGTTTTCGCATCGGCTTCTATGTATTTTTTTGCTGAAAACCGTCCGATAAAATCTCGTATCGTCTCGCGTTCCGCGATATTTTTCCTCGTCTCCGCGGAGATTTACCATAAACGTATGCGCATAATACGGAGACCGTGTCAGACGAGGTGAAAGGCTGTCGCATTTAGACGACGATATTTTCACGGGGATAGAATTTTTGCAAAGCCCCTCGTCGAGCGGACGGAATAACAGACGGAACATTTTCCAGTAATTTCATGCCAGTGTGGGATTTCAGGTACCACATGTACGGCACGAGCATAGGCACCTTGAACATCTATTTCAAGCCGGAGAAGGACAACACACCTCAATTGATGTTCTCCAAATCGGGCAATCAGGGGAATTACTGGCTGCACGGTGTTTTCAATCTTCCGAAAGCTGAGAAGGGCTTTCAGGTAAACGTTGCGACGCGATTCGCTTGTCGCTCGAACCCTTCTCGACAACCCTGTGTCGATAGGCGAAGGTATTCTGCGTGTATCGCGTGAAATGCATAGAACGCGTCGAAACTTCCAACCCCTACCCTCTTGACTGCTGAATCTAGTTTTAAAAATCCTCCACAGAGTGCGGAATTAAAGTCAAGCAATGACGAGTATATACGTCGAACGCAGGACAAACAGTCATTTAAAACAAATTTTACGAAAAACGAGGAGAAATTACATTTTTATTTGATAAAAAATCAACAATTCATTCTCGAATATAGAGATTTGGAAAATAGAGATGGAGATTTTGATTGACGTGTATGCACGTCGAACGCGGTTAACTGGTTAACGCAAAATAGAATTTTTTTTTAAAGCTGTTAACACTAAGCCTACCGTAACCGATGGAATGACCGTTTTCAGATTTCATATTCTACAATTATTGAATTTATAAAGATGCTTCCGTTGGAGATTATTGTGCACGATTCTTATTACTAGATATTCAATTTATTTTTATCGATCGTAAATTGTTGAAATCAAATAATGTTTTCGGCGCTCGGGTTCGATCAATTTTTACTCTTTAATAGTATGTTTGCAATATACTTAACATGCTATTAAAGAGTAAAAATTGATCGAACCCGAGCTTATTACTAGACTACGGATTTTATGCATTTATGACAAAATTGGGTATGTGCAATTTAAAACAGAGGAACAATTAAAAAAATTTAGGTATATCAATGTATTATTTTCAAATCCTCAGAGTAATTAAAAAAAGACCTTTCAATTTGCCTCCTGACTCCTGCAATTTAAACAGAAAATTTTTATTTTGCATAAAAATCCGTAGTCTATACATATATTTATAATAATTCGAATTATGATATGAATAGTGTAATCGTGCTTGGTGGATTCGGTGTTAAGCGACCCGAAATTTTCACGATAATTTGTAAATTTTTCACGATAATTAGTGAAAAACATCCAGAAATGGATATCGCTGGCGCGAGGGTTTTAATGCAGGTACGAAACAAAGTGGCGTTTCGCGTGCGCTTCAAACAATTCATAAAAGTTCGCAGCCAGGTGCATTGTACTGCCGTGCTCCGCGGCGCAACGTTCCCCTTTCAATTCCGCTCGTTTATTCCAGATCATAATTGAGGGAGTTCGTGGGAAAACCTACGTAAGCGACATTGCGATCGACGACGTGGCCATTCTGCAGGGCGACAAATGTCCGAATAACGCGAGCAAAGTGGAGAACGAGGGCGTGACCGAGAGCGACGACGGTAATTCACCAATGAATATTCCTTTTCTGCCATAAAGAATAGCGACAATGTCCATTGTCTTTTTTTTTGTCGAGAAAGTACTCTGCTATTGGTTAATGACAAAGGGTTAACGACCTTTTCTCATCATTTCGACGAATCTCTTTTCGGAAAAAGATTTCTATACGTTCGCGAATGTTTTGATATCCTCTATTGGCTAAATAACGTTGAAACGACACGAACAGGTGATAATTTGATTGGGCATGGTCTAATGAATGAGTTGCTGGTAAGAATGTCTCTCGGCTCACGAAACAGATAATATAATAGCGGCATTTTTGTGGGTTCGGCAGCGTTTTTCTATAATTGAAACGAGAAATATTTATGTTATTTATATATGATATTTATGATAATCTATTTTATCTACAGGGTGTTTCGTTTAAAACAGGCCACCTAAATATCTCCTCTAACCCTTAAAAATACAAAAAAATATTTCTGACGCAACCTCAACGGTTTGGAAAGTCGAAAAGATGGAAGAATCTTTTTTATAAATTGTTGTAAAGTGTTTTTTATCATTTTTTAATCGTTTTCTCAAGATCACTCGTGTTTCATACGTATATAATACAAACATTTTCTGTTGTTGTATGTTACAGCAAACATTATTGTTCATTCATCCATGTTTAACAGTACGACCTTGAAATGACCGTGGACTCTAAAGTTTGCTAATTAATACAGAACTTACTTTCAGCGTCGTAACAGATTTCAATGGTAACAGGAATTCGACCATGAAAAAAATGATTAAACAATTACAATTTATGAAAAACGATTCGAAAATACTTTTTGTATCTTCAGAGATAGAGGAGAAGAGTTTTCAGCGAAGATCCCTGTATAATTATATATATATTAAATAATATATATTTCATCCAGATTTTCATTCAGAAGATAAACGACAACAATATTCATACAACTTCCCGACTAGCAAGGGACCGAGATTATTCGAAGAAAAATAGAATCTCCTGTATAAACGCTCTCGGTAGATTAAAAGTGCTGCGAAGGAGGAATGACATTGTGTTAATTTCGTACGGGAAAATTCCCGAGAGGCTATAGATGATCTTTGGAAATGTTCCTCTTCTTATAGTACACGGTGTGATACTTTTTTCCAGATCAAATCGAGCAAGTGAATGCGCAGCTGACGTGCCGTGGGCGATGCAAAAATGTCGCGGCTACCAATTTTACTTCTTACCTACCGCCAGCTTCGCCAGTCAACACGTGTCTCTGCACCATTGACTGTGCCGAGTACTTTATATGCTGTCCGGATTACGCGGAATACTGCGTCTTGGGTAACAGTAATATCTAGAATCGAGTAAAAAGTATTTTGTGTACCGCGAAAAATCGGGAGAATGCTTTCATCGGAAACGTTCGATTCTTGGATTCTCGTGTTTCTCAGCCTTCACCGAGGACGCAGCCACGGAGGAAGCCGAGTTCACAACAGCGAGCTACGACGGAGCTGTTGCGCCGAAGAAGGACAATAAGGACAACAACGTCACCGATATCGCGACCATGCGACCGGACGACAAGGTCATCTCCATTTACAAGAAGGACGATATCGACCCCGTCACGTCGAAACCGTCCACCACCACTCTCGTACCGGTTACGAACGCAACTAGGCCGAAAACCGAGAAGCCGTTCGAAACTACGCGACGCACTATCGCGACCGCTGCAACTACCAAAGTCGTCCAGACAAAGGAGACGCCATTTCTGCAGACGACCACCGTCACCAAGGCGTACCTCTCGATGGACGCGCAACCCGGTAATGAACATTCAAATGAACGTTCATAGTTTGACAGTTAGCGTCGACGGCCACGGAAGTCGCACACACACAGTCCTGCTGTCGGGCTGGGTACAGCGAATCGCAGTAACGTTCGCACAGTTTCAAGCGGCGGAGGCTCGTAGCTAAAATTAGCGGGGGTGCTGCTGCAGATTAGTCTTTTTTTTGAATTGTGTAAAAGGGGGACGGCTACTGACATTAATCTAATTTGCACTGAAAGCGAATAAACCGTTTTAGCTGACAAAAATGTCGGGGCTCTGCTTAATTGGATTTTGTGCAATTTTTTGTTTAAATATGTGCTTGGATGAACGAATTTATAGGATCAACTTCCATGTAAGTAACTTGATAACTTCAATAATTGTAAAATGAACAATTTTATATCAATATAATAATTGTAGAATGAATAATTTTATATCAATTTTATGTCCGTAACATTTTCTTTCAATAATTGTAAAATGAAAACATATCAATTTTATATCAGTAAAATTCTCTTTCAGTAATTGTAAAATGCAAACTTTTATATCAATTTTATATGAGTAAAATTAATAATTTTGTATCAATTTTATATCAGTAAAATTAATAATTTTGTATCAATTTTATATCAGTAAAATTAATAATTTTATATCAGTAAAATTAATAATTTTATATCAATTTTATATCAGTAAAATTAATAATTTTGTATCAATTTTATATCAGTAAAATTAATAATTTTATATCAATTTTATATCAGTAAAATTAATAATTTTATATCAATTTTATATCAGTAAAATTTTCTTTTAATAATTGTAAAATGAAAAATTTTATATCATTATAATAATCGTAAAATTAATAATGTTATATCAATTTTATATCAGTAAAATTTCCTTTCAATAATTGTAAAATAAAAATTTTCTTTATCCGAGCACATATTGATATAAAAATTGCAGAAAATAGACTCATTATCATAAGTCCGAAACATTTTGATCGCATTCAGCGCAAAGGTGAGTTCAGTAAAATATTTTCCCAAGCGATTAAAATTGCACGAGTTATGAATTTCTGTGCGGAGTAGGTGTACGCAGGGAGCGTGTACATACGGTAAATTTATGTGTAAATTCGCTAGCATAAAAATGAAATGGCGTGCTCTCGTCGAGAACGTTCGCGAGGCGCGTTCACGGTTTTAGGAACGGCGTTTTAAATTAAGAACGGTGTTTATCGACAGAGCGTGTCCTATATCTTAACCTGGTGGCTATACACGCGGATGGTTTTGTTCGTAGATTCGCACGTGGAAAGGCAGGACATGAAGGAGGTGTACCGTGGCGCGTCGAAGTTCAGCCAGGCAGGGATCATCGGCGTGGTGGTTGGCATCGTGGCGGCGATGTCGATCACTCTCGTAGTCGCGATCGTCATTCTGAAAAGGCGAAAGACTTACAAACGGGGCACGAAAGGGTCCACGTTGTCCGAGGACAGCGATGTCAGGTTTTTGACGTCGGACGAGATCTTGGACTTCACCTTAGCCAGACCAAGTGAGAACGACGAGGCGTAGGTGGCAAGCTCTTCGATAGAAAAGAAAAACTTGTTGAAGGTTTCTCCTCGGAAATCGGAGAATCGATCTTGAAAGATTCGGAACGTGCTTGAACGCGATGCGCGATCGAACGATGTTTCCGATTTATTTATGTGGTCGGGTGAATAAATACAAGAGCCGTTCCAACTATCTAATCTGTCTGATTTTAAACACTCATTCCGCATGATTCTGTCTTCTTCGAATTTTTCAAACGGTGCACGACGGTACACCGAAAACGAGTCGTTCCCCGATGACCGGTTGATCGTGAATCGTTATTATGTATATAGTGACCGGCATAATGATTTTACGCCTGATGTGTTGTATAAACGAGAATCAGCATGGAATAAAGATCGACTTTATTTAATCTGTCTGCGTTCGTGTTGTTTTATCGGAGAATCGAAATGTACGAGTAGACTGCGCGGATTTTATGCATTCTTACAAAAACTAGTAGATGTCATTAAAAATAGCAAAAAGAAATTAGACGAATTTAAAGCTACCGTTCTATTATTTTCAATCCGTTAAACATATTGAGAAAGAAAGAAAATTTTTATTTCAGTCTAGTTTGTTGCAATTCAGACAGAAAGTGTTCATTTTGCATAAAGATCCGCAGTCTGTTTACGAGATTGTATTAACTCGCTACTTCTCGCCGGTTTGAACGAACATTGTTTTTCCACAGTTTTCGAATAGTTCTCCATAGAATGCTATAAAACATGCATAGAATTTTTAGGTATGCAAAATTCTGTTCCTTTCTCCGCGGCCAACGGTGCTCCATTCCGCTGTTGAGATTCGCACACCGAAAACACATATAACACTCTCCTTTAAAACGTTCGAACAGATTGAAAACGCAGCGTTAACAACATTCCGAAATGTTTAATGCTTTTTACGTTTCGCTGTATAATAAATGTGCAATAATTACCGGTCCTGATCCGAGAGTATATTTTAATAAACTATTCGGCGCGTATCGGGTATCGTTAATCGGAGGTTCGATAGACCTCGAGACCGGTTTCCGGTTCGTTTACCCAAAAATAATCTGGAACACGGAAGGATGAATCGAAACGGAAGATGGAACAGAAAGTTTTCCCGTGGAAGTTCGCCGGGCGAGGGCAGCTCGCTGATCGATAATTAGCTTAAAATAGCGGGCGTGATATTAAAATTAAAATTTCCACCGGTACCGAGCGCCTAAATTTAGGGTTGCGTTTCAAACACAGGATAGCCCTGTGCCACGGGAGCATGTCCGGCCAATAAACACGCGCCTCTACCGCTCGCGGGGCCTCGTTCTTTAATCTTGATCGTGATCCACGATTTACTTCGAACCGGCCCGAGGACGCGTTTAATTAACAACGACTCTCTCGCTTCGGGGAGAAACCGACGCGTAAAATAAATTAATGTTAACCGCCCGATTATTTGCCTTTTAACTACCGTTATACTTTCTCGTCCTTTATCTCCTATTCGCTGATTATGCCGCGACGATAAACCCGCCCCATTCGCCGCCGTCGACTCTTGATAATTGAAACCGTAATATTCGGTGTAATTCGCTATGTATTTTACATACAGTGAGTGTAAAAAGTACATTTTTCAAAACCGCATAACTTTTTTCAAATTGGACCGTACGATTTGAGTGTCTTTGGTGATGTTAGCAGGATTGATTTACTAGTGAATATGTAAATAATTGTTTTTCAAACTTGTTATCGGTCACATTTGCAAAACAAAATGTAAAAGTCGCGTCTTTTAAATTTTTTATCTGTGCCCGTAATGAAAGTTTAAAACATTTATTTTGTATATCTAAGTGAGTTGTATACACGTACAAAGTTTCATTGAAATCGGTTGATGTATAAAAAAAGCTATGGGCATGGTAACATGTAAAAATCTTTGAATTTAGGGCTTGCGCTTCATTTAAATCGCAGATTCTCTAGAAATTTTTGCTATCTTTCAATTAACTAGATTTCGATCAAACTTTTTGCACGTATATCAATTACTTAGATTTACAAGAGATAGATCTTCTGAAGATCTAGATTTACAAGAGATAGATCTTCTGAGAATCTAGATTTACAAAAGATAGATCTCTTCTGAAGATCTAGATTTTGTTATCTATCTTAGATTTTCTAAATTTTCGTCACATGCACAGATAAGAAATATAAAAGTCGAGACCTTTACGTTTTTCTACGCAAATGCGACTAATAACAATTTTCAAGAACAATTATTTACACATTAGCTGGTAAACTAATCCTTCTAACATGTCCAAAAAACTCAAATCGTATGGTCCAATTTTGAAAAAGTTATTCGGTTTGAAAAAAGTGTACGAATACTTTTTACACTCGCTGTAGATAGAGGATACCGTAATTCAGAAATTATCCGGATTAAATTGAGTTCACGAGGACGACGGCGAGGACGAGTTGCATTCGACGTTGCTACTCACGATGATGGCCGCTCAAGCGGAAATTCCAAGTGTCGGCGAAGTCCCGCGATAAATCCCGAGAAACCGGGAATCGTTGAAACTTCTCAAGAATTCCACGTTCCACGGCTGCAGAACCCATGAAGCCACGACGAAAAATTCCGCAGCCGCAGCCGCCGCCGCCGTCACGAAATTGCAGGATAGTAAATCTCTTCGTGCCAGTTTCCGCCCCGTGCCGTCGACGGTGCCGTGCAGCTCAAGAACAAGAACCGGAGAAAAAGAGAGAGGTAAAGTGTCTTATACTGGCTGATAAAATCGATTCTCGGGAAATTGAATTCCGGTCAATAGCATTTATCCTCAAAAAAGGTTTTTTACTTACACTCCGCAGTATGTGTACGTTTCGGTGATAGGTAACGCACGAAACGAACGAAAATGAAATTCTTCGTGAATTTTGGGATTGTAAACTATTTTCGAGAATCGTACAAAATTGATAATGCTCTCGGCGCAAGGTTCGATCAATATTTAATGTTTAAAGCAAATTTGCGAGTTTGCTATTTACATATTCAACTAAGTTAAAAATAACCAAATATTAACAAACTTTTTACAGACGCGGTTTTTTCATCTTTCGTGAAAATGATCCAAATTAGGATCGAAACGTCGAAAATGTAAATAGCAAACTCGCAAATTTGCTTTAAACATTAAATATTGATCGAACCTTGCGCTGAGAGCATTTCAATTTTGTATTAACCATCATACGATCGAGACTACAAGTAAACATTTTCGAGAATCGTATCGAACTGTTGCGATTCTCATCTCGCGAAAACGTGGTACGCGGGAATTTTACGATCGTTAACACTTGAACCTACCACTGGTCGTTCAAATGACCCCTTTTGTATTTTTCGTTTTACAATTAAATAAAAAATATGAAGGTGCTTACGTCCTTTGTCATTTTTCTAAGCTAAAAAGAAACATTTTCATCGCTTTTAGCGCGAAGGTAGGTTTAGCGTTAACGATATCGCATTGGGGGATGAAAATTAAAAAGTCTCGGTTAATTTGATGAAACAAGCATCGTACATTTATTCAAGAAGCATGAAAAAACAGCCGAGTTCTATCGAGATTCGACGTCGTTCTGTCGCAGAAAAAAGGGTCACCGGCCGAACAATTGACGCAAAATGTTTTGTCGGTGTGTGTGCGCGTGTGTGTGTATGGACGTGTTCGTGTCTGCCTGTTTGCGTGTACGTGTCTGTATGTATGTGTGTGTGTGTGTATATATACAGATACATTATCTAAAAATATATGTCCGAGGCTGGTGCCAATGTTAGCTTGGCCTGTATCCTCTGTACAACTTTCTAATTCTGGACTCTGGCCTCTGAAATTAGAGCTAGTCGTATTAAAAAGAATTTTGTTTAAGTACGGAGCATTGTTCTCGGTCGCGGGCATTTTTCTGTAACGCTTGACAGTCGAGGGGTTCGCAATAAAAACGGATTCTGTCATAAAAATCTTCGTATCGAAAAAACAAACAAATCGTCTGTTCTAATTATTCCGAATACTTTTTTCTGTTCGAAAGAAAATTGAATTACACCGAACGCTTTAGAACTAGATATAAACATTCTGTCGTAATGCCGTAGCGACGTTTCATTGTTCAACGTAAACGGTCAATCGAAAGTTAGCTCGAACAAATTGTTTTTCGTTTCGCACCCCTCGACGAATTTTTGTTATTTTCTATGTTTTTTTTTTCTGTTCTACGCGATCACTCACTGCCGGTGTCGTCAAACGTGAGTGTTCTGATTGTTCTCCACGCTCTGCCATTCCATTACATATCGCCTCGACACATTGCCATCTTATCGCTCGACCGGCCGCCATTTTGTGGTTGCCGAACAGTCTGAGAATTGACAACTCTCGGAATTCTGCTCGAAAGTATCGAATTTGTTTATTGCGTTGCGATCAAGGAACGTTATTTATGATAAATAAAGAAGGTGACTCGTCGTACAGCATAATTTATTAAACGAAACTCGCGGCTTCTTCAGCGCTTTGTCATTTTTCTAGCGAACTTCGTTCATTCGTGTTTGCTAGCTCGGTATAGTTCATCGGAAATGACAGCAGCGAACGGAACGCGGCCGGCGAAGCATTAACGATGGCAATTAATTAGGTTGAAGCGTCCGCACGCTGAACAACAATATCCTAAAGCTGCGAATCCACCAAAGGAACGATTAACCCTTAGAGGACGACAGTGTTCGTTCACTTAATTTCACCGGAATTAACCCTAGAAAAATCTCGAGATTCATTTATTTCTATTGTGTGAAGAGGATTAAATCAAGTACGATTTTTTTTTGTTTTTTCTTTTAAACAGCAATCTTGAAGACACGACGATAATTATTAAACGTACTAGACGATATACGATATTTTTTTTCGAGCGTAAATATATTTTTAAGAGAGACGCGTATTCTGTCGATTTTTCTAGGGTTAGTAGACTTCACTGTTTTTTTTTTACGAAGACACAATTTACAGAAAATATTTGTCGACCAATTATAAAAAGAAACAGTGTAGGGTCACTTCAAGGTCAAATATTATATCGCTCAATGGCTGTGCTCGAACCTGTTCTAGAAACCTTGCTAATTTAAACAGAACAACCTCTTATACTTAAATTTAACGGCTGGGGAAACAGTGTATCTCTTCAAGGTTCAGTACAGTTCAAGGATTGACGGTGCTCGAACCTGTTGTACGACCATCCCACCGTTGTTCACGGATTTGACAAAATAGTCTTGAAACGTCGACATCGAGGAGCACATTATAAAGGAAATAGCGTCGACCGCAGGGGCGATGGTTCGTTTGGTGGATTGTACAGATATGTAGAAGGAGTCTCGTCACGAGACCGAAGATAACCGCTGAGCAACAGGAAGCGTTCTCCTCTAGAGTCTGCGCGTCGTTCGGTGAATATTAAAAATATTCTGTTCTGATGAAAAATACGTAGATTCTGATATGTTCAGTTCGCTCAGCCCTCCGTGACCCAGTTCCGTCGAGGTTCGTGCGCGCCACGGAAGAGAAAGTTCTTCTTCCGGAACGGACAAGAGTGTCTTCGGAATGGCCGAAGTCGAAGCGTCCGGCAGCAGCGCGCAGCGGTTCGTTCGTTCGAAAGAAAAACACGCCCTCGATCGAGACTAGAGACGGCGATCAAAATCACTCGCAGTGATTTATCACAGTGATCGCAAAATCACGATCACGGTCGTGATCTTAACTTTTTTATCTCGAGCCATAATAATTCTTTGTCTTTCAGTTAAAAAATTGGATTATTTAGGTAATTAGTAGTAAGGCATAGACAATTTCTTATTGAAATACCAATACCAGACAATGCGTTATTTAATAATGATAATTCGTGGTATGAATAATTCGTAGATTGTGATTATTTCACGATCACAACTGCGATCTTAACTTTTTTTATCTCACGTCATAGTAATTCTTCATCTTTCAGTTAAAAAATTATGTTATTTGTGTAATTAGTAGAATGGTATAGACAATTTAAATACCAATACAATTTAAATACCAATTTTGCAGATTATCAAATAATCATCGACGTTTCGATTCACTTCTGAATCATTTTCAAGATATATTTGTTTGCGTTTGTTTTTGATTACTTAATATACATAAATTCCTTATAAGTTTATTAAAAATAAAATTCTATAGAATTTACATTTAAAATAATTAATTCATCTAACTTAAACGATAATTTGAGTCTTACAAATTCAAGAAATTGGTTTATTAATTGATGTAATATAAGTTAATAGAGTGATATAGAGTGACCAAGAAATAGTTATATTCCTATGCTCTTCACCAATCAGAAGCGATCGCGAAAAATCACGAATCACTGTGAAAAATCACCGTGATTTCGAACGATCGTGATCGAATCACGAGTGATTCGGAAGTAGCAGTTTTTCCTATCTCTAGTCGAGACCCAAAGCCAACTTCTTCCTCGTCCGCGAGCCCTTTTCCCTGTCCTGAGCCGAATGATTCAGAACCGGACCAAGAAGAGAGGAGAACGTTCGCGTGGGTCGCAGAGGGTTAAGGGTACAACCCTGTTTCTCAGATGAATCGACTAAACGAAACTTCACCGACGTGCTCCTTTTTCGCGAGGCACGCCAAACTACTATAACTCGGTCGGCGAAAGGATCGACTTGTCCCCCTCGAGTTCGACACGCCGCTGGCCGTTGTGCTGACGTCAACTCGTGAGTTCGCGAACATTATCTCTCACAGTGTCGCACATCATTTTCTGACGCGATCTAATTTTGTACAGCTTCCTGGATTTCGGTTGGTCAAATGATTTTGTTCAAAATTTCATCGATTGTATTTCGTCCAATTCGAGTCGCGAATAAACGCGCCGTTTACCATATAATTTTTCCAATTTGTTCGCGCGCGACACAGCGAAATCCGAAAGCACGGTATAATATTAAAGAAACGCGAGATACGTTGAGACAAATGGAGCCTTCCGTATAATTTAAATCGTTTGTTCTTAACGACAGGAGAGATTGTGAAGTCATGTATATCACAGTCGTTATTCGTTCTGAAATTCGATATGATTCAGCTAAATTTTACCCGGCAGCCTTTCGACTGTAAACGAAAAACCGTGTTCACGCGTTAACCCCTTGCCGTACCGTTTTCTTTACGGTTACAGTGATTAAAACGTCTTTTGCATGTCGTAGAAGAGAAAAGAAAATATATATTTTTTGTATGGCCACGTCAAATGCAAATGAAATTTTAATTCATCTAAAAAGAAAGGCGTAACATTCGTACTTGTTAAACTTTGTTTAAAATCTTCATCACGAGTCTGACTCGTTAGAATATGGCAAGGGGTTAAGGAATCCGCCACCATTTTCTTTTCACGCCGGAGAGAAAACTCCAACGGAGGGCGAAATCGTCGCGTTTCTTTTTATCGTCTCGAGAGTTTATGCTAATTTGTATTTCACCCGCCGCAAAAAAAACGTCTCGCATAAGAGAGAGATTTTCTGCGTTACTTTCAGGAGGTTCGAAGTGGATTTGAAATACCCGAGACTGTATCGAGGTTTGGGATTTGCGGTTGATAATATTCTTGAACACGGTGTCGCCGTTTGAAACGAAACGTTTACGTTATCGGAATATAATTTTCCAGCGCCGTTTGAAAACGAAGAAAAATGTTTCTCGTACAAATTACAGTGTTTTATCGATAATTGTTCAAAGCACGGGTCCGGTCAGGGACAATTATCCACCAGGGATACTATTCTTTGACTTCCCGAGGGCTATATACCCCGTAGTGGGGATAGTTTTGGGACAATTATAGGCCAGACACTCGGGACACTTATCGATAAAACACTGTATTCCCTTTACACAAAATGGCGACTCACTGCTCGAGTTCTCCGCGTCTGTCTCGACCCAGCCAAACAAGTCGATCCCTTCGTCGACCTCCTCTATAAACGGAAAAACGTCTATGAAAAAATCTGGCACTTGACGAATTGTTGAAGTGGTACACGATGGATCCTCGAATGAGCCGTCCCCCGATGACCTGACCCGGTTGATCGGATCCAGTTTTGAGCAACGATCAGATCGAGCCTCTGGGAAGATCGTCTCGACCATCGTCTTCGACCACGAAACGAAACCTTTTTCAACAATGTGTACAGTCTAGACGCAGTTCTTTTTTTTTTCTTTTTTTATTCTGTTAATACTGAATTGACCACTTGCAAAAAGGGGATCGCTTGACGTGTTTCGCGTGCAACATTTTGTCATATAATTCTTTTCGTTCTCTTACACAGTATTGCGTAGTTGAGCCTCGTCGTCGGTGTCTGCCAATTTTAAGCGCGATATCGTTCTCGTCTTTTTTTTTTCCTTTTTTTCTTTCTCCCATTTTTCGTCGTCGTCTCGCTTAAACCTCTCGAGATATCGTGTTTAATCTAGCGATAGTTCGTTAATCCTAGAGTTGTTGTTTTTTCTTTTTTTTCTTTTTGTTTGTTTATGTTTTTAATGGTAAAACCTTACAGTCTAATCGACGAAACGAGATTACAATGTAATTTTTACCAACGGGTTCTCTGAAGGCTGCCCACTCTCTCGGGGACCGCGTGCGTTTTCTTTTTTTTGGAAATTTTCTTTCTTCCTTTTCTTCCGTCGAACATCGTTACGCGAAAAAACAAAGAAACAAGCAAACACACGACAGTACACACCGAAAAATGTATGATCTATGTATAGTTTTCTTATGTACGATCATCGTCCCGAGACGTCTCGATCATCGACATAGCCCGAACGTTCGACCGAGAGGCTCGTCGTCGGTGATTGTATCTTGGTCTTCGAGTTTTCACAGTTTTCGGAGACCTTCGGCGACCTTGAAGTGGGAATACTCGAAACTTCGATTACGTCTCGACACGCACCTGCGGATGGGCGTGCCGTTTCATTCGTACTTCTTTCATCGTGTAGAAGAGGAACTAATTCTTTGTCTAACCGAGGGATCGTTCTCTGTCTATGGTCTAAGGGGAAGCTAACGAAATCAGGCGCGGGGGTTGCATAGGATAACGGCGACAAAATTAAACGAACAATTTAAACGGATCTCCTAATAAATTCGAAGCTGATATTCTCTAATTGGATCGTTCGTGATCGGTTTCTTCGATCGGTTCGCTTTTAATTCCATTATTTTATGCAACCCCGCGTATCAAGAAAACCACGTGCAATCCGCCGGATAATACCGGGGCCCTCGCGTTGTCTCGTGCTCTCTCTCGCTCGAAAAAAAATCTAAAAGTTAAACGCTAAGATCAGTCTTCGGCAGGCCATTCTTCGGACTCGAAATCTCGACGCAAGCCAGTCCAAGGTCGAGGTCCTCCTCGAGAGACAGCACAGCTAGAACGGTCGACGGGAAGCGAGAAACAATTATCCCGTCGCGCACGCGGGGAAAATCTTCCGGCTCAAGGTTCAAGCACCCACGAGCTCGCCTCTCCACTTCGTTCCGAGTAATTTGCAGAAAAAAGTAATGAAAAAATGAGAGAAAAAGAAGGACGTATCGCTCGAGACAATGTCAAACAGTTACCGCTAAGCTAATGTTTACTTTAACGAGGAGGAAAACAGAACGGAGGAGAACAGCGCTCAGGAACGCAACGATCCGGCGCGACGCGACGCGACGCGGCGGCGGACGCCTCGAAAACTGTAACCGAGAGCGACGATTCTGCCCGACCACTCTTTTTGTTAACGCTTGTTTTCTCGTTTCGCGAAAGTGACACAGTCCTGCACCTCGGCGACCTTTTCGAGACGCTCGCCTTGCTCCAAAGTCGAGCGTAATTGGCTTTAGGGGATCGAGGGGACCACTGGCGCCTCCGAAGTGATCGAAACTCTAACTGGACAAAAAAAAAATAGAAAATGAAAATGCTTCCAGGACCTTTCTTTTCTTGTTACGGTAAGTGAAAACGAAAAAAGGGTTAAATTCTTCTAAAAATTTCGCCCGTGCTAACTCATCGATCTCTCCACAAAATTCCACAGTTTATTTACGAATCGGTTCGCTCGAACGGAGAGTAACGTTTTGTCCATTTAATAAAGCCGATTCCGATCACTGTGCCGCGTCGAGCACGGCCGACAAGATAAAACGGCTGGCTCTCTCGTTCTCAGTCTTCGATAAATCTGTAGTAGCGTTCTCGTGTCGTACGAAAATAAAGTCGTCGAAAGTTTTTGAGGTCTGTTGTTCGGGTCGCGCGGGAATCGCTCGATCAATGTTTTTGTCGAAGGATCGATCGATCGATCTGTCGGTCGGTCGATCCGTCGACGGTGCTTCCGGGAGACTCTGAAAGTATTACAGCGGCGGCGGCGCCTTGACTTTCGAACACCGCCCGCGAACGTTTACCCCTAAACATCTCCCCCAATTGAATAAACCTCGGGCCCCGTCCCTTAATTTGTACTTTGACATTGAGGATCCGTAATCGACGTGACGCAAATGGGCCAAGCATCGTCCAACGCGTTGCGTGCCGCCATGTTTCGCTGGAAAATTTTCACTGGATTTCCATACACAACTTTTGATTCTCTAACGTTCACCGACCTCGGCGAACATCACGCACGGGCTTCTTCGCGGCGTTCGATCTGCTCGAAGTGATCTCGAAAGAGGATCGATCGATGAGCCCGAGAAGAATTTTTCTCGGAGTTTATTTTATAACGCGGATTATTTATATTCACGGATCATGCGAATTATCATTTCTCTGTGCGGGCTAATTAGAAACTGGAATTACAAGGTTCCATTTTTATTGCGACCGTGTTCATCCTCCTAGATCACTGCGCGCTCGATCGTGCTCCGTTACAGTTCATCGACGGTTCAGCTCGGATAAATCGCCAAGTTTGTAAAGTTCTCTTTCTTCTTTTGTTTTTTTTTTTTTGATTTTCTTTTTTATTAAACGTAACATTCCACGATGCGTTTCAGGTACAAGTAAATATTGACCACAAGTTCTCGATTACCATTCTACGTTCACTAGGTTTAAATTCAGCGTCTCTGATCGTGCTCCGGTCGTCCCTTCTATCAAAGACTCGAGATAATCCTTGTCTTGAAGATCAGTTCGTAGCCAGACTCCTGTCTTTCTTCGTGACGACGCTAAACGTGTCCCGAAAATCGTAAACTATCTAAGCCCGTTCGGTAGCGGACACTTTTCTCTCGAATTCCGAATCGAACGAAAGTTTTGACAGTCGCGTTTGAAGGCGGGTGTCCGCGAGATCTTCCGACGATCATCGAGAAATTGTTTAATTCGCGGAGTAATGTTCGCGAGAATGCTCGACGACAAACGCGTGAGAACGTAACCGCGAAATTTTCACGACGGAACAACAACAGGCAAACTCTCTCTCACTCTCTCTCTCTCTCGCGCGCGCGCGCGAAGATTGCACAACTTCTCTGTGGGTTAGGTCCCGGGGAACTCGAGAACTTCAAGACAACTTTATCTTCTCGGCACGGTAAAATTTTCAAATTCCTTATGAATATTAAACTGGGCGAAGCTCTGTCGCGGATCCGCATCCCGCCGCTTTCTTCTCGCAACGTACAGTGATTCCTCGCCGGGCGGCGGTGCGGGGGGTGGCGGGGGGAAGAGTTTTGTTTGCTGGAAAAATCAGTTGGATCAGCATGGAACGTGTTGGAACGAGCTCACACGTCGCGGAAATCAATCCGGCACCCTTCGGAGAGGATCGACGACCGTTTCCGGGGCTGGGTGCTGCTCGAGAGACGATTCATCTTTACATTCCCCTGAGTTTGATTTCAACGTCTCTATCTCTCTCTCTCTCTGTACTTTTCTCTCTGCTCATTCTCTATGCGTTTATCGTATCATGCGGGAGAAAGGGAAAACGTTTTTGCAAAATAGACGATGCGGGAGAATAGGGGAGAATGCGAGCAGGGTGTTCGTTTTCTCGTCAGCCAGCCTTCTCCTTGCAAGCTCTGGAGATGGGACCAGAGAGGACCGTTCTCGAATTATCGTGCGATGCAATATCGTGCGGAGATTGTCCAAGTATTTCACGAACTAATTGGAATTCTCGGGTAAGGCCCGCTGCACACTTCCGTTTTTCTAACGTGCGGCGACCGTGCGGCAGAATAACGGACGTGTACGACAACTGGTACGCGATAATGTAAAGACGATCGTATATGCGCCGTAATTACGGTTCAAACAAATGTGCAGCGTTTAATAGATTTCATAGTACTTCGAACGGATGTGTGCAGCGGGCCTAATTCTTCCAGCTCTCGGCACGACGAGGTTACGTTTCTTACGGAACAGAAGAAACCGCGAGATCATGGACATTTTAAGCGCGAAACTCACGGCGACCGTACACACCTCGTCGTTTCATCGTTGATTGGTCACGCGACTGACACAATTGGAAAACGAATTTGTTTCGTAGTTGCAAATTTTCAGAAGCAATCGCCGAAGAAATGGCGGTAGCGCGCGTGTGACCGTCGATGTGCCGAGCAATCTGGAATTCATTGGAAGATGGAGATCCTCGCGGAGTATTCTGAGCCAAAATGCCGGAGGCTTGCAGAGTTGAAAGAAGATTCTAAAAATCGACATTTAACCGGAACGTTTCAACAGTAAACCCACCACCGTCGGTCGATGAACAACGTCGAATTGTCTGTCTCACGATTATCGAAATCATAAGGGCGCTTTCGAGCGAATAAACTTCTTCCTTCAACATTAGAACCACCGTACGAAATTACTGATCCAGATTTTCTCGTTCACGATTATCGAAATTATAATTGTGGAAACGCTACGAATTCATTTGTACAATACAAAGGAGTATACGTCAGTCGGCCTCGGTAGTTCTAGTGTTACGAACGTATACGTGTGTAGTACCGTATCAAAAATCAGTCGCGGTTGATGGATTTAGTGTTGCAGTGCTGCGATCTTTTCTCGGTTGAACAATCGAGACAGCTTTCGATCGACATTCCGGGATTGTTGCGTCGACAAGCTTCGACAAATCGTAATTCTATCTTTCCGCAAAAAATAAAAATAAAACAATAAAAACGGATTAACTCGTTTATTTGTTCCTCCCTCGCGCCTGTCACTTGCAAGAAGAACACTCGCTGTCAGTGAAACCGGATTTTCGTTTTTCTTCATATATAGGGATTTTTCATTTTGTATGTGTGCGGGTACACGAGAGCGAATGTCCTCGTACACATACACGGGAATATATATGTATATATATACATATACACATATATATATATATCTATATATGTATATACATAGGTGAATGTATAAAGAAGTAAACTCGTCAGACTTATGATTTTATACATAGGTCAGAGGTTCATCGTCAACAAAGGAATTAGCGTCCTCTTGCCCATCGCAAAATGGCATCTGCCAATACGTCGAGGTGAGCTTTCGTCTGAAACAGACAGAATAATATTTTCTCGTGTGTTGAGAGTCGACAGCGATCGCTTCGAGCTGTGCACATTGACACTTTGACTGCCTGGTCGATCTTGCCAATGCTAATAATTTCAACGGAAATTAGAAATTTCTTTCGTTTAAATGATTTTTATTCTGTATTTTTCTATCGCTATAGAATGTAGAAATCGTTAAACAGGTTACTCTGATATAGCATTGTCGCGGCAGTCAACGTGTCAATCTCCGTTGAAGAAAATTTTTCCGGCATTTTCTTCACTAATATATATAGATTCAAAAATAAATGTTCATATCAACCAACAATTGATTGACACAATAATTCGACGCGCGAACGTGCCGAACTCCAAAAATTAACGAAGATTGGACCGTTTAAAAGGAAAACAACATAATTGAAAAAAATCAACTGCAGACAGAAATGGCCGACCGTACGACGCGACGACACGACGGCTGAAAGTGAAATAAATTTCTGAGCGATATAATTCACGCTCGTTCTCGCCATGAATAATTGATGTTGAATCTATGGGAGGGGGTGGGGCGGGAGGTGGGGGGGACCCCGTTGGTCCCCAGGCATTCAAATGAGTCGCGTTGCAGAAACGGGTCGGCGAGCGTGTGTGTATCTAGGGTTAAGTTCGAGTGGCTGATCGAGCAGGCGGAAGGAAAAGAAGCGAATATCGATTTCAAAGAGGCAAGAGAGACCAGGTCGGAATCAGCCTGGGGAGAAAGGTCAACTGTTCGCCGGATGCGATGGATGATAAATGGGGATGGGGGCGGTACGTGGCTTGGATTTCCCTCCGGTCGATTCTTTCCCTCTCGTTTTTCGCGCGCCAAGCCGCGCCGAGCCGCGCCGAGCCGAGCCGCCTGGAAACACGCTTTTCCGTTACACCCTTTCACCGAGACGAACCAGCACACAGAGAATCAGACAGGTATCTTCTCTCTCTCTCTCTCTCTCTCTCTCTTTCTCTCTCGAGGAAGCCCCGTTTAATCTCTCTTTCATCCACTCTTCTACCCTTCTTCCCGTGGCCGTCTCGCAAGTGGTTCTCACGGAAACGCGACCGACGGATTGTTTTTCCCAGCCAATCGACACCCGACCTGCTTAACAAACCCTTGCACTACTGTTTATTAGCGGAAACCGGATCTGTTGAAATGAAAATTTTCTGTCCGAATCGCACGACGAACCGCGGTGATATAAAAATTTATCTTTCTTAACGGGTTTCGCTAAGTTGAAAATAATCTGGGGTCTCCAAATGAGTTGAGATTTTAATTTACTGATAAAACTTATTATTTATTTGAAACGTACTAAGTTGAACATAATCTGGGATATCTCGAAATGACTTGACATTT
Organism: Lasioglossum leucozonium; assembly: GCA_028454225.1. NCBI lineage: Eukaryota > Metazoa > Arthropoda > Insecta > Hymenoptera > Halictidae > Lasioglossum > Lasioglossum leucozonium. Next base: position 3,887,369 of record CM052211.1, on the reverse strand, counting down.
TAATTTATTGATAAGACGTATTGTTTATTTGAAAAGTATTAAATTGAAAATAATCTGGGGTATCTCGAAATGACTTGACATTTTAATTTATTTGGAAAGCACTAAGTTGAAAATAATCTGGGGTATCTCGAAATGACGACATTTTAATTTAGTGATAAGACGGATTGTTTATTTGAAAAGTACTAAGTTGAAAATAATCTGGGGTGTCTCGAAATGACTTGAGATTTTAATTTATTGATAAGACGTATTGTTTATTTGAAAAGTACGAGCGTTTTTACTTTAATATAAAGTACAAACATGGTGCAGCACAATATCCGATAAATGGCCGCCTCTCGTCCCTGTTTGCAAAGGTTTTGACGAAATTTTCACTTGACTAATTTCAGTAATTGCACGTCTAATTGCTTCCTCGAGCTCCGAAATGGTCTGCGGATCATTAGCATACACTTTTCTTTTCGGAAAACCCCAAGGATATAAGTCTAATGGCGTCAAACCGCGCGATTTTGGTGGCCAATTCAATTGCAAGAAGAAATAAAAAATTTTGACAATTTCCATCGGTTACTCGATCGTTAGCACTCCATGTTCGCCACAAAAAAAAAAGAATGGCGCGCAATTAAAAACGTGAGGTCATTTTGAGACATCCTGTATCACAGTCTTTTAACACTGCGGAAGTTTCAAGAATCCCCCACAGAGCGTGGAATTAAAATCAAAATTAAAATCAATGACGAGTATACACGTCGAGCGCAGTTAACTGATTAAATGCTCGAACCGTAAAATCCGCAGTTCGATGATACAAAATTTCTCGCATGTCAGAATATCATAGAAAACGAAAGTTTATACTCGGATATCGACCAGAACAAAATAGAATTTTATTGAAAATTAATAACATACATATCAGACTCTATTGCAGGGTTTCGTTCTAGGTGAAAAGATGTCTAGATCTCCGTTTTGGATAGAAAAAAAATTTTTTTCCGGTTCCCCCACTATTTCATATTACCCCTACCGTGCTTCGCCTCCTCAACCCCCTCTCACGCTCCGCAGTGGTGGGGAGGGCCGAGGAGTAGGGAGAGGAGTCGACCGCAGTTTTCATCTCCGAATCCGCTGGATTCCGTTTCGGTTCTGTCCCGGTTGTGTCTACGACCGACCACCAACAACCGTCATCCTCATTTTAAGCCAGTACCGCACGCGTCGGGACAGGTAAAGGACAGATCACGAGCACGTGAAAGATTGAACAGGACGGGTCGTGCATTAGATATGTATAGCGCATATCTCGCGCTGAGCGACACGAGCATACTCGTCTGTTTCCGTTGCTCTAGCCACATCCCCGTTGTCAGTCGTTTTCAATACCTGTCACTTTCAGCGCGGACGTAATTGGAGCGAGGAGAGCCGCCGACCACTGAAATTTGACATACTTCTGTCTATAAACACGCTGTCGGAACTGCCGCCCCGCCGTGTTTATTGACGGAACGTTTCTGTTCGTCGCGCGCCTACTGTGTACACGGGAACAATGGGGGCTCGTCAATTTGACGGTGTTTCCGGTAATATAAAATTGCACAAACGACTGGTCGTCCACGCGGCGCACCGTTTATACAAAAATTAGTTTGTTTATACGCGGTAGATTCTTGTGTATTGGATTGGAAGGAAAATTCGTAGCGTTTTTAAATAAAAAAAATGTTCGTTCAACGAAGTTATCTACTCGTACGTTTGTTCAATAATGGCGAAAAGGAATGGAGGAGCATGGATAAATGTCCTAATGTTTAAACTTTAATTTAACAACGCTACGAAATTTCGTTCCAATATTTTAAAAGTAGGTTTTTCGTACTCGGTGAATAGTTTTTCTTCTTTTGCTAAATATCACCGACGTAATTTGAAAGACGAGTTTGCACGCGAGCGAGTTCCGCGTATTTACTCGCAAAACTGGGAAATTGCAATTTTTGCGTTACACCGCCGCGCCGCGGTAAAGCAAACGAACAATACGCACATGCGCATGTACAGCAAATCTCTTTCATCATTTTGACCTGTAGATTCTACACCGGCGAAGTGTTCCACCGTTCTTGCTGACATTCACCGTCTAATAAAAGATTCAGTTGCTATAGGCTATCGCGAAAAAAAAAGAAAGTAATTTTCAACTTCTGATCAGAGTTACACTGTGAATACTATTTACCGCGGAAAATTTATGCACAAACCGCGGCTCTTCGCGCGTTTGTAACGCGTGTTTGCGGAATGATCTTCAAGGAATTGCAACGTGCAGGATTCGGCCCTTTGCTTGTCACGATTTAAAGCGTTTCTCACCGATCCGGGAACGATCGCTACTCTTATTTTGTCATAATTTTTTGTTTCCCATGAAAAATATTTACTCTCTTTTTATTTGAGGAATTTGCAAATTTAGCTCCCGTATTCTATAATTATTTACTTTCGTTCTTTTGACTATTTGGCATTTTTTATTTGAGGAATTTGCAAATTTAGCTCCGGTATTCTATAATTATTTACTTTCGTTCTTTTGACTATTTGGAATTTTTTATTTAAGGAATTTTCAAATTTAGCTCCGGTATTCTATAATTATTTACTTTCGTTCTTTTGACTATTTGGCATTTTTTATTTGAGGAATTTGCAAATTTAGCTCCGGTATTCTATGATCACTAGACTGCGGATTTTATGCATTTACGATGAAAATGGAGAGGTGTCGTTGCAAACAGTGAAAACGTTGGAGATTTAAAAAATACTACTACATTATTTTCGACCTGTTAAATATATTAGGTCGAGTCGTAACTTGTGATGCAGCTAGGTATTCTATTTTTGATCTATCTTGAAGATATTTTTGATCTATCATGGGGGTCATAATGATAAATAATAATAAATTCATATAATTTTGTTATTTAACGAAAGCAAAATAAATGTCTGACAAAAAAAAACGGAAGTAATGACTCGACCTACTATTAAGGAAGAAAATCTATTGCACTCCCCAGCAGTTTGTTGCAATTAGAGTAGAATATTTTCATTTTGCATATAAACATCCGCAGTCTAATAATTGCTACATTGTTGATTTGTTGTTTTTCCTTACTTTCGCAAGTCAATCAAGAAATTAATTTTTTCTCGCGTTGCATCCATAGACTTCTAAGAATATGCACACACTCATTGTTAACAGAAACATAGTTAACAAACAACAATATCACAAAAAGTTTTGTTTTGTCGGTGTACTTTCTACACCTTAATGAAGAATATTTATGAACACCCTTCGGCAAGAAAGGAACGAAAAGTTTCGTAGAATCTCGAGCGGCAACGAAAAATCTCGCGAATGATTATTACATGACAGTTTCACCGTGTTTACGGCAGAAGTTGTTTACAGCTCGATCTAATGTTCCGCTCGAACTTTTCCGAATCGAGAAATCAGAAAATAGACGTCCTAGGGGGCGGTGTGCGCGTCGCGCAGGAATAGCAGCCAGATTACAGAGCGTTGATTGAGAGCGAACGGTGCGCGCGACTGAAATTGATCACGACCACGGTACACACGCGGATTCTGATTAAAGACTTACGGTTTTGTAAAACATGCAGGCCTGCATGTCCTCGTCCTCGCCTTGGGGGCAGTCTATAAAACCGTCGCATAAGCCGTGATCATCGATGCAGTGGTATCTACCGAATCTGTCCGGGGTGGGACACGGGAACCTTTCCATCCCGTCCTCCGAGAAAGGACACTCTGGAATAAAACGAAAAAAAAACAGATAAATGCAAAAGAAATTTTAGAAAAATGTTATACAGCGTATTACAACTAGACTGCGGATCTTTATGCAAAGTAAACATTTTTTGTATAAATTTCACGAGTCACAAGTCAAATCGAAGGGTCTTTCATTCTTTAATTATTCTAAATAGTCGAAAATAATGTGATATACCTAAATTTTTTTAATTGTTCTTCCGTTTTAAATTGCATATACCCAATTTTATAAATGCATAAAATCCGCAGACCGATTATAACACATAGAAACGATCACCTGCAATATTACGCCTAATCGAGGAGATAATTAACGCTGTCTGAGTTCTAAATTGAAATGAAACCAATGGCGATCGTTGCGTCATTCGCTATTTATCTCCGACAATCGAAGATGCAGCGTCCAGAGTTATTAATTAGCTCTCGCGATGGCAACGGAGAAAATCATTCCAGTGTAAAATGATCTGTCCGAGGCATTGTATAACGATTAGTGTTGCGAAAAGAATACGTTTATTTTCCCTCGATACCAAGCTCGTTCCTTGGATCTCTTCGTTCAATTACACAGTTCAATGGATCCCGCGTGTGTTCCTCAGCCCATAGAACAACATGTTGGCGGATGTTTTAATCGAAAAATGTTAAAACGTCTTTTCTCCGCTGTTCGAGGAACTTCGAAACCGTAAAGATGAGAGAGAATCCACTTTAACCTCCGTTTCGAACGGTTATCTTCCGCCACGCTTGCCCGAGCATAAGAACGTAACATCTTTTCTTATTCAAGCTAGCGTGCCTCGTTGCAATAAATTTTTTCACGCGCAACAGAGTCGCGTTATCATCGGCCGTTCGGAACGAAGTCAGCGAAATTCGTGAGCGAGATAAGAAAGCGAGCGAGTTTCGCTCGCGTCGCACAGTGGGCTGGATCGAAGATTTCAATGACATTTTACCAAAAAATGAACTTTCACATAGCGATTTCTAATCAATTGCTATTGTTTCTCAAATATCCACTGACCTCAAAAATGAAAGAATTAAGGTTCCAAAGTTCAACATTTCAGAGTGCTCCGTTTCTTTTCTACAATAAACAGCATTATTTTCCTTTTAACCCTTTGCGGACGAATGTCGGCAGATAACCGACAAAACATTTTTTGAAAACAAATTTTTTTGAATTTGAATGAAAGTTATAACGCAAATAAAATAAGTTTTAGTTATTATAACGCAAACGTTCAACGTTCAAATTTTCTCAACTGCGCGCACCAATACTTCTCGTCCACAGCGACGCATGCTCGTCGGATGATTCCGTCCGCAAAGGGTTAAAACTATGAATTGCAGCTAAAGTTATTGTATTTAATATACTAAAAACGTAATATTCAATGTAGCACAGAAAATACTTAATATCTTTATAATTGACAAGGAATATCTTCTGAGTCCCAAGTTGTCCCACGTTCGGACGTGTCTGATCACGCGAATGGACTAAATATCTGGCAAGGATACTTTTTTCCCAAGTTAATTTTTTTCGGAGTTAACAAAATGAAAAATGCATTCAGATATGTATGATAACATAACCTTGAAATGACCTTGATCTTTGAAAATTAAAATGAACACTGGAAAAAATAAACTTAAGAAAAAAATAATATTTGCAAAGAATTGACCTTGTTATACCATTTATATCGCATTAAAAACATTTGTTATGTCTTCACAAATGAAGGAGATATTTAGGTGGATCACCCTGTAAAAAAAATCTTCGATATTTTTGGTGGTTCAAAAGTTATAACAAAATGTCACTAAAATCTTCCAGAATATTCCTGATCGCGTCAGTCCGATTTCCGAGAGAGCGTTTCCTTCGACTTTGAAAATTCCCCAATTATCCGTTTATAGCGGTCGGAAACAATAACTTGTTGACGACGCGAGCTGGTGCTACGGGGGTGGGGGGTTTAGGGGGCGTCACCTCATTAAAACTCCTGTTCCGCGGAAGTACAACTTCCACGGGAGAGCCACTGTCGTCGAACTTCCCGACAATGAAAGTAATCTGCACACTTTTGCGCAATTCTTCGGTCGCCCGTAACAGGTGCCCGTGCGACCCCCGCTGAGTGTCCCTCTAACCTATAGTTTCGCGACGCGGTCGTTACCCACCCACCTGTGGGCGCTCGCCGGAACTTGGAGGAGACATTAAAATTTCAGTTTGCAGTTGTATTTCGTTCAGTTTGCGTCCGATTCGTTCGCGTACTCCCCGAGATTCGCGATTACCAGCGAATTCGCCGTGTTAAGGGCGGTTTCGCTCGCGGCGGAGGGGCGAGCGGGCAAATTTTTGCCGAAACGGAAGCGTTCGAAAGAATTGTCGAGCGAACTTTACCCCCACCAGCGGACACGCGCGGGACAGAGCGTCGCGTGATCGGGCCGCGGCGGAGAAGGGGAAGTTAGAGTGGGGGACACGTCGAGAAACGATAGAATATTTACGAGCTCCCGCTAGGAGAATAATTGCATCGTCGGTTTCGCATTTCACCTACGCATTTTTTTCGAAATTCTGCTGGCGCCTCCAGACACATTCCCAGAGAAAATTCCTGAAATCCTTTTGTTCCGTAATAATTCTTTATCTCCACCACACTTTTTCCCTCCGCGAACAGAACGTTTCAGTTTCCCCGAGCGTATCGAACGCAAGAGGGCGGGTCGTTTGAATAAATTTCCGCCGATTTCCATCGACTTTCATGACTCCCGATCGTTCCCACGCGTTCCACGTTCGGCAATTCTTGCGTCGGCGCCGGTGTTATTGTAACATCATTTCCGTCACGGTCCGTATAATTTTTCTGTTACATTGTTCGCGCCCCCAATCGATCGCCGTACTATTTTTACGCAGAAAATCGACGACGCGGCCCCCCGAATGATCACCGTCTCGCGTTCCTTCGCGCGAAATTCCCGGCGAGGCTGCCGGGTTTTTTAAAACGCGCGTCCCCGTGCAACTCAAAGCCGCAGGGAAAACACCAAGGTTAGTATTAATGTTTTCGTTTTATCGATTCATAGCGCGCTTGTTACAGCGCAGCTTTTGCGTTTCTCGCGTTCTTTCGTTCGCATGTCGGATCCAACAAAATATCGTTCGATTCTCGCGATTATTTCTGTGGGTGCAAGGAAAAACACCGCGTGTAGCATAATTTCACTTTTCAGATATCGCCGTTCAAAGTTTCGATCGCTAATTCTTTGTATAGGACATCGGTCAAGTTGCATTATCTTTTAATCAGCCTTTCGAATTTGTTTCCTCGATTTTTTTTCCTGGCGAATACGTAAATCCTATACTCTAACGTTCAATAAACTCGAATTTTTTGGAATTCTGACACGCGGCGCACAGTGGTTCGAAATCGCCAAAACGTGGCCAAAAATCACTTTTTCAACTTCAACTTTTCAATAAATTGAAAACAAACAAAAATGCAATTCTAAGATAGACTGCATTTCTTCCCGAAATTGACGATGTTTGTCTCATCATACTTTTTTATGAGTAATATTTTTAGAAAAACTAACTATATAGTGTTAAAGAGCGTTCTTTCGGCTATGTGTATGTGTAACTTTTAACATTATATATATATTTTACAACTTTGAAAATTGTCTCTTTCTAAACACCTACTTTCCAGTCTTTTTTTTCTTTAGTGACGATTACAAAGCGAACGTCACGCAGTTTCACGATGAATTTTGCATGTACGTATTTGATAAAGTCTCCTTAAGAGCGCTACATAAAAATATCTTGCGCATGCTTGCGCACTTCAAAGTTACAACAATAAAATAGATAAAAATTAATACTCCGGGCTTTTTCTATTTTATTGTTGTAACTTTGAAGTGCGCAAGCATGCGCAAGATATTTTTATGTAGCGCTCTTAAGGAAAGATTTTGATGTATCCGTTTATTGTATTTGAATCAGATTCATAATCAGCAACCCCAAAAATACGGGAATACTAGATTTCAAGCTAATCGGACAATTTTTTAAGCAACACATCTGCCATATTGGATCCGCCATTTTATTTTTTTAAATCAGATTCATAATCAGCAATCCGAAAACCCATAGAATACCAATTTTCAACTAAATCGGAGAATGTTCTCGATTTTTGGCCACGTTTTGGCGATTTCGAACCGCGGCGTTTCTCCTTACGACCACAGATCTCAATATTCTTCGCGGTATGATCGAAAATCGTTTAAAATCCGAGTAAACATATTTTCGTGAAGAGTCCTGAAAAAAAAGAAATTCCCATAAAATCATATTTACGGCTGTCGAGCAAGAGGTCGACCTCCTTCCCCCTTGAATAATTACGGAAATATGCAGAGATAAAATTAATCTTTCGGAGGCGTAGCTGTTACAGCTCCTCGGGGATCGACTGTTCGTCAGCGTCGCCGAAAGTTCGCCTCATAACGACAGTCATTCGATTTAAACTCTCGTCACCAGACCGTCGCGTTGCGTCGCGTCGCCAACTTGTTTGTCCCAAATCGATTAGGGTGGGGACTTTAAGGTAATATCATCCCCGAAACCTCTCGAGCGTCATCAATAAAAGAACGAGATAGGGAACCGCGGGGGGTGGGACGTAATAAAACGACCATTGGTTTTAAAAATTCCATCAGAACCGGCCTCCGACGCTCGTTTGCCAGGGTCCCCGGGAAAAACTCGAGCAAGAAAAAAAGAAAAAGCAGGAAATCTTATTACCATCCGCAACTTCTCTCTCTCTAGCCTCGTGACATTTTACTATACTGTTATATTACCCCGGTGATCCCAAGTTTCTGATACTTTTATGTCTCGACATCATTCTGGAACTTTTGATAACGTTTCGATGCTGTTTCCACAGCGACGTCTCTTCGAAACCGGAATCTATTCTGCGGATATTCTTTTATGGCGTACCTCTCGTGTTTCGGGGCTGTTCTCAGATCGAATTACAAGCCACACAATCAGTTTCGAACGTACGTTACGAGCGTATCGGCTGCTCGCATCGAAACTCTCAGCTGTGTCGTCGAGCAACAAAGTGTAATAATGTAATATTCGGTCGTAGAAATAATCTTCGGCGAAACTGAGAGATTCATGAAGCAAAGACTCGAAAATACCCGCGGGAGAAAATAGCCAATGTAAATAGTGATTATTTGTTACTAATAATGTCGGGTAACGCGTTATAGATTAAGGTTTATTTTAGAACGGCCTCGAAATTAATATGCACTTAAAAAATAAACACCGCCGTTATATATTTACGACCGGACACGCGAGCAAACGATTTTCTCGTCTCTTCGTTTCGTACATTTTTTAAATCGGTTCTCGCATTTTTACAACGCGTGATTGTCCCTTAAACCCTTGCCTTACGATTTATTTTACAGTTTCAGTGATTAGAACTTGTTTTGTTGTTCCTGAACACAGGAGAAAATTTATATCTGTTGCTATAACTACACTGCGGATCTTTCTACCTGAACTGCAACAAATTGGGGCTAAATAAATATTTGATTTCGTGGTGAATATGTTTAATAGGCTGAAAATAAGATAGCAGTATATTTAAATTCTTCAAATTCTTTTACTGTCAAAAATGATATCTATCAATTTTTATTAATAATGCATAAAATCCGCAGTCTATTGACATATTTATTAGACTCGGTTCAAAATCTTCATCACGTCTCTCACACGATATTGCACCAAGGAGTAGGAAAAGGAGGTTAACTGAAAGGAGGAGTATTAATCCTTTTTTCTTTCAACCTGGACACACGATGTTTTTGAAATTTTTCACATGAAAAATCCTGGAGATTCAACTCGTTTCGATATCGGGCGTAACTTTTGTGACTACGTGAATTCTAAAGAATTGACACGGGAAAATGTAGAATCAAATAAATTCTCCGGTTTCACGAATCCTAACGAAGTTAACCCAGTCGACGGAGTCCGAGATTCTTCGACTAATTCGCCGCTGCGCCCGGCAGGAAGATTTCCTAAAACAATGGCGCACGGCGGCGTGTTAATGGAACAGCCGTACACAAGATTTGCATTAATTCGCGGCGCAGCGCCGGCGCATCGATTCGTAATGGAGCTTTTGTCGGTCTCTGGATAGCGGTTAGACAAAGGGCCGGCCGAAAGGGAGAACGTCTCACCCTTTCAGCGACATTTCCAGCGTCTCCGGGGTGCAAATTCCGGGGAACGTTTACTTCGGCATCGCGAACAATGCCGTGACTATTTCCGACAGCCCTCGTGGTTGCATCGGGTTGCCACACCCTGCACGGCCGTCCGCTCGAAACGAATCGACAGAAATATCGTTGTTCGGCAAGGTCATCTCTCGTTCATCATTTTACTCTTTCGAGTTTGTGCGAGTGTGTGCGTGCCGCAAACTTTTCGCCAACAATGTCGGCGAAAACAATCCGACTGAAGTTTCACCGGTTTCTGAATTACGGTAGTACTGATGTACAGGGTGTCACAAATGTGTCATCGTTTTACTCGAAAACGACGTAAGGTACCCGCCGCAATGTTGAACGCGAAAATCGAGGTGAAAGATTCAAACCAAAATTTTTTGTTTCAATCGTTAAAGGATTAAAAAAGAATTTTTGGCTTCTCTTTCACCTTGTTCTTTAACGCTCACGGTGACAATTTTGCGGCGGGTTCGTTGTGTCGTTTTCGACAGTGCAACGCGATCGAATAAATTGTTTATAAAGGTGTCCCAAAATTAACGTAAAATTTCAATTTGTAAATTGTTGGCAACCGTGAAAATAACAATCTAAAGACTGAAAACTGTGTTTTCTATTTATTTCAAACCTTGCGTTAATTTTGGGACACCCTTTATTATCCGAGCATGACGATATGTAGTTTGCAGTATATTTTTTTTTATATGAAAAATCTCAACGAGTTTAACATTTCTCGCAATTTGATGATAAAGTGTAAAAAACGAGGAGTTGCGAACCATTCGGTGGAACTGATAATTTTGCGGCACCCGGTATATGGTGGAACTCGTCCTCGATCATCGAATGTTGCGCTTTCTATTTTTGCCGGGGCCGATTTCCGACGGGCGGACGTGTGGGAACAGAGCGAAATTGGTATCGCGTGACGATACACGTGATCACATTCGTGTGTGAGCGGCAACAGGTGCGACTATCACAATAATACCACGGTAATTGTCATTATTTCGATATCTCCTAGTGATTATTGCGGGCAATCTGGTCGCGGAAGCGATCAGACCGCAGGGATTGAAGTGTTCCCGCCGCCATTGTAACCTTTTACGCCGTGCCTTTACTGTTATGATCTTCCTATACATAGTTGAATATTATACAGGAGCTGCACCGTGCCGGTAGCGTGCTACTGAAACGATATTCTCAACTGCAATATCTAGGTAAACATTAACGTGCCGATATCGAAATGTTGATTCGCGGTCGATTGATTTTTTTCGATCGCGTCTAAGTCCTGTTGCGATAGTAAGAGTATCCGGACAATTTATTATATTTTTAACACGTTTCCCCATAGAAATATGGCGAAATCGAACGAGTAATGCAACTCTAATATTTATGACATTCAAACGTAACGAAATTTCACGCTGGAACGTTCTATGGAGATATAAATTTGTAATCACGCTCGCGATCTAATCAGTCTATTAGATCAGCGTTGCCATTAATATCAGCCAAGCGGCAATTAAATTTCATGCTGCCGGACAAATGTGTATATAAATCGTTTCTTTATACTGTTGTGTCAATTCACCCGCGGAGTTTTCATCGAACACTATAAACGTCCCTGGCTCGCAAAGGGTTAACCCGGCTACGCTTATTGGGTCCATTTGGACCCGAAGTATTCTTTGCACGCTTCCAAACGAAATGGCCGACGAGTCTGAAATTTCTTGGCGGAGAATAATTTATTAAAATTTTCTTCCACTTAAAAGAAAATATTTAAAATCCTTTTTGAAATACTTGTAATAGAAATTGTTACACATATGTGTTTTTATTATGGTCACCACATTCGTGAACAAGAACTGAAGATATTGCACAACCATAAAAAAGGGTCAGAGGACGTTGTACTTTTTGCAGTGAGACCAATAAAAAAGAGACTCCGAATAAGTTAATTTAATTAACAACAGACAAATAAAAAATTTGAAAACATTTTATAGCTAAACATTAAATAAATAGATATGGGTCCAAATGGACCCAAAACAACTTATCAAGTGCCTTTTTTTTAAGCGTAGCCGGGTTAAATAAAAAAAGAAAAAATTGTGTTTAACCGCCAGGTCTGGTCGACCGTTATTCCGACAACACGGCTCCTCCATTTTCCAGCATTTCGAGGACGCAATTCACACCGATCGGGTCGCGCAACCCAGCGTCCACACTTGCCTGCCCAATTAAAAAACCCTAATTGAACACACATTTGCGTGAAAAACACGCTAACCGCGCAACGTCGCTCGCGTGTGCTTCGAATTGCTATCAATCGCGAGGCATTCTGAGTCGCGTCGCGACGTTGCAAATAAAACAAACTCACCGTGGTGACGGTATTAATACCACAATAATTAATCACGCACCCCTATGCACGAAGCGTGCGTACTCGTTCCCGATATCAATTTTAATTACAACCCCGCGCGAAAGAGGAGAGAGAGAGAGAGAATTCTAAGAATCGGGCGGAACGAAGAGGCTCCTTCGCAATTATTTAATCAGCGATACTTCATTTTATCGGCGATCAACTATTAACCGAGCGAAACCCGATAGATCGCCAGCCGTCCACAAAAGGTCACTCGGGGGAAAATTAATCCCGTGACCCCGGCCGTTTATCATTCGTAGTCCCGCGTCTAGCCGGCGGATAAATAAAACTGTGTAGCTCGGAACGCGAGAACCGCGAGAGAGAGCACCGCGATTAAATTGTCACTTCGCGGTAATCCGGCGAGGAATCAGCAGCGGGGGTGTGCCATCGCGATCAACCGGCCCGATAAAAGTCATTAAACAAGACCGGCGGCCAGCCACCGCGACTCGAAAAATCGATGGGCTCGCCCCGATGGCCGAGGGAATTCCGCGTCGGTATTTCGAGCGTCTTACGCCGCGGTATCCCCGGTGTAACAGGTCCGAGAACAATCGATTACTTCCGAGTGTGCCGAAACTGTGGAATGTCGAGAATCTGCTCCTTGAAGTTTGTAATCGTATTTGCGAGGGAAACGCAATTATAGCTCGTTTTTCATATGATAATTAGGTAGGGGAGGTTATGACGACTAACCCTTAACAATTTTTTGGGATCCTCAAATTCGACTCACCACCGAGTACAGCTATGGTTTCGGGTACCCCAACTTTGTAAACTTTAGGGTTCCTAATACGACCCTATGATTTGGGGTACCCCAACTTTATAAACTTTAGGGGCCCCAACCCGAGTCGACATGACCCTAAGATTTCAGGTACCCCAACTTTGTAAACTTTAGGGTTCACGATACGACCCTAAGATTTCAGGTACCCCAACTTTGTAAACTTTAGGGTTCACGATACGACTCTATGGTTTCGGGTACCTTGACTTTATAAACAGTAGAGTTCCCCACCCGAGTCAACCTGACCCTAAGATTTCAGGTACCCCAACTTTATAAACTTTAGGATTCACGATCCAAGTAGACCAGACCCTAAGATTTCAGGTACCCCAACTCTATAAATTTTAGGGTTCACGACGCGATCCTATGATATCCGGTACCGTAACTTTATCAACTTTAGGGTTGTCGACCCGATTCGAGCTGACCCTATGGTTTTGAGTACCCCAACTTTATAAACTTTAGGGTTTTCGACACGATACTATGGTTTCTGGTACCCCAAATTTATAAACTTTAGGGTTCCCGACCCGTTTCGATCTGACCCTATGGTCTCAGGAGCCCCTACTTCTTAAACTTTAGGGTCCCCAGTCCTAGTCGACCTGACCCTAAGATTTCTGGTACCCCAACTATATAAACTTTAGGATTCACGACCCAATTAAACATGACTCTATGGTTTCAGGTACCCCAATTTTATAAACTTTGGATTTCTCGACCCGACCCGGTTCGTTTCGACCTGACCCTATGGTTTTAGGTACCCCTATTTCTTAAACTTTAGGATCCCCGACCCGATTAGTCCTCACCCTAAGGTTTCAGGTACCCCAAGTTTATAAACTTTAGGGTTCACGACCCAATTAGGCCTAACTATGGTTTCAGGTACCCCAACTTTATAAACTTTAGGGTTCCCGACACAATTAGACCTAACTCTATGGTTTCAGGTACCCCCACTGTATAAACTTTAGGGTTCCCGACCTAATCCGGCCTGATTCTATGGTTCCGGGTACCCCAACTTTATAAACTGTAGAGTTCCCAACCCCACCCAGGCCCAGAATGTCGCGTGAGCGCACAGCCTCATCTAATCCATGACCGAAAGAGGATCTGATTTCCGGAAGCGTCGAAGCGTCCGGAAAACTTTCGAGCAGTCCGCGCGGAGTCTAGTTCGGCAACGAGAGTACGTCTAAAGAGAGAGATTCTTCCGGGGGTTGAGGACGCGGAAAGAGAGGGTGCAGAAGCAAGTTGGAGGCGTCGGGACGTCGGTCACGGACGACACGCCACGAGATACGGCCGGGGCAACGTCAGCTTTAAAATTAGTTTTGAGGGACGAACGGGGAGGAAAAAGGAGCTCGAACATTTTCGTAATTTAACCGCACGAATTTACGAGGCGACGTTGGGGGAAAAGGTCGTGCCGCCGCCGGAGTGGATGCGTCCTGTAAACCTCGAATTACATTTGTTCGGGCCTGGGAACTTTGCAAACGTCCGACACGAATGTTCCGTAACTGCGTACCACGCTCGTTAACAAATAAATCGTCCATGTCCGTGGAAGAGTCTCGCTGTAACGCAACCGAGAGAATGCATACGTGTCCGAGGGGCTGGGGTTGAAAATAGCGGTTGAAAATGCTCGAAATGCCGTCCGGACGAAACTTTGGACGGCGAGCCAAGACTGTTTGAAAATTTCGTTTTACTGCTCGAGTCGTATATATTATACGGAATTATTTAACTTCCACGGTGATTGGCCCGCGACAGAAATTGTTGCTGCGATGCAACAACAACGTCCCGAACCGAACGATTCGCGCAAATTTCTCATCGTCGCGAACGATTAATTATTATTACTACACAGCGGATCTTTATGGAAAATAAAAATTGTCTGCATCGATTGCAAGAAATAGAATCCAAATTGAATATTATTTTAATACAGAAGAAATCATATATTGACAACTTCAATTTTTTGAATTTTCCAATAATTTTGAATTTCATTTACTTAATTTTCCTATAAATGCACAAAGCTGTCTAATTATTACCAAAAGAAAAGAAAAACCGTATTTCTTTCCGTTCGCCACGAATCAACGTAGCAGCTCCGCTGGATAAACTGTCGCTGGGCAAACCGGGCGCGAGAGTTACGGAAATACATAAACGCTCTACAGCTAAAGCAAGGTGTTCACTTACGTATCTGCGGGACGTCGTATTGTATGCTTCCTCTGGGGGATCTGAGCAGAAGTTGAGGCGCGGCGCTGATGCCGTTCCCAAGGGGCGACGGCGGTTGAGCTTGATGGGGGGCAGACTCTCCGGGAAGGTCGACGGCTCTTCGTCCGACGTCGGGCACCTGGCTCCTCTTTCCGGGCAGCTTGTTGTTGCCTTCGAGCACGAACGGCCTGGGCAGGAAGCCCGCGTTCGTCTGGTAGTCCCTCAGCTTCTCGCCCCGTGTCAGGTCAGTCTTCATGTTCGCAGCAGTGTTCCGTTTCTGCTCGAATAGATCGTCGTAGCTGGATTGTCTGGTTTCCTGGAGCGTTTTCCGTCCGAGCTCGTCGTCGCACACCCGTATCGGCAGGCTGATCGTATTCCTCGAGTGTCTGCAGTCTATCCGTAGCTTCTTGCCGCGTTGCTGGCCGACGGCGTGACTCGGCTGATCGTCGTGATGCGCGGAGTACTGTTGTTCGCCGGCTTGTTGTTGTTGTTGTTGTCCAGACGTGGTCGCGTAATCCGAGTAAAGGACGTTCAGCATGGCCGGCGACAGTGCGAAGAACACGGTCTGCAGTTCCCTGGGCTCCTTGATCATGTCGTCGATCAGTATGCCGGCCGGTGTCCACGAGGAGATCCTCGGCTCGTCGTTCACCAGCAGCCAGTTCGACAGGTCGTCACGGTGGGATCCCTCGGAGGGATATATCCTGAAGTGCAACAGGTTATTGCCGACCGTGTTCAGCTCGTTCTTCTTTCGAATGCTGCTGCCGTGCCGGTAGTCGTGCTCCTGCGCACCCTGCATGATGATCATGGGCCGGTTGCCCACCGCAAGGTCCAGGCCCTGTCCCACGTAAGTGAGCAGCCAGAACATGCACACTGCCATCATATGTGGGGATCGTTGGAGCCGTCGGTTCACGACGACGCGACGGCCACGGGACGAACAACGAACAAACGACGTAACTAAACTGACGACGAGATCACCGCGGTGTCACGGTTCTTCTACGAGGCACGAGACCCCGTCTCGGTCCGTGGACTGCTTCGCTGCCAGTCGAAAGGCACAACTCTGTGTTTAGGCCGACTTTTCGTTAGCTGGGCGGAGAGAGTAAGAAAGAGAGAGAGAGAGAGAGAGAGAGTGAAAGAGAGAGATAGAGTGAGAGAGGGTTGGTGGTGGTGAGACGTCGCCGAGGGAGGTAGCAAAAGTAGTAGACGATCGGCGATCAATCGATACCGCCTAGTATTCCGTTTCGCGTATGCTGAACGCGTTTCACCGAAGTCGTTCAGTCGCTGCTGTCCACTTTCTTCTTCCTCCTCCTTCTCTCATCTAACTTATCTTAGTCGCACCGAGGACTCGCTGCCACGAATCCGGCCCTCCCCGATTCAGCCTCGCATTTCTCGCTTCTCTGTCAGCTCGGGGGAAGCTCGACGAACGAACGAGCGGGAGTCTCTCTTTCTCTGTGTGTCTGTCTGTCTCTCTGTTGCGCTGTGCGTCCTGAAATCAGGCGGTTAGAGTAAGGACAAGCGACGACGACACGCGGCCGGTTTCGTTGGGGTCGCGTGCGTGCGACTCGAGGTATGTACGCGGTTCGGAGTGTGCCGCGAAGAAGGTGTCAACAACGGTGCTGGGCGGTGCGTCGTGGTGGATGCTTTTAAGGTGCTCGACAGCGTGGGGCAACAATGAAACCCGATCGATCGGCCGCGGTTACGTGCTCGTAATCGGAGCGTTTTTCTCCTGTGCCTCCCGGCCGCTCGCTTACCGCTAGCTTCTCCTCTGTGCCCTCGCATGACGATCGACGATCGACGACGATCGACGGCGATCTCTCTCTCCTGTCGGCTCCGCGCGGCCTACGCGGAAAGCGACCGGTCCTCCTCGCCCGAAGAAAACCGATCCCACGGATCCTACGGGACTTACTTCATAGCATCGTCCGGAGGCAGTGTCAGCCAGGAAGACAGAGCGTGTCCGTGCGGTGCGGTGCGGTGCGGTGCGGTGCGGTGCGGTTCGCTACGTGCAACGGTGACATCGAACTCCCCCGGGAACGACTTTTAGAGTGCGGAAAAGTGGCTATGCAGGACGAGAGATATCAACAGGTGCCCGAAAAATGTGCAAAACCGTGCTCCCGCGGGTCAGAGAGGAACAGATTAATTAGATACTGGAGGACGGGGCGAGCCATCGGGGGAGGGATGGTGGTTGGTGGTGGTGTTGCGCGCGTGTTCCTCGGTGATGTCGAGGGAGAGATCGTGTTTATGACGACGGGGTGCGGAAGACGGTACACGGACAGAGAAATCGACTTATTACAGACAGCGAGAGAGGCTTGCCAGACGCGAGATGTGCAGTGAGATTATTTAATTTTACGTAGAGGTATATTATGTATATACACACGCATATATACACGCGCACACACACAAGGAAGAGAGAAGAGAGAGAGAAAGACAGCGAGAGAGAAACAGAAGGGTGCAGAGCCGCGGAATATTACAAACGTGTGGTGCAGTATGGTTGCGGAATACTTGCTTCTCTGTCCGGGTGGTTGCTCCTCTCGTCCACTTTTCTCACTGTGGGTTCCCGAAGCACAGGGAGCACAATCTCTGGATCAAACCGCCTGTTCCCGGTCGCACATGCTACTACAGTCCTCGAGGCGGATCGTGTCCCGGCGGCGGCGACGGCGGCGGCGGCGGCAGCGGCGGCGGCGGGCGGCAGCGACGATGACGACGACGACGACGGCGGCGGCGGCGGCGGCGGCGGCTTTTCTCAATGAAACGAACCGCGATGGATCGACGTCTCTCGTTTACGCCTGGCTTCTCACGATATCACTGTTCGCTGTGTCTTCTCGCTGCGTACGTCTCCTTCTCGATCACACGAACACAAAATGGTGCGAACGATCAGCTAGCATGCTGGTGCCGGTCGCGCGGCTCTCTGTCGCCCGGCGATGACGGGCGACGAACGGGCGACGAACGATGACGACGAATGTCGCTTGTGTTTCGTGGTCGCGTGGACACGTCCGCTTATGCTGTCTCTCTGTGCGGTTCGCTGCCGTCTCCGGTCTGTCTCTCCGTTCCGAACGTCTCCGGGAAACGTGTAGGTCCGTCGTTTCCGACGGTGCTCTTACGACGCGGTGCGGTCTTCCCTCTCGTCGTCGGCCGCGTACTCTCGCATACTTCGAACGAACTATGGTCGCGGTAGCAGACGCGAGCAACTCGCGGGGGTTCAACTCGCTGAGACAGAGAGAGTGTGCGAGAGTGAGAGCGAGCGAGAGAGAAAGAGAGCAGCCGAGAGAGAGAGAGAGGGAGAGAGAGAGAGACGGTCAGTTTCCTCCAGTGACGCGCGTGGTCTTCTTCGTCGCGGAGGAACACTGCGGACGAAAAACGCAGGCGGCGACCAAGTCGGTTTGAAAAAGGAGGTTGCGGCCGTGGATGTTGCTTTGCTGGCCGAAGGTCGAGGGATGGAGGATCGAAGGGTTGGGACAGTGGGTTAGTTTAGCGAGTGAGCTGGCTGGCGCCCTCACCAGAACTAACTCCCACGCTGCGCGACAACAGTCACCGGGTTTAATACACCGCGCATCCCCTCACTAGACCGTCGGCTCTCTCTCTCTCTCTCTCTCCTTTTCTCTTCATCCACCTCCTTCTCCTCCACCCCACCTTTTTTCCCACCCCCACGTCGCCGCGGCTCGTGCTAACCTGGCCCCGGCCACCCCCTGCATCGCACATTTCCGTTCCGCATCGAATCGCACACGCACGCATCGGCAACCTTGTACCTTTTCGATGCATTTTGAACTTGACGCTTATTTTTCCGTCCGGCTCTCGGTTCTCTCTTTCACTCTTTCTTTTCTATCCTTTCTCTATTTTTTTCTTTTTTTTTTTTTAATATTTCATTTTTTTTCTTTACCTCTCCCGCCGAGTCTCTGTCCTGAGGTCTGTCCTCCTCTCGCTCCCGCGCGTTTCTGCTCTCTCCGTCCGTCGTCCCTGTAGCTTCACCCTCGAAGCTGCCATCGCGCTGCTGCCGGTCGATCGACAGCTTTTACGATGTACAGTGTCTCCAGAAAGTTTCCGTATGCCGCGACGCACGCCTCCGTCTATCTCCGCCGGCGGGTCTAACGAGGGAAAAATTATGTATCGGCCGCGCGCGCGGTAATTGTCGAGACCGGCCGGTCGCCGGCTATAGCGAGCAACCGTGATCCTACGGACTTAACCGGCCGCGCTCTCGTTGCACGCGATACTCTTTCGCCGGGGTAGCTCCGAGCGAGATGGAAGCCGAGGGATGTTGCCGACCGACGGGACAGCTAGCTGGTTGAACTGATCTGTGGATGTTGAAACTACGGAAACGTTTTCCTAGCACGGAATATAATGGCCACGTGTTGCTTCATTTGGGAACGTTGCTCTTCGTCGAAGTAATGCAACAACGTTCTCGCATTCTTGGAATGCGTCCTCGCGAAGTCGCCGCGTTGTTCGCTCTGGCTCGGAAAGGGTTTTAACGCAGGCTGTGATAAGGAATTGCTTTTGTTTCCCGAGGTCTTAACGATCTTTAATTGTCGCGCGACGCGTTTGTTATTACTGGCGGGCGTCGACGGTGCACCGCCGCCGATATAATGGACGCTGCGGATTGATAAGTAACCGTTGTTTGTACTTGTCCTCCCTCGAATTCGCCGGGAAAGGTTAACCGTTCCGCAGCTGTTCGAACCCCGAAGCTAAAAGATTTATCACGACCCGTGCCGAGGACGATCTTCGCGCGAAAATAGAAATCTCGCGATCCTTACAACGAAACTACGAATTTCCAACATTTCTCATCTCCCGGAACACGACATAGGGGAATTTTTAACGGGCTTTTAATGGGGCTCTTTGAAATGAAACCTCTGATAAGATAAAGGAATTTTCAGTTTAATTTCCTTTACTGCGTTGTATTACGTTATACCGTTAAAAATTTTATTTTCTGTGTTATACTATATTATATTGTACCGTGAAATTTTATTTTCTGTGTTACACTATATCATATTGTACCGTGAAATTTTATTTTCTAAAGGGTGTCCCAAAATTAACGCAAGGTTTGAATTAAACAGAAAACACAGTTTTTTAGTCTTTAGATTGTTACTTTCATATCATATTGTACCGTGAAATTTTATTTTCTAAAGGTTGTCCCAAAATTAACGCAAGGTTTGAATTAAACAGAAAACACAGTTTTTAGTCTTTAGATTGTTATTTTCAGAGTTGCCAACAATTTACTGCAAATTCAAATCTTGCGTTAATTTTGGGACACCCTTTACTTCACACTAGTCCAGAAGAATTGTTGCATACGGATTACTTTTATTAGTGTTCGTTATAATTGCTCTGCGCCGATGGAATTTCTCTGACGAAGGTACGACGCGAGGACGAATCGTCCGCGACTGTTACACGAGAGAAATCGAACATTATCGTCGGCATTAGTCAGACGGGGGATTGCAATGAATAGTGAAAAACGCTTTAGGTGACCCTCGAATTGTCTCTTGAGGAGTCGGCTATATTTCTTCCACCCACAATACACCCACGCCCTGTCTGTTTTACGGGAAAATACTAGTTCAGCTGTCCACTTGACAGTGGGGCCCGAGTCGTTTTGTTCTTTTCCTTTGTGCATGCAGACACAAGTAATTAAACTTTAAAGCCAACGTTTATCTTTGCCGTACTACCGCCACGCACGCGTCTATCGCGAACGTATCGCTACGTCGCAACATTTACCATAAAGTTCACAGTTTAATTCCAGAAGCTTAACAATTAAATCAATTTTATTATAATTCGTTCAAATCCAATTCGACGCGATTAATGCGAATTAAATGGAAACGTAATGTTATTCCGTAGACAAATAATATCGAAATGATAATGTCAATGAAATGCGACATCACCTCGAAGTGGAATAATAAAGCAACAATTATTGCGAGCCGCAGACGATTTCCATCCCCACTCCTCGGTCTCCCCCACCAAACTCCTGCGCAGCGAAGGAGGGGGTAGGGGAAATATGAAACAGTTGCCGTTTAGGGGGTCCCTAGAAACTAGCATTAATCGAAACTAAATTGGCAAACGGTGCAGCGATCGAACAGCCGCGAACCGTCCGATAAAATATGGTGGCCACTCAACGCTGCCGCGAGATCGACCGAGCGCATAGTCGGTCGAACGCAGATTTTCGCGGTGGACGACCGTGGATAATAATTTACGATAAATCCGGAATTTATCGGCGACAGTTTAAAATCCGAACGGGGCTCATAATTTATTCGCGGCGCCCATGAAACATGCATATCGCGGGGAAATCGCTTTCGCGCGTCAGTTTATTTCGATGCGCGTCGATTGGCCGTTTAATCACCCGTGCGAATTCACTGTACAGCGGGTCACGGTGTTCTTTATCTATTTTTTTCCCCGTTAATTCAGAAGGGAGCCTTAACGTGCCAGCCGCGTATAAATGCGAGCGGAACGTTCGCGTGAACGATCTGTGTATTTTACAGAAATGCTCGGAACGGGAATATTTTTACAGTGATAATTAAAATAAAAAGAACAGAGCCGTCGCTTTTTTTCTCTCACGCGTCACAACCTTTTCTCACGCGCGACGATAATAAATCAATTGAACGGCGTTCCCCGTACCGCGCGCACGGATGTTAACCGACATCCCGAAGTTCTCGCATACCGTCGGGACGCTGTTTCCTTAATCCCAGAAAGCCCGTAGAGAAACTTTTCGATGGATTACCGATCTCTCGCGGATGGCCACTTACCGGAGAGCATCGTAAAGGCGCGCCGAAGTCGTTCACTGTAGGAGGTTCTCTGCGTCGTTAAAAACGTCATCGGCGTTCTTTACACCGTTCCAACCCCCGGACAGCCAGCTTCCTACACCCCTCACCCTCTTCCCCCTGAGTGAAAACTATTTTTCAGATTAAAGAAGCGCAGCCTCGAGGTTCTCGATCGCGTCATTACGCCTGGTCGCCGGTGGGCGTTTTATGAGAATCGTAATGCCGTTAAACACTGGCCTGTACGCTTATCAAGGATGTCGTGCGGTCGCGGAGGCTAGGTGAAGGTAGGCGAAGGTAGTAGGGCGAAGGTAGAATGTAAACGTCACACGCAGGTGTAGGTGTGCAAGGTTCGTTGCGGGTCGACCTCCTCCCCTCCCTCCACCCCTCTCTCTCTCTGTCGGGTCCGTTAATTGGCGACGCGGTCAGAATTTAATTAACCCGCCGATGAACGGCTCCGAATTTTTCAGCGCCGCTCCGCGCGGACCGCGCGATGAATCAAACTCGTTACTTTAACGCCGAAACTACCGCGCTCTAGTAACTCTGGCATGCGCTGCGTTGTAAAAATCACACGATAGAATTTATTGTTTAGACTTTTGTTATGATACGCTGCTGTGCCGAAGAAAGTAGCACTCAGTGTAATTGTAAGATACGGATTCATTTATGTTGATTTATTAATGATTGATTTATTTTAATCCGCAGTAACTCGTATTCTCAGAACTGTTCGATTAACCCTTTGCGGACGAATGTCGGCAGATAACCGACAAAACATTTTCTGAAAACAAATTTTTTTGAATTTGAATGAAAGTTATAACGCAAATAAAATAAGTTTTAGTTATTATAACGCAAACGTTCAACGTTTAAATTTTCGTCAAAGGGTTAAATTGCGGAACCTGCTGTGTTCTTATTTGATTTTTCTATCAACAGTGTTTGGACAAAAAAATGTGTATAATTTCCGGCGAAAGCATCGTTGTCATTTCAATAATTGTGAAATAGAAAACCGGAAACCGGTCGTTCGATCGACGACGGTGGGTTCAGCGTTAAAATAATCAAAAGCTGAAGGTTTAATAGCGGACACAGGAAAATTTTCAGTAGAATGAAATGTTTCAGAGCGAAAGGTCATGGACTGAAAGCTCCTAATTCCAGTTAGGCCGTTGAATGCGCCGCTTTCTGTCAGCATTCAAGCGCGAGTGGCGAGTTTTTACATGCGTCCGAGGAGCGTATGTCCGGCGACCTAATGCCTCAGTCCGTTTAAACAGATAATGGCGGTTTTTAAAGCAACAAGTGTCCGACCACCGTTCAAGAACAAATCTCCTTCCTTCCTTCGTAGCTTCTGTTTCACAAGAACAAAATGGCTGAAGTAGGACCCTTCCTCGGAGAATCGCTTATACAGGGTGTTTCTCTTGAAATAGGCCACCTAAATGTCTCCTCCATCTTTGAAAATACAAAAAATCGTTTATTATAAACGGTAATTTTTCAATGGTTTTCTCAGGGTCACGTTTTTTACGTACACACGCGCATCTTTTGTTATTCGTATCATTCAGATATTCAGGTGGCCCGTTTCAAGC
Source organism: Lasioglossum leucozonium (assembly GCA_028454225.1). NCBI lineage: Eukaryota > Metazoa > Arthropoda > Insecta > Hymenoptera > Halictidae > Lasioglossum > Lasioglossum leucozonium. Next base: position 3,863,965 of record CM052211.1, on the reverse strand, counting down.
AGAACACCCTGTACATTTGCCTGTGTATAAAATTTTCAAAATGTTCAACAGCTGAATTTTCTTCTTATTAGCACAGTTTTACCGTAAACATATAATGAAAATATATTTATCTCCACAGCCCTGCCGTGGCGGCATAAACGCGCCCTAAGCCGCAGCTTTCTGGAATTTCAGCCAGACCGGAAGCGCCCAGATCGTGCCACGCTCTCCGTAACGTCCCTTTCCCTTTTCAAAGGGAAAAAGCTCAAAGGATCGATCAATTATTACGAGCGGACTTACGTGGAATTTCCAAGTAACACGGCGCGTGGTCCCTGCAACGCTTTGAGCCGTGCTCAAAAGGGGATCGATCAATTATTACCAGCGGACTTACGTGGAATTTCTAAGTGATACGCTGGCTCTGGAATTTATATCCATCTTTATTGTCTACGAGCTCATCTCTCCTATCGAACGTAGACACCGTAATTCGAAAGTCTTGTAATGCGTGTTAACTTTCTCATGAAGCATTGCGCGATGCTACAGCAACGTATTTAGTAAACTGATCGGGATTTTCACTTTTCTATTTTAATATAAAAAAAGAATCCTGAAACTGGTGCGCACGGTGCAGCAAAAATTGATAATTCAAATTAATTTTTCTTCTGTTTGTTTCTGTTTTTTGTTGAGACAGAGTTAACAAGCCCACGTCTAATTAAAGTGTTTCAGCGCAAAAGTTACGAAACATTTTCTGACAAACAACGGATTTTAATCGAGTAAAAGAGCAGTAGAAGGACGAGCGAACGCGCGGAACCGGTGAAATTAATTTAGAGGCTTCCTCAATTATGCGGTGGATGTTTCAGGAGTTGCGAAGCTTCGTATCAATGCTGGAATTGTGTTCGGTATAACCGGCGTATCTGACGAAACGCTGAGATAATTAATAACTGAGTGGTGGGATTAATAGCTGCTGCTAATTTCCCGATTCCGAGATCAACTTAATCGAGATCGATGGGCGAGCGCGCGCGCACGCCGACAACACTGATTTCCGGACACATTCAGTCATTGAATCAGCGAAGCTTCGAGGATGCGGATAGCCGACGGGATGATGACGTTTCTCCGAGAGCAGACGTGCATTCTTTTCACAGAAAATATTAGCTGGGAATAGAGTGTTCGAAAGATTTCGAGATTGTTAACGAAATTACGCAGAACTTTTACGAGCGATCGTTGGTTCGATGTAGGATTCCGAGCTTTCAAAGGTTCCACAAGGATTCGAAAGCATTCAAAACTTACGGAGTTCTCGAAACCTTTGAGTATCGCAACGAGATTTTTCGAAGCTTTACAAGATTTCCAGGAGCTCGGCGACCTTCTCGGTTTCTTACGAGCATAGAGGAAGAGTTGGACAAAACTTAATCGGATTAATGGTCGAAAATTACGATTAATATAAAATGCGATTACTAATCGTGGCTACTGATTACGAAATAATCAGTAATCATTGATTAACGAATTAGAAAGGAATCAGAAGATGCTGTAATCAATGTTCGTGATTGCTCTGTTAATTCTCAATCATGAAGAAATATATATTTTTTATATAGTTTGATAGAAAATTCTTGGAACAAGTTATTTATTTATTTTTACTGTGATTTGCTTTTAATACAACTTTCAGTGTACAGTGATACATTACAGATCTGCAGAAAATATAATTAACCATTGAATGATTTAAAAATTACTGATTAATGATTGCAAATTACAGAAGGTAATCGTTAATACAAAAATGAGTTAGTATAATTGAAAACAGTAAAAACATTATAAGATTTTTGAAATACTGTTATGTTATTTTCAGTCTATTAAACATATTAAGATAGAAAATAAATTTCTATTGCACTCCAGTTTGCATATAAAGATCCTCTAGTGATCATGATTACTGATTTATTTCAACAGTGATCGATTGATTAATAATTAGAGTTACTATGATTACACTAAAATAATCGATCACAGAGATCAGGTTACAAAAGAATTAATTACTCTGCCCAACTCTGCGCAGATGTCAGACTGTCCGAGCAGCTTCTCTCAACGAATTTCAAGAATTACGAAGTTTTTAGGTCCTCGAGGCGCTCGAGTACGGCCACTTTCGACAAGAACTCTACTCAATTTCGAGGTTCCTGGAATTTTACTGCTGATCGAAAGCGGTGATAATTAATTCTCTTTGAATATTACTTGAGAAATGAATTGGCCTGTCAAGAATCAAAAGGACCCCGTCGAATTATTTGAGGAAATAAAACATGGAGACTGTTCTTCGAGTGGTACTTCGAGGAACCGCCGAGGGACGCGGCATAATGTAAAAAAAAGACACCCCTAAGTAGGGGTTGCTGCGAAATGGCACGGTTTAACAAGTGGCATCGTTGCGCATGTCCACCTCTCTGTGACCCTGACGTCAGATTGCACAATTCCACGCGTATACTGCAAGACGTATTCAATAAACGATGTACGTGGCTGCGTTCGCGTTTACGTGTACCAGGTGTGAAAGGATGGTTCGTCGCCAGTTCACCCGTGAGTCTACGCCATCCCGTCGACGAGCAGCTGTTGAAAGAAACTTCCACTAGCTCGCAACCGCGGTATCGATGCTCTAACATCTGTTTCATGCTCGCATAATCTTCGCGAACTACGAGAACTTCAAGCGTTACGAGCAGGCCGCTGAATGAAACATCAAACCGAATGAAAAATCGTGGAAATATCAAAAGCATTCGAGAAACTTACTTTCTAAAAATTTTCTTTCACGCCTGGGATACTTCAATTATTTACAGTCTGTCGAGAAAGTCTCCTTTGAGACGATGTAACTGTTTAAAAAGTGGACTACGTCGCCTGAGTTTTCTCAAGAATTTAGAAGAATTCGGTTACTAAATGACGTGTGAAGAAAATTTCATGAAAATTCAGATTGACAGGAAACTTGCCGAACAAATTACTAAATACTGATTTGAAAAATATATTTTACAGATCTGTGAGCAACAAATATTTCAAGATTGGAGATTAAAAGTGAAAGTCGCAGACTTTCGGTCTTGTCAGGGAATTTTGCACATATGTGACCGTTTTTAAATATATTTTTAAAAATTTTCGTTACAGATCCAGATAAAAAAGTTGTAAAATTAATATTTACTGATTTTTTTTGGCAAGTCCTATCAATCTCAATTCTCTGGAAATTGTGTTTACACATCGGTAACCCCATTCTCCTAAATTCTCGAAAAACTCAGGTCATGTGGTCCACTTTTTAAAACGTTGCATCGTTTCAAAGGGTGTATGGAGACTTTTTTGACTGACTGTATAACCTTTCTGTATTCTTCCTTCCAGTTTCGTAATTTCGTTAAAACCTCCGTTTTTATTAATTGTTAAACTTCTATAAAAAAAAACTGTTAAACAATTGAAACCTCTTAAAAGCAACACACCGCAATTAATTGAACTGTATAATCAATTCAATGCCACGGTAGAATACAAAAGAAGAGAAAACCGAAAAACCTCCGTTGAAACTATAAAAAAACATTGTTAAACAATTTCAACCTCGTAAATGCAACACACAGCAATTAATTAAACTGTACAATCAATTTAATGCCACGGCAGAAGACAAAGGAAGACAACACCTCCGTCAAAACCTGCATTTTTATAAAACCATCAAAACGTAATATACTTCTATAAAAAGAAGATTGTTAAACAATTGCAACCTCCTAAATACAACACACAGCAATTAATTAAACTGTACAATCAATTTAATGCCTCGGCAGAAGACAAAGGAAGACAACACCTCCGTCAAAACCTGCATTTTTATTAAACCATCAAAATGTAACATACTTCTATAAAAAGAAAATTGTTAAACAATTGAAACCTCCTAAATACAACACACAGCAATTAATTAAATTGTACAACCAATTTAATGCCTCGGCAGAAGACAAAAGAAGACAACACCTCCGTCAAAACCTGCATTTTTATAAAACCATCAAAACGTAATATACTTCTATAAAAAGAAAATTGTTAAACAATTGCAACCTCCTAAATACAACACACAGCAATTAATTAAATTGTACAATCAATTTAATGCCTCGGCGGAAGACAAAAGAATTCGCTATCGCAGAACACCGAGGTAATAAACCGAAAACTGAAAATTTTTAATTAATCTCGCCTCGCCTTTCGCTGTTCCGTCGCGGTTTTTCGCGTTTAAAGGCAGCCAGCCAACCAGCTATCGTTTGCGAATTAACGCGGCAACGAAATATTCATGCAGCTAATTATTATATCAGCCGGCGAACAATCAGCTTCCCGTAAATTCGCCGTTGCGATTTAGATTCACCGATATACCGTTTGCAAATGTCCGAATTAGTGCGTTAAACCGCGTCGCCCGTCTGACATATGAGGGATTCGTTCCACTGAGTGGGTCGAATCTGCTTAGTCTCGACGGTCTCGCGTTACAACGTTCGCAAATATCGCGATAATTTCATTTCAAACAGCCCGGGGATTACGATTGTTCCGGCGAGACGAGTGAGCAGCACAGTTCCCGTGCGAAATTATTGTTCGCCGCGCCGTTTCCGTCTTCCCCCCACCCGCCACCCTCGTCACCGTAGCAACATTTATTCGTAATTACAATTCGGCGCGACGCTTTGCCGATTTTTCCCAACGAAATTCCGATTTCGTTTAATTACAGCACCGCGTCGGGAAACAGAATACGCACAAAATGTGTCACGAGTGACCCCTGGAGTGTTTTTAATTTTGACAAAGTGAAACATTTTTTACGTGTAATTTCAATGATATCAAGTAGCTCATAAAATTGTTTTTTTTTAAAATTCTGTTCTCTTTTTCTCGAAGATTTTAAGGTGACGAATGGTGACTGCCGAATTGACCGTCGAAGTAAATTCGTGTTTTTTTTTTTACCAGCTCGTTGAACGTCGGATTAACGCGGAAATGGACTCGACAGATCGATGATTGTATCAAGATGACGGTAAACAATCTGTTACAGTGCATCGCGAACGGGAGTAATCGGTTCGATGGATTAATATGATCAGTTATTGAGATAGTAAATAATAATGTGTGCGTGCGTGCGTGTGGATGAAACGAATCTATCGAAAACATTTGGAAATTGAACGAAATGTTTGTGGAATTAATAAACGTTCTTGAATATTCATGCGTACAGTTCATAATTTTCTGACGCGAATTTCACCCTGTTCCACATTAAATCATTGTTTCGCGTGACACGCATTTGCATGATACGGCGATTTTTGGGCAACATAAATTTCGCGCGTGGGTTACACGTGTGTGTACTGTAAATACGTATACGTGCCTATGCAAAGCCGTAATAAACCTCAGCTGGGGTTCTCACTTGCCACCAGATTTACGGGCATATAATATTATACATATGAAGGAAGTATGAACAAGTGTAGCGTGTACGCAGAAATGCATCTAATTTTATAATACAAACTTTGTGAAATATTTTGATCGAGATGCATCGTGTCTGTGGGCGTTTCGAAACTCGACCATGAAAAACCACACATTTTTGCGCGACAGCTTAATAAAATGTTCACGCCGCAGCTTCGGAGACGAGTTCAGGTAAACCGACTGTCGATTTAGAACGAAAATGTTATTACTGAAAACTCGTATCACGCCAAACTAAGTTTAAACCAAATTAAAGCTTGTCCACAACGTAGTTAGTTCGTTTTCTTCGTCCAGAACCTCGCCGGGGTTCCGGATGTTCGAACAAAAAGTTTTCTCTGGTTTCCTAAAAATCTTCTTAATCTCTACGGAATTTAGTTTTCAAAATTCCACACAAATGGTGTTATAAATTTTACGAAAAATGAGGAAGGACTTTTGTTTGTGAAAAACTTAACAATTCATTCTTGAAAATAGAGATTTGAAAAAAAAGATAGATTTGCATTGACGTGTATAATAATATAAATTTCGTAAAAAATCTTACCGAAAACGTCGACATTTGTATTTTCCACGATTGCTCGACTGTTTTAGTTCGACTGAAAGTAGATCATTTATTACAAATTGATACATAATCTATATATTATATATAAATTATTTTGAGATCAATTTTTTACCAGCACATCAAAAAATTTACAAAAACCATTTATCAAACATTTTTGAGAACAGATTCATGGCTAAAGGTTGTTTCGTAATGTTGTAAAAATCTCTAAAATTGTAATAATTCCCTAAAATTTTACCGTCGACCATTTCCGACGATTGCTCGACCGTTTTCATGAAAATCCTGTCTCGTCGCCGAGATGCGAACCGTTCGTCGTCGATACGAACGAGTCGAGCCATAAACATTTCGTGGAAAATAGCGAAAACGAGCGGTTTTCGAGTTTTACTGTTCGACGATGGGAATGGGCGGGTAAGTAAGGAAAAGGAAAAGGAAGAGGCCGGGCAGGCCGATCGAGCAACGTGCAGGGCCACCGAGCCAGGGCTACAGAGCACGGCCTCGTCCGCGATCGATTCAGCTTCCAGAATATTTCGCGGAGAAGCGGCGTCACGACCATAATCCACGAGGGCGTCATTATGCACGGAAACCGCACACCGGCGCAGCTCGTCCGACACTTCTGTGCAACAGATTACACCACGCGCTGCTGGTTATAGTAGGAGCTAATGATACAGTTGGCTGGCAAACTCTATGGGACCGGGAACAGACGTTTGGGTCCGTAGATCGGCAATTTGCCAGGGTCAATCAAATGTCAGACATTTCGCCTGATTTGGAGTTTCATCGGATTTATATTTTATTTTTATATTATTACCACATAGTGTTAGGTCTGGGTTAGGTTAGGTTAAATTATCAGATCAAACTCAGACATTTTTTTACATGTGTTTATTATAAGTATATCCTTATATTTAAATTACGATCATTTGTTACTCGATTTAGAAAGCAATTTTGAAAATTCGAGTAATTCCGACGTTTCGATTTTTATTTAGATCATGTTCAGGGATTAGGTTTGGGTTTTGCAAAATTGCTTTGTAAATCAAGTAATAAATGGTCGAACCTTTGAGAGCATTTGTAATTTAATATTAGTTCTTATTATATTGAAAGTAAAATAGATGAAGTATTAATTGTTACGTTAAGAAGAGACATAGAGTATTCAACTATACCTATTTGTTTCGATCGTTTGCAAATAAACATATTGGTATCGTTCAATTTTCAGTAGTGCGTAACAATGTTTATTCGTATTATAGGTAGAAGTATGTATAATCAGAGGATACGTACGTTTAATATTTACTGCAGGAGATAGCTGGCGCACACGCCGGCTGTTCATACTAAGTAGAAACGGTTAGCAATGGCCAGACACGATAGCTTATAATCTCGTTTAACCCCTTGTAGTTCACTGGGGCATTTGGTCCACCGATAATATCCTAAACTCCGGACCGGTTCCGATAATTTTCAATGGAGAGCGCCGAGTAAACTATGAATCTCCGTGATAATTAAACCACGTGCAATAACAAAATCGAGCAGAAAGATGTCTTTGCAATAGTTTATCCGTTTAACTCTCGACTCTGTTTCGGTGCACGATCGCGACAAATCATCGACGTTCCAAGTTTCAATAATAAACCTACCTTATAAAAACAAGACACTATTTATTTAGATTTCGAGGAATTTTTATCTGAATATGCGGTTGGATAAGAAAATTTATCTCCACAATCTCAACATTGAACTTCGCAATTTCAATAATTGTAAAATGAAAAATATAAAACTGGTCGTTTGACCGACAGGTTTAGCGTTAAATATACAATATTGATAGTTGTAACTTATAGCAATTATTATTCGTGCAAAATAAAAATCTTCGAGTTAAATAAAATTTATTTTATTATATATGTTCTTCAATTATATATATATTCTTCAATTTTTCACTGTTTTACATTTTTCACCTAGCCAATTTCTTCATAACTGCATAAAAATTCGCAGCAATTATAACATTGTTATATTATTTTATTCGCGAATACCGCTGCATCTCGAAGGGTTGAAAACCTTCTGAGAAACGCCGACCAACGAGAATTTGCACGAGGATTTTACGCGATTGCAAAGCTCGAAGAGCATCGATATACTACTACTCTCGGTCGATTGGCTCGGGAAAAACAGTCGCGACCGACTCGAAAACCGCGTGGCGACGCGACGGTCTCCGGCGGTTATCGCGGACTGTGCTCGAGCTTTTCCGGCGGTAGCTGAAAAACGATTAATGAAAGCGGCGAGATCAAAGGGGCCTCGTTTTTTAACGAGATTGAATGCGGCCGTGTGACAAGCTATCGGCACAGGGCGTGGCTCCGCGGTGGCTGCTCGAAGCCGCTTTTTAGCCCTGCGTGGTTCACGCTGCGCCCCGATCACACGCCACCATTATATCACGAGGAATTTTGCCGGGGAACGTGTTAATTGTGCCCGGTGTGTTCCGCTGGAAATAGAAACTGGAGTCACGATTTTCGTTCCCGGCCTCCCCTGCGCCGAGGATCAAGGGTAATGGCGAACTCGGGGTATCCGCGGGGGTGAGTGCTTTCCGAGCTAAGAATGGACTGACGTGACTATGTAATTTTTTAATTTTATTTTTTATTTATACCGCCCGAAGGTACGGTTTTTAACGACAACAAATACTGTCTATCACCGGGAGGCATCAATTTCTCTTTTGCGCAGCGTTCGCATCGTGTTCTGCAGAAAAATTTTTTCGAAAAATTTTCGAACACCGGTAGCTCGTCGAAAAATTGTACGGGTTCGTACGTAGTTTCTCGGGTGGCTTAAAACCTGTGGTTGTAAGTAAAAACGCTGCATGTGGAAAAAAATTGAAGTCTATGCATTAATTGCACTTTGCAGCACAGGATTTACATATTTACCAGAAAAAAGGTCATGAAAATAAATTCGAGAGGCTCATTAAAAAATAATGCAACTTCACCGATGTCCTATACGAAGAATTGGCGATCAAATCTTTAAACGGCAATATCGTGAAACTAAATATCTACGATTATTATGATTATATACGTTTCTTATATCGATCGTATTAATATTAATAATAAATTTCTAATGTTTTCGGCGCTACGGTTCGATCAATTACTAAATCAAAAACAGTTTTGCAGATTATCAAATAATCATCGACGTTTCGATTCCCGTTTGAATCATTTTCAAGATTTTTCGTGGTGTCACGATGCTCTTATTCAAATAATAAATCACATCAAAAACAAGTAAGCTAGTTTTGTAAATAATAGTTATAAATTTTTTGGTCAATATCAATGATATATTTTGAAAATTGTTACAATATATATATTTTTACAGACGCAAGCAAATACATCTTGAAAATGATTCAAACGGGAATCGAAACGTCGATGATTATTTGATAATCTGCAAAATTGTTTTTGATTTAGTAATTGATCGAACCGTAGTGCCGAAAAATTTGGAAATTTATTATGATTATATCTAAAATTGTTCATTTGAATCCTCGGGGGAAAATCATTTTCAGCCTTGGACTTTTCCCATTGGTTATGGTTTCCCCGGCGGGGGATCGTCGCCGGAGTTTTTCTTCTATTAACAACTAGAGAACGGAGTGCTGGGTAAAAATAAAGAAAGAAACGAGTATGGGGGAAAGTTTCCTCGAAATCCTTGGACCCTCCACACGGCGAACTTCCCTTCGAATTTTCAAGTCTTTTCTCTCGCTACCTCTCCCTCTCCTCCTGTGTTATTGAGATAATAATGAGTAACGGCCTCGGTGAAACTTACGTGGGAGAAATATTGTCGAAAGTTTTTCCACCTGGACCCCCCCACTCCTCCCCCCTCGCTCTGTTTCGAAGCGGCCGCCGTATACAACACGTAGATAATTTTTACTCGAGAAATAAACGGCCGGACCTTAAATCAACGCTTAACCTGGCAACCTTCTTCTCGTTCCTGTAACGGAGTATGTATAACCGTAGCTTGTGTTGTTACAAGAGATTGCCAGGTCGGGACGAAAATGATCGCCAAGCGGACGGACGCACGGAAAGCTTTCCATTTCCCTCTGATTTCGAATTTATGAGGCTCGTCGACGCTCGCTTTACATCGCGGCTTCGATCTCGAACCCGACGTCTTGCGAAACGCTTCGCAGTTTTTCCGCATTAAAATCTCAACGTTCTACAATTTTTATCCGTTTTGCGAACGCGCCCTCGGATTGCTCGCAAGGGGAATATTTAATAGATTACTTAACGGCGACTGTTTGCGTCGTTACTTTTTTAAATCCACGATTTAGAGCAGACCACTCTAATATCGAACATCAAAAAATCTATCGAAAATTTTGATCAACTCTTTGTGAAAATAGATTACTTGCCGGGGACTGTTTAATTATTTTTTAACAATCTACGATCAAGGTGGAAGCAGCAATTTTAATATTGAACCGACACATCAAAAAATTTAGTAAAAATATTTATTTATGAAAGTAGAGTATTTGCTGGCGAGTGTTTCATAATTCTTTTTTAAAATCTGCCATTAAAGGCAATGCAGCAATTTTAATACTGAACGAACATATCAAAAAATTTAGTAAAAATATTTATCAACTATTTATGAGAATAGATTGATTGCTGCAGATTGTTTCATAATTTTGTAAAAATCTACGATTAATGGTCCTTTTTTAGCAGCCTCTTTAATAGTGAATCAGCACATAAAAAAATTGATTAAAAATATTTATCAACTATCTATGAAAATAGATTACATGCTGGCGACTGTTTCTACGATCAACGGCGTTAATGAATTTCTCAATCAGCAATTTCAACAGTGAACCAACACGTCAAGAAACCTATCAAAAATATTTATTTAGTTACGGAACAATGTTTATTTTGCATAAGGATTCGCAATGTAGTGGTATCGTTTCAATGAAATTTCAGAAGAATATAAAATACCTATCGATTGCGATCCGAAAAGGAACGAAAAGATCGTGTTACAAGTTGCACGGAGAAGTAATAGCTTCGATCCGCGTATTGCAGGTATTACCCTGCAATTACAGAGGATTTCGAAGGTTGCCAACAGTGAGACGCGATCCAGGATATTCCGTGTCGATTTCAATTCACAGGGAATTGCCACGAGGAGAGACACACTACAAGGATGTCCCAACCGCGCGACGCGACGGCAGCTAAGATTCGGCTTGAAAGGATTTCAGACACTTATCCGGCTGATTCGAGGAAGATAAGGGAAGCTTGGCGTCCTCCGGCTGAGAATTAACCGAGCATCCCTCGATGAATCTCGGAAATACGGTCGCCGAGTCTATTTCCTACACCTTTGTAAGAGCTTCCTCCCTCTCTTTCTCTCTCCCTCCCTTATGATTTTCTCGTACGGTTACAGATGGATTTTCCGCGATTTCGCGTGAGCTTCCCTCGGGCTTTAGTACTGCGAAATCCATCTAATCGTAGGTGCGATAAATCCATCCAGTAAATTAAGAAGACTAAACTACTAAACTAAAAATCATCAATTTTTATTCGGTGAATAAAAATGATTTTTTACATTTCCACGAAAACACTCCCACAAGTTCCATAAAAATTATAAAACGAAAAATCCTCTTTGTTTTCACGATAAAATTCCCTTCGGTTTAACGAACTGTTCATACATATGTATAAAGGACATCGTCGTTTGTAACAAATCTAAAAATATTGTTTGCCTCGTGCCGATATCTGCAACATTTCGTGACTAATAATTTTTTAAAGCGGTTCCGGATTTTCGAAACAGAAAATCTCTGCAGAATACATACATATACATACAGTCAGTCGAAAAAGTCTCCATACACCCTTTGAAACGATGTAACTTTTTAAAAATTGGACCACGTGACTTGAGTTTTTTCGAGAAGTTAGAAGGATTACTAAATGATGTGCGAAGAAAATTTCAAGAAAATTGAGATTGACAGGACTTGGCTAAAAAATTAATAAGTATTGCTTTAAAACTTTTTTATCTGGATCTGTATCAAAAATTTGAAAAATATATTTCGCGGATCTGTGTCAATTTCATACGTTCCGAAAACGTTATCAAAACATTCAAAGATGATCACATAAGGGTGAAATTCCCTAACAATTTTCCGAAAATCTGCGATTTTCATCCTGAAATGTTTATTGCTCACGTTAACTGATTTCGATGAATATAATTGGCACAGATCTGCAGAATATATTTCTCAAATTTTCATTACAGGCCTGCATAAAAACTGTGAATCTCAATTTTCTTGAAATTTTCTTTACACAACATTTAGTAATCAAATTCTTCTAAACTCTTGGAAAAACTCAGATCATGTGGTCCACTTTTTAAAAAGTCACATCGATTCGGAGGGTGTACGGAGACTTTTTCGACCGACTGTATATCAGAAAGCAAGTATCGAATATTCCGTGGCGCGGCCGGTTTTCACAAGCTTATGCAATTCCCCGTGAAACATTAAAAACTGGCGATCATTTCGCATGCAACGGCCGGTATCGTGTGCTATTTGTTTCTGTGAATCGCATAATAAATTAATGGCACGATATTATTATCATTTTCCAGCCCGAGTCTTTTGTTCGGGAGAAGAAATACCGATGGTAAAGCGACCTCATCAATCACACAATGGCGGCGGTGGGAATGGAATTATTTAGCGGTTGATCGTGATGCAGACATCGCGCGGTTCCCTTCGCGTTTTTCATCGCTGTTCCTTTTGTTACGTGTCCGCTTATGCAAATTTCGTGCCGTTCCGCGCGACCATTCTCCGGATCCTCCTTCACGCTACGAGTTGCAGACGAAGAAAGAACAACGACATGAAAACTTAGTGACGATTACCCCCATTAAACCTAAACGATAACAATCTCTTTGCATGCTGCATTATAATCTAAAAATGGGGCGAATCTGGCCAACACCAGAAATTAATGAAACACAGTATGTAAGTCTTTCCAAAATGTCGAACAATTTATATTTTTTTTAAATTTATATCTTCTGTGTACACCAATTTACATTTATTTTGCAATTGTTAAAGAAACTATTCTTTACGTCTCTAAGCATTGAATTTTCATAGTAAATATGCACCTACAATGAATATGTACCTGACCACTTGACCACTGACCACTTGACCACTGACCACTTGACCACTGACCACTTGACCACTTGACCACTTGACCACTTGACCACTTGACCACTTGACCACTGGTCACTGACTACTTGACCACTTGACCACTTGATCACTTGACCACGACCACTTGACCACTTGACCACTGACCACGTGACCACTGGTCACTGACCACTGACCGCTTGACCACTTGTCCACTGGTCCACTTGACGACTTGGGCACTTGACCACTTGACCACTTGACCTGTGGTCAATCATGACTTGATATGATACATACATATATGTACATCGTAATACAGTAATGTCTCAATGTATGTATGCAAAAATTACGAATCCAAAGTGTCGGAAGAAAAATAACGATGAAAATCGATCAAAAAGGGGCATTTAAAAATCGCGCGACCGAAGTACCGTGTTATTCGAGTGTTTTGTTTTATCGTATTCCGTGAATTTCCATGTAATCACCGAGTGCTCTTTTATTCAAGAGGCTGCTGCATATTTTCGGTGAAAACGTTCCTTTGAGATTGTGATATTTTCATCCGTCGAGTCACAGGGCTTTTGAAGTAGCTTTAAGCCCGAAGCAGTGCCCCGGAGTTACAAGGGAACGTTTAAAAACGTGAAAAATTTCGGAAAAAGTCCCCGGAAAAAATTTATTCTAATTGTCTGCTATCAATTTTTCAACGTTTTAGTTGATTCGCGTTGAAAATATCATTTCGCCGAATAAAACCAGGGGTAGGCAACGAGGGGTGACGAAAGGTAGCTCGAGGTTGGCTCGGTGTGGACATAGCTTAATATCTTTGGGTGGCATGGCGTGGCGCGTTGAAACCGGAGCGAACTTTGCCATTAAAGTTCTGCTCCGCGAACCGCTCATTTATCCCGGTTTGCGGAGGAGACCGCACTGCTCGTCAAACATACGCTAAATTGAATTTGTTCGCAGGAGCGGCGTCGGAAACAATTAATTTTTAACGTTCTCCGAAATGTCGTGGCGATGATGGGCGCGCGCTCGTGCGTGTGTGCGAGTGAGTATCCTGCCGGTATCTGTCAAATTTCCATTATCACCCGGAACAAACATCGGGCAAATGCTAATTAACGACGCGCTACAGTTTCACAAAGAAAAATCAGCCGATCTGTCGTAAAACTATTCCGATTATACCCGAATTATTCCGATTGTACCCGAAGCAAGAAAACCAGCACCGACAACGGGAACGTTACTGCAGAGAAGCAAACTTAAGAGATTTGAAGACCTCTAATGAAGTCTTCAGACGTTCAAAAGAGCCGGAAATCAAAAGAACGCGCCGGCCGAGAAAGTTCGTAACAACGAAGCCCTTTTCCTTATTGCGTTTCGCTGAATAAATTCATCATTACGACAAAAGGGAACTGAAAAACAAGAAACGCAATTTGCCCATGCCAATACTCAATTACGCGAACGGCCAAGTTGAAACATTGTGTTCCTTCCACAAAGACGTTCTCTGTAATTGCAAAAGTAAACGTAAAAATCATTCGAATAATTCCCAACGCGGTGAAACGATGTCTGTTCCAAACGACTCCGCGATCGTTTATTTAAAGAGACGGTCCCGCGCGAGAGCTGCGAAATTCAACGATTCTCATGAATTCTTACAAACCTGAACAATCATGAACAGCCTGCGAGAAACATTTTTTTCCAATTGTGAATCTATTACAGACTCGAGGATCGGATCTTCCCCTTTCGAACGAATGCTCGAAACTTAATCTACGATTTTTCGAGTCTGTTTTATCGCATAAAAACGAGGAACAGAGATTGCAGTAGGCCGCTCGAACGCTAGCTTCCCCCACCAGCCAGCGCGCACCTTCGTAACCATGGCGACGGCGTTACTGGAAGGGGAAACGTGCCCGTTGCAGTACACCTTCGAAGCTCGATAACTCGACTAGGAAAAATCGTAGATCGAGTTTCAAGCATTCGTTTCAAAGGGGAGGCTTCGATCTTCGAATCGCCGGTGGTTCCGATCGCGAGAAAAATTTTGCTTCGCATACCCGACCGTTTATTTTATTGTCTCTGTCCCAAACCCTGCTTAGGTACGAATTTTACAAATCGACGCGCAGCACCATAATTTTAAGTACTATCCCATCATAAAAAAAAACCCAAGTAATAGCTTTAGGCCCACATCTGTGTTTTACAACATACCATCCCTTAGGACAACCGTGCTCCGTTATTTTCTTCGCTACCACCACATTCACCTTTCCCTCTCTTCTGTTCTTTCCCTCTATTCAACTACTGTCTCCCACCACTCATTTTTTCAACCCCAAAAAACACAACCTCCAAGATTTGTTGCCGATAGTCAGATACTTCTCAACCACCGCACGATTTAGTTCGTTTTAACATCGTTAAACCACGTGTACATAGTTGGTAAATAAACAAGAGTTATTGTTTAAGTTACCTAGACAACAAGTGTTTCACTTACGATCTCACCATCACCAACATCAAGAACCACAACGAGCCCTCGCGAGATTAATTTTTCGTTGAGCGCAGCGGGATACGATTAAACGTAAATCGGTTCATTTCCCGTACACACCAAATGTCTTCAAGAAAAAGGAAAGATCGGGAAAGATTCTAACAATTGATTCCAATAATTAAAAGATTCAAATAATCGAACAGCGAATTTTAATGACCGAAGCGGTATGCACTGGTGTTTCGTTAGTGTACTGTTCAATGACTTGCCGCGGGGCGCGATTAGATAATCATGGAAAAAACGAGAAACCGCTGCGGACGCGTTAATGAAGATCTATCGAAGAAACACGTGCCCGGGAACTCGATCGCGAGCGAACGTGCCGTTTATCAATGAACGTTATCGGCATTTTTCCAATTCCCAACGTGTAAGTACTGTGATCGCCATTGTTGCCGGTCGGAAAATTTCTTACCGGGAGTATCTCCTTCGTTGGGAAATTATCGTGCGAGAGGAGTCGTCGCGACGCCGACCATCGCTGCTTCCTCGGCGAGACGAACGTACAATTAGATGTATAATAATGTCGTTATTTTAATTTAATGTTATTCTATCAAGGTCCGCTAGTTTCCAATAAAATCGAACGGTGCAGCGTCGCGACTGTAATTCGAGCGAATTAATTCGTTCGGCTCGAATTGCTCCGTTCACGCAAAGCGAGGCGACTATTCGAAAAATCTGTATTACCATTGTTCATTGAAGGTTTCACGGCGGCTCGCGATAAGAATGATTAATTCGCGACGTTAATTGAGAATTACGATTTCCAATAATTGTCCCGGCCAAAGCGATTTATTCCCCTATTACGAAATCCGTTCGAATATCTCCTTTCAACTTCTGCGATCCTACTCAACAGGTGGAGGAACATTCTGTCCCTCCTCCCCTCCCCTCCCGTCTATTTCTACGTGTAGTTGAGAATCGGATTCCACTCGAGGGAGGTTAAAGCCTCGAATCTCTGACATTCCTGTCATGTCGATATTCGCGTTCATACGAATCGCCCCAACAGCAATCACTCGATGATACTTTTTTAATGCGATGAACAAGCTGCGAGGATTCTTTTTTATTAAATTTTGTACACCTCTAAATACACACGCGAGACGTACGAGAAATTTATTGAAAATTTCTTAGCTGTAATATCTGCGATCGTTAAACCAGCGAAAATTCGACCATCATTTTCCATGAAATTTTGTTCTCTAACTCTCGTAAAAACTTTGTTCTCGCGTGCGCAACGTTCATTAATATCGTTCACGACTCGACAGCGTTGTTCGGTCACCTGTTACTGTTAATTCCATTGCATCCCGCCTACGTTATTCATCCCTTCGGGGGACATAATTAAAGTTCAAGTTATTGATTCCGACCGTGAACAATACGTTTACTATCTTACAGCCACGACCCCTTCACGGCAGAAATTATTATAGTATCTCTTGTTATCGTCGACGGAATATTTTATTAATTACCACGCGTGTTCTACTCGGGAACAATGGAGTTAGAATAATCAGATTTTTATTCAGATCGTCCGAGCTTATTGCAAGAATCGGTTAGGAAGGAGAGGTTAAAATTTGTAAAAAATCTTTTGAAATATTGCAACAAATAGTCTAATCTTATTAGCAAATTTGCAACTTTAATAGACTAGTAATCTAAATAATAGTTTTTGTTTTAAACAAAGGAATTTTGGTCAATATCTTTTGATTTATTTTGAAAGTTGTTTAATACGCATACTTTTACAGACGCAAACAAATACATCTTGAAAATGATTCAAAAGTGAATCGAAACGTCGATGATTATTTGATAATCTGCAAAATTGTTTATTGGTTTTTTAATTGATCGAACCGTAGCGCCAATAACACTGGAAATTTATTTTAATAGAGATATTCTGTCAAATATATTTTTTACTTCGAATATAGTGGAGAAATTGAATTGCACTTCGAAGTGCAGCTTAAACAAAACACTAATGATAAAATCTTATAACAAAAAATGAAGCAGAAATTTCGAAATGCAAGAAAGATTAAGTGTAACAATGATTGATGACGCATGATCGAGCAATATTCTAAATTGGTCGTTCTAATAGCGAAACTTTCTATTATTAGGCGAAAGACGCAATCTGATGCAGCCAGCTCGCGAGTCTCTGTTCACGTATGTTACATTTAATATTTTACGCAAATATTCGGATCACGTATGTCCGATTACGTCACTGCTCGATATCGTTCACACAGATTTATACGGACGATGACGTCAGTCGAATGTATCGTGATCCGAATACACACTCGGGACCGTAATCGTTCAGATTTCAAATGTCCCGCCCTTGCGACGTAGCTGGATTGTTGAACAACAATACGCCAAAGTGAATCGGCCTTGCGAGATAATAATCGTGAACGGTCTGCCGGGAGAGCATTTCTTTTGAAACTGTGATAAAAGCTCGCGGCGAAACCAGTGGAAAAGTAAGTATTATGAAGCTGTCATTAAGGCGATAATTCTATTGTAAAAGTGCCGAAGCGATTAAACGGAGAATAAAATGTTCCTTTGACTTTTTACTCGAACTGACTTATTCCATTTTGTGCTCCTTTCACGTTTTACTTGGATTATCTTAGACGAGTTTATGTTCCTTTTATTGTTTACTTAAGTTATAGCTGATTTTATGCTGCTTGCAACGTTTCACTGAAATTTTCTTATTCGATAATTCGTCTCTTACTCGTCAACTTGGGATCGGTATTAATTATATAAATTTTATAACTAAATGTATGATTATATTATAATTAGACTGCGGATTTTTATGCAAAATAAAAATTTCTTACCTGAATTGCAACAAACCTATTATATTTGGTAGGTTTAAAATAATATAATAGTTTGTTGAAGTTTTCTTTAATGTTTTTGCTATTTTAAATTACACCATTTTTGTCATAAATGCATAAAATCTGCCGTCTAATTATAATAAATTATATGCTTATATTATATATGTATAATAAAAATAATACAAAATTGAAGTAATTAATAACTAATATTGTTACTATATATTACATATTATAATATATATAGTCTCGTTGATAACAGCACTTCAACTAGCTATATCTGATCCGCTCAGTTACTATAGTTTCTCACAGTTTATTAGTCACGTTCCAACAGATAACAGTTAATTATAGTCACCTTAATCAGTTTAAAATAACAATTTTTTCAACAGTCATTAATCGAACGTAATGAGTAAATAGAACTAACTCTTTATGTAACCCGTAACGTTGCATTTTAGGTCATTGAAAGTGCACACCGTAAAAAATATTACAGTCAACAAGATTTAAGAGCTATCGATTAGACTATTTTCATCATTTCTACAAAACTAATTTCATCTACATACATAGTACATCTACACCAATCTATCACTAGTCTCGTCGTGACAATACAGAACCGCGGATAATTTCCGGAAAATCGGTCGGTCGTTGATTAACGGGAACGTTGATAAGCCGTCTTAATTAGTAATCCCAACTGTTTGATCGAGAACGTGGCGACATCGTGGAAGAGAACCTAATCAAATCGACATGTAATTACCCATCCAGTCAGTAGCAATAATTTGTAGTCGGCTGATTTTAATTAATTACGCGTAACAGACCGCGTGACTATCCGGTTGCTAGACTGTAGCTGGCCGGCCAGAAGAAAGGTGTAGCGTTTCGGAAAACGACACACGAGCCGAACGAAAACTGCCGGCCGCGCGGCGTGCGTTCCTCGATGTTATTCGATCAATATAAATTGCTGGCTGGAAATGTCGCGGCGCATTACCTAAAGTTCAACGATTCACGGCGAGAACGTCCGCACGGCTGCTCCGCACCGGATGCCCTCTCGTTAAACACAGGCCCTGTACCGGATCCCTCCCGGGGATGATGTTTCGCGAAATAAAATTGAATTATGCTAGGTCGACGCTCGGGGCGGGTGTCGGCTCGGCCCGACCCGACCCGACGAAATGTCAGAAGCCACGGAATGCGGCTCCTCGATAAAGATATTTTCTTAAAATAACACCAACTTTTTTTTTCGTTCACGCAGAACAGCCAGAGAGAAATCCGACTATCCGCGAAAGAATTGCTCGTTTTCGCGCGTCGGAAAGAATAGAATGACGAGGAACAGATGGGGGTAAGCTGGAGGGGATAATTGTAAAGTAGAACCCCGTTGTGTAGAAGCTCGATGGAAAAGCTGTGTTTCCGTGGTTATTCAATTTTCGAGGATCGATCCTCGAGGCTTCTTCGACTGCTCGAGAGCAGGCGTCGCGTCGCGTCGCGTCGTCGGTTTCCCGTGGCCGGCGTGTCCGGCAGATCAAAGGCCGTGTCCGGCGCACTGAGCCGCGCTGGCATCGTTGGAAATCGTGTCGCGGATCCTCCGCTTCGCGTTTTCGAGGGGATGACAAACAAACAACCCCTTTGTGCCCTTTGATTATTCGACGGTAGACCGGCCTTGATGGAGTTATCCTTGCTGCAACGCCGAAAGAAAATGGCCCCGTGTTAGTGGACAATAAACGCGCCGACACTCTGCACAATGGAATCTGTCAGCCTTTCCTGGGCGTTTTGCACGTGCATACTACAATCGCATTACTTTTTCGTGATAAAGAGGCGTAACTTTTTAGGGGGGCCATAATTTTTGCATTTATTACCCTGCAATTTAAAAAAATTATCCCTTAATTAAATTAAAAGCACACTGATAAAAAGAACATACGTTTCGCGTATAATTTGTTCTTTTTCTGGAGGCCCAAAATTCAAAGGCGGGACTACAACGCGGGGCAGGGCCATAATCGGAGCGGGCCCAAAATTTTTGCATTTATTACCTTACAATTTTACTAAAATTGTTCCTAATTTAAATTTAAAGTACACTGAATTATAAATAAATAATAAATAGCTTTTTTTCTAGGGGCCCAAAATTATATTTTGCGGGCCGGGCGACCGTAATCCGAGGGGGCCCAAAATTTTTGCCCTTATTACCTTGCAATTTCACTGAAATGATCCCTAACTTAAATTAAAAGTACACTGAATAATAAATAAATAATAAATAGTTTTTTTTTTCTAGGGGCCCAAAATTTTATTTTGCGGGGCAGGGCCTTTATTACCTTGCAATTTAAAAAAATTATCCCTAAATTAAATTAAAAGCTAAAAAAACTGCTAAAAAAACACTTTTTGCGTATAAATTGTTTTTCCTCAGTGGGCCCAAAATTATCTGTTACGGAGGGTAGGGCTAATTTAGTATTAAATTAAAAGTACCCTGAAAAAACACTTTTTGCGTATAAATTGTTTTTCTAGGGGACCCAAAATTATATTTTGCGGAGGGTGGCCGAAAATTTATAGTTCCTGGATAAAGTCGTATTAAAACATGTTACATAAACAGATGCGAAAACCTCGGGGAGGAAATTCGAAAGTGTTTACACAATTTCCGGTGTTCCGCGACGGATTCGCGAACATTCGGAAACGCGATAGCGTGTCGGTTCAGAGAAAAAACGTTTTCCGAGTTCCGTTGACGACACGAGCGATTGGCGAACACTTGGACTCTTGACTCCAATATTTGTTTACTGTTTCACGGAGCAACGGTCACGGTGTTATCGGAGCCGTGGACACGAACTCTTGGAGAAGCTGCTCATTTCGCGATCTTTGAATTTTCATCCTGATTCCCGAGAGTTATTTCCCTTCCTTTTGATCCTTGTGCAACCTTCAGAAACAGGTATCAACCCTGGCAAAAATTAGTCGATCAGACAAATCGAGCGTCGTGTAACTTGGTCATAAATATGGAAAATATTTCCACTGGCTGTACAGGTAACTGCAATGATAAAACTGATTATTATATAAAGGAAATATTAATATAGTGTTTGCTTTTTTTCATGCTGTACACAGAATTATCAGATTGGACGCTGATTAAAGGAAGGTTAATCATCTCCACGGGACCAGAACATTTTCTTAGTTTATTGTACGAAATATTAAAAAATCTTCTGGTGAAATTTTTTATAATTTTCGCATACAGAGACTGTCGGTTAAATTCAATTCGAAAGTTTCAGAGAAAATTTTGAAAAAATTTTCACGTATAGGGACTGTTGCTTAAATTCAATTCGAAACTCTCAGAAATTTTTTTATGATTTTTACATATAGTGTCTGTCGCTTAAATTCAATTCGAAAGTTTCAGAGAAAATTTTGAAAAAATTTTCACGTATAGGGACTGTTTATGAAATTCAATTCGAAACTCTCAGAAATTTTTTAATGATTTTTACATATAGTGTCTGTCGCTTAAATTCAATTCAAAACTTTCAGAGAAAATTTTTAAAAAATTTGCACATAGGGTCTGTCGCTTAAATTGAATTCGAAGCTTTCAGAGAAATTTTTTATTGATCTTCAGCGAGATTGTGACATTGTTTCGCGTCCCTTTAAATATTCATCGTAATCTCTACCCACGAGTTACGATATTATCGATAAACTTTCAGCGCGGTCATTTTTCGCAGAATTGGTGTTCTTTCGTTCTTCCACACGTTATCTCGTGTGCGTTACGACTGGTTACAAACATTGTAGCAGCGTTACGAAACGGTTGTATAATAGTCGATAGCAACAAATTCAATAATAATTAATGGCCGAATGCGATTTGGCTTGCTCAACATATTTTAGCGGTTCGAAGATGCTTTTATTGTGGACGGCTTCAGTTACATAGAACAGTACAATCGTAAACCATTTTCGTGGAAACAAATATAAAGAGTTCCTCGAAATTTTCATGCGAATGGGCATTGAAAAACAGTCAAAGGCTTTCGTTGAAAATCTTTTCGAAAAATTCGACGTTGTCCGTGGCATAAAAAAGGAAGGAATTGACTGTTCTATTTTAGTGCAGCTTCCGTTCTGTTGTCTCCGTTTTACCAATTAGAACGCAAACACACACGCCGAATCGATTCGATAAGGAGCCATTAAATGGAACAAAACGATCGTTAGTCGAACTTAATTGGAGTCCTTTCACTATCGACAAACGCGTGGTACAAACAAATGACTCAGGAATCGAAACCGTACGAAGTCCATGATTCTCACTCGGGAAACCGTCCGTATCGACAGAATTTTTCGTGGCTTAATATCCTTGAAAAACAATTAAATAAAATTATTCATATTTTTGGTACTGTCAAGTGTCAGCTTGAAAAATTAAAAACGGCTCACTCGGGGGCGGAACAACAATATCGCAAGACCGCGTAACGCGAGTGGGGTCCAAAATTTTTGCATTTGTTACCTTGTAATTTTACTAAAATTGTTCCCAATGTAAATCAAAATTATACTGACAAAAAGGAACATACTTTTTGCGTATAAATTGTTTCTTCTCTGGGGGCCCAAAATTCGGGAGCGGAACTGCAATACCACAAGCCCGCGTTATGCGAGTGGGGCCCAAAATTTTTGCAATTGTTATCTTATAATTTCACGAAAATTATCCCTAATTTAAATTAAATTCTAGGCTCAAAATTATATTTTGCCGTGTGGAGGGGCTAAAATTTGTAGTTTCGCCACTGGGTTCGCTGTATGTTAAATGTTTTTGTTAAATATTAAACAAATATACATGTACTATAATCTAGATTAATAAATTTCGTTTGTATTGTTTCTTTTGTTGAGAAACGCTGCAGCACATGTGCCTTTTATTACAAAGAAAAAGAAGTTCTCCCCTTTTTAATCCGGCGTTCGTTAGTTTCGATTAACCGTGTAACAAGCACACGGTGAAAACAATGATCTGGATGACAGTGATGCTCGTGCACGTCACAAACTCTGGCATAAAATCCATTTCCGGTAGGGGGGCCCATCCGGCAGCCGGAATATGTTAATAACGCTACGGCCGGCAAAAGAATGCACAGATTACACACAGCGTAATTTTCGAATGGATTAATAACTGGCCGCGTCGCGACGCTGCGCTGCTCGAATTGAGTCGTTCCAATTGGTACAATAATTCATTGTTTCTCTGCGGTCCACGTGGCTCGAGAGCCATTCACAAAGAAAAGGAAGTCGTGTTAACGTAATGATGCATTAATTGATTCGTTGATAATGCAATGAAGTGTTTATTCTTCGATCGAGGTCGATGCATATACATAACGCTATTTATTTACTTAAACATGATACATTATTTTTTTACGTGAACGTATTTATTTATCTATTCAGTCAATCGTTCGTTTAATGGCCGATTTTCATTTTATTTAATAATTGAACAATGAAAGATTCAATGCTGAAAGAGCAGTGATTTCTTTACGTGAACATATTTATTTATTCAGTGAACAAAAGAATAACTGTATAAACATAATTTTAGTCAATCGTTCGTTTAATGGTCGAGTTTCATTTTATTTAATAATTCAAACGAAAGAGCAGTACACGTGATTTTTTTATGTGAACATATTTATTTATTCAGTGAACAAATGAATGGCTGTATAAACATAATTTTAATAATATATTCATTTTACGTAAAAATTGAACCAGCCATATTTCCGACAGCAACAATGAGAAAGACAACGTTGAAAGACCCAGTACGGTAAACAGTGGAAAATCATTTTTCTTATCAGCAACCAAAATCAGCATCCAGATATCCTAAGTCGAGCCTAATCAATGTTGCTTTCTTCTTCAGAACTAGCCCGGCAATTTTCCGTTCGAGTAATTATCTTCGCCGCCGAATTATCTGTTTACCCATATCCGGCCTCGGTACATCGAAGATTATTTCAGTTCGTGGTCCCCTGTTTTCCAGAAGACTATCCCGTGCAAATCGATCGTTAGCGACTTTTCTCGTACGTGCCGGGAAGTTTAAATTCTGAAGAACCAGTCCGAAGAACGAAAACGCGACGGACGCGGAATCGCATAAACACTGCCGATATACGAGCTGATAATAATTTATTAGAATGTCGGGGTTATCGGATCTGTACTTTCGTCGTGCTTACAAGGTATTTTTGGATTTATGTAACGCGCTCGCGCCGATCCGGAACGAGCGATCCGCCTTATCTCGCATAACGCCCGTTTAAAAGAAACTTTCGGCGATTTGAGAACTCGTTCGTCTTCGCTAGGGGCACCGAACGGAATCTTTATTTCTTATTTTTTTTTTGTTTAGTTCACGGAAAATTAGTGAACCCCGTTCGGCGAAAACTGAGAAATTGCTCGCGATTAACGGAATATCCTTTCCCGGAAAATTGTTTTCCTAAAAGATTGGAAGTACCAATCACATTTTCAGCGCGAGCGTAAACGATCGCGAACGAGATTTACTTTTTCAGAAGCGTATAAACGTTGTCGCGAGGCGCGATATCACGTTCGCTGTTATCGCGCGCGCGGAAAGAGCGATTTTCAATGTACATAGTATAGTATACGCCAAATGCGGCGCGAAAACAATGCCCGAAGCGTGAGTACATAAGCCGGGCGCAAAAATTACGCGGCGCCATCAAATCTCGTTGATAAAAGGGAATACGGGTTTCAAAAAAGCGGCGGATTACCGAAAGTCTTCTTGAGCCGAAACGTTCCACAGTTATTTAACGTTATTTCACAGATTTTCACGGAAATGAAAACACTGTGACATCTGTTTTCGTTAATGGTGGGTGTTGGGTCTGTTTTGACCCAGGGTTACAACAGCGGCGGAATTGCGAAAATTTTTGTATTTATTATCTTGTAATTTCACTAAAATTATCCCTAGTCTAAATTAAATTAAACTGACAAAATAAAAGAAACAAATTTTCTGCGTATAAATTGTTTTTTTCTGGGGGCCCAAAATTATATTTTGTTGAAATTTCTGGGTTACAATGAAATATACTGTATCAGTGGATAGTGAAGTTAATTATTCGATGCCAAACAAACAATTGCACGAAAAGACTATTATAACTAGACTGCGGATCTTTTATGCAAAATAAAAAATGTCTGCGCCGATTCCAGAGAAGCTAAAAATTTCTTGAAGTTTTCAAGTGTGTCCATTGTTTCAAATTGCACGTACCGATTTTTGTTATAAATGTATGAAATCCGCAGTATAATTATAACAATCCTAATTATAAATAGATAATTATGACGATTGAAATATCTATGGATAATACTAGTTGGGAATTATTTGTCAGATTACTGATCGGATTATCGCGTACAATTCGAACAGTTAAAACACTCCGGCGAACGAAGCTCCGAGATACATATTTAGATACAAGTATTTCATTCCAAACGAAAATATCGTGGACCATGAACGAGGCATTTCCCTGTCGCGCTCGATCTATTTTTTTCCGCGCCGCTGCACCGGCGGGAATTAAAGCTAAATGCAAAACGCGAGCTCGCTTCGGAAAAAGGCAACGTGCAAACAAACAAAAAAGAAAAAATGGAAGAAAGAGTGAATCGCGTAACGCGATAAGCCACAGGCCTCCGGGACAGGGAAAAAAATCGTGATTGCATGTGACACAGGACGATCATAAATCGATTTATCTCCGCCACGATTAAACATTAAACTCGCGATATTACGTCCCCCCTGAAACAGCCCAGAGTAAAATCGACTTTGAATTTCCGAGGTCCACCGCGTCCCTCGAATTTTTCCAAGTTGCTCGCTTGGTTCATCTGACAAAAAAATATTACTTTGAATGTTTACCCTTTGAACGCGGTGAAATCATCACGATGAAAAGGACAAACGAAAAATGTGATATCGTTGGATAAAATTCTTTGCTTTTCTGCGCTTTGCAGAAATTAATACGTAATTAATAGACTGCGAACCATTTATGCAGAATAAACATATTTTGCAGCGATTGCGGAAATTAATAATTTTGTTATATCGAAAACAATCTAAAAACATTCTTTGATTTTTATAAAACGTTTACTATTTTATATCTCACCTAGCCGATTTCTTCGTAAATCCATCAATATCCGCAGTCTAGTAATTAAACAAACACCAAAGTTCTAAATAGGTGACATTTATTTCTCGAAGAGCGGGATGCGAGGGGACGAGGGGACCTGAACTATATACAAGTAATTTTAGAAGCCCTTGGCGAGTTAATTGAAGTCGAACCACGTGAGTAAACGGCTCGCTTTCGATTAAGTTTTCGCGACCAAGAAGAAGTAAGCGAACTTTCCTTTTGCATCCTTCGGTGGATCAAGATTGCGCTCAGGAGGTTGACATTTATTTCTCGAAACTGAGCGAGAGAGAGAGAGAGCATTACCACCACGCGTACGATAATTTTAAACATCCTTGACAACTTCTACGCGACAGTGGAACCACACGTAAATAGCTCGGTCTCGACGAAAATTTTCTTTATTTACGTAAACGTATTGTCGATATCATCTTCTGCCGTGTTGCAGTGGATGTTGATCAAGATTTTAACGACGTCTAAGAATTTTATAGTTTTTGAGATAACATTAATTAGCCCCTCGGTTTCTCAAGTCGAAGGTCTCGGACGAACCACGAAGGAACGGCGGACCACCCCATTGAACCCACGCGCCTTTTCGTACAATTTTCTGTAACGGCGGATCCGTGTACGTCACGCTCGGGCTATTTTCACGAAGGATACGAAAACGTTGTAACACGGTCGCTGAATAAGGTATGGCGGCGGGAAGGGTCGGGGATAATTTCCGGCAGACTAACCGTTCCACCGGAATTGCATTTCACCTGGTGGAACAATTGTTAAAAGGAAGTCCGTAACCCTCTGGCGAAACAATCCGGCACGAAGGACTCTTTTTACGTAGCTCGAGTTCGGCTAATTTTCCCGGAGTATCCTCGTCTTGTTCATTTTCCACCGGTCTCCATGGCAATGCGCACAGCTTCATCCGATTTTAATGCAAATTCGAACGGTCCCGTTGTTCACCTCGTTTGTACATTCACACCTTCACGTGGAAATACGTTTCTCCTTTTTTTTTGACGTTCTACACTAGTGTGCATCTTAGATATTCTTGATGAAAATGATTTTTCAAGGCTTTTTTGGTCTCACCACCCAGAATTGTGACAAGCGTTGGGAAAATGATCTGGAAGAAATTTCAATTTAAATTTTCAAATATTCGAATTTTTAAATTTTCAAATTTTTAAATTTTGTAATTTTTAAATTTTCAAATTTTCTAATTTTTTAATTTACAAATTTTCTAATTTTTTAATTTACAAATTCCAAATTGCAAATTTTCACATTCCACATTTCAAATTTCACACACGTCAGGTTCCCGTGATCCAATCGGCCCTAAATTTTTTCCAGATCATTTTTTCAACACTTGTCACAATTCTGGGTGGTGAGACTAAAAAAATTTTCACAGGTCAGAAAATAAGGTCGCAAATATTATCACCAGCGTGTCTATGATTATACCGGAGACGTTTTAAATTTACACAAACATTGTTAAGCTACTCGTTTAGTAATTACTGTAAATGAGTTAACACTAAATCGTTATTGTAATAAATTGTATAAATTGTATATAAATATAATACTGTATATAAATTGTTACCCAAGCACATAGATAAAAATTGCACAAAATCCGAATAAACGGAGCCTTCTCATTTCAATAAGCTAAAAGACATTATCGGTTCTTGTGCTCGATAGGTTTAACGCTAAATCCTTTTCGTTACGTCATCGATCGCGAGTCTAATGCTGGATCTGCAGAAAATCCGCATTCTGAATATCGCGAGTAGGGTGGTTGTGTATCTATTACCCTATTGGACACTCGTTTATCTGTGAATGGCTGGCAGCGTTTCTGCTAACGTAGAGATTTCCAACTAACTTTTCCCGAGGAAAAAAAGCAGGCACGTGTGATATAAATCCACAGTCTTGTAAATTACGATGATCATAGTATGCGTGGTTCTCTGCTGACGCTTATGGTATCTTCGACATTATATATTTATGTAATCGATGACTCACGCGATCTTTCACTGAAAAAAAAATTTATTTCGCGATTTCTTAGAGTAGAAAGTGAATTTTCTTGAAAGGGGAGATTATTATGTCGTGATGTAACAAATAATTGATATTTTCCACGATTTACATTAAAATGGGACTTGTTGTGGCTGCGGTCCGAAGTTTTCTCTTATGAAAGTGTTGCAAACACGTCTTATCACGAAGAATAATATAGACTGCAACAAAAGATAATGTGCATCATTCACAAATAGAAATAGGTCGAGAACATTTGCGTACATAATTATACGTAGTCTGTGTTCCGTAAACTTCAAGTGCAAATAACTCGAAGGAATCATTGGAAAAGTCAATCTTATCTGTGTATGCGCTGGCGTTCCTGCGTATCACTAACGTAGACTATGTTAGGGTAGAGCATGCGTACAGTGAATAATCCTGAGTGATCCGATAAGAATTCTGTGTAAAACACGGCCAGCAGAATTAACAAACATGTTTACACTTTTACTTTGCAACTGCATTGACAAATTCATTGAAATGTTCAAACAAGATAGTCAATTTATGATTGCTTCACAGTGGACGACTTCATTTAACGAATTATCTTAATTAATATCATTGTTACTTTTTTTAGCGACACGTGTTATTATTGCTCTGTGCATTGTTTAACAGATGTACGTAGTTACCTAATGTTTCTGGGCTATTGTGCAGCGAATGTGGTGTAATTGCAGCTTTGAAGATGGCCATGAAGATTAGGCACACCGCGTTCATTTGCCAGATACGGATTTCATGACTGAGGTTCGCATTTTTCCCAAGTACATATTTCCACTGCTTCGTAAATTCTGGTTGTTTCTTTAGTTGTTGTTAGATCATTTATTTATTTGTTAATAACGTAAACCGTGTTTGGTCTGGGTTAGCTATTAATATAACACTTTACAATTAACACCGGGTGCATAAAATGTGACTACGAGTTTGAGGAATTTATTCTTTTGTAAACCCTAACAGAGTCTACGCGAATGAACGTTTGCACATTTAGGATTTTCCGGAATTTCTGTTGATAAATGAAAAATAATATTATAACACGTTTTAATTAATTTTGGTAAATTGAAAATGTTATCCCAATATTCTCACAGTGATTTCAATAGATCGGCTGTAACATTCTTGAATTAATTTTAGGAAATTTATAACAATATAACATTGGGCTGACAAGAAAGTGATTTCGGTATTTTCAGGTAAAATAAAACCCAATTTTTTTATATGAAATTTAATCAATGAGATATTTTAACCTCTCTGCAATCTTATTATCAAATGTCAGAAACAAAAAAATTATAAACTTAAAAAAAAAATACATGTCACTATCTATTAGCGAAAACCGAAATTACTTTCTTGCCGAATATTTATAAATCCTCTCGGTATTTTCACTGGTTTATATTTCATCCATAAATCTCTGTAACAAAATACAGGAAACTAATGAAGACACGACTAGGTTATTTATGTCTCCCGACAATATGCTGGCAGAGAAAAACCTACGTTCCTCAATAGAGACACCAGTTGCTGGAGTTCCCTAGCCCTCCCTTGCGCACCCTCATACAGACACCGCAGCATGGCGGTTGATGTGGGTGAAAATTTGACACTGTCTCCTCCGACCACTCCTTCAAGAACCTGCAGGCGTCTTTTCAACAACTCTCCCGTGTAAAGAAGAAAAGAGGGGAAAGGGAATTCCCCTTACAATAACAGCGCCAGCAAATTCGTGCTCTCTGAAATATTAAACCCTGCTGGAACTCCAGATGTTTATACTAAAATTCCAATTTTCATACATTAAACTGTATCCGTTTACTGCATTTCCTTCAACAATTTCTCGATCGATCTCAATCGCCATCGATTTCAGAATGCAAATCTTATGAAAAAAAGTTGCGTTCGTTTAATGTTACTATCAAAAATCGCACATTTATAACACATACCGTTTCCATCAAAATTCATTCTCGTTATTCATACTCCCTCATTCTTCCGTTCTCCCATCGGCGTTACACAATTAATTCCTCACGGTTAATAGCTGCAAAATTAATCTTCTCTCCCTCGTGTTTGCCATAAATGCGTAAAATCTCTCACATCGACATCACACAAGAAAATTAGCCCCTCACGGTTAACAGCTGCAAAATGAATTTCCTTCCTCTCATGTTTTCCATAAATGCATAAAATCCCTCGCACCGAGCGTCACACAACAAAACGAGTCCTGCTGCAAACAGTGGCGGCTCGTGGCCAAAAATTAGTTGGGCCGCTGCTCCAGAAAATGTTTAGCCTTGTTTTAAAATTGTGTGAAAGGCTGCTGACATTAAGGATGATTGTCATCACCATCTTCTGGTGACCTATGCCTGATCAGTGTACAATACAATCATCCTTAACGTCAGCAGCCTGTCACACAATTTTAAAACATCTTCTGGTGAACTATGCCTGGTCAGTGTACAATACAATCATCCTTATAAATGCGTAAAATCCCTCGCACCGAGCGTCACGCAACAAAACGAGTCCTGCTGCAAACAGTGACGGCTCGTGGCCAAAAATTAGTTGGGGCGCTGCTCCAGAAAATGTTTAGCCTTTGTTTTAAAATTGTGTGACAGAATGATTGTATTGTACAAGTCTAAAGAAAGAATTAAAGAAAAGAAGGACTCGTTACAATTAAATGTTATCGATAGTATCAAGTGGAAATGGTGGCGCGGTTCCACCGCCGCTGGCTGTAAAATTAATTTTATTTCTCTCGTGTTCTTCCTTCCATCTCGCGAAGCTTGCACCAAGAATCATGGGAGATCGTGAAAGATCTCGTAGACGATGTCGTGGAAGGGTTGAGATCACTATCGGGACACCTAAATACAGACTCGAAGGTCACGCTGTTGTGCTGTGCACAATGGAAGTAGCATGACGAATAAACGAATCACGGGGACCGAGGAGCGTGCACCGCGGTCTGGCAACACAAAGGGTGCTCTAATCGTGGCAGGTACTCACAGGTAAACGTTCAAGGAGTCTAACCCGAAGACCCGCCGGTGTCTTGTCGAACCACCGCCACGCTGTTGGCTGTTTCCTTTAGCGAGCGGCGGCGGCGACGGTTGCGGCGCACGGGATCTCGTTATCTCAGTGTCAGCGTGATGAATAGAGTACACACGAACCGTATGCCAATGTCCAGCTGCCATGGGGACACACGATGGCGACAAGAGCCAGCCGAAGGCAGAGGGGGGGAGGGGTCCCGCGAGAGCATAAAAGCACGCACGAAGAAAAGCATCGGAGCTTTTGTGGTGTTCTACCGTGGTCGCTTCTCTCGTGTCCCAGCTGATATTGTGTGACAGGCCTACTACGATCGGGGTTCTCTCTACGGGGACGACGTCATGGGGCATCCACCTCGACTCATGGGGACGGCCCTAGCATGCCTCTTCCTCATCTTCGCGGCGGTCGACGCGTCCGGTAAGTCGAAAGTCTTTCAAGCTTCTTCTTCTTCTTCTTCTTGTTCTTCTTCTTCGCGTCCCAGAAATTAGCCACCGGTAGTTCTTCAAAGTCTACGGTCGAAGATTGTTTTTTCGTTTTTATCGGACCTAAGTAGGTTCCAACGGCGCGAGTCGCGTCTTCCACGTTGGTGTAGCATAATCAGTGGAAAAATAAACTAAATTTCTTCCGGTAGAAGACGCGAGTGTTATATCGTAACGTGTTAATGCGGTGAAATCGTTTCTGGTGATGAAATTGTTATTATTAAAGAATTCGTACGATCAACTGTAGGAGTTCTAACGAGAATAGGCTTGTTCCGTTTGTTTTCCGAATATTTTATCAGCGTATCCGGCACGAAGTGAAGTTAATGATTAGTGAAGGAATCGTGCAAAATATTTTTTAACACTAAAAAAGAACCTACCGCCGCCATGAAATGACCGGTTTTATAATTATTCGATTGCGTTGAAATTATTGAAATTGATCATTGTAATGGAAATTGATTCGATAAATTTTTTTACTCAAGCGCATGTTTCGATCAAAATCGCTCAAAATAAACCTTGCCATTTTCATCAGCTGAAACGTTTTAATCGCCTTTGGTGATCGATAGGTTTAAAACGTTTAAATAGACAGCGGATTTTATGCATTCGTAACAAAAATTAGTGGGTTCAATTCATCAGAAGAATTAAAAGATACTGTTTATTGTTTTCAACCTATAAAACATATTAAGAAAATAAATTTCTATTTCACCCCAGTTTGTCGCAATTCGGCTGGAAAATTTTTATTTCGCGCAAAGATCCGCTGGCTACTGATAAAACTCGAGAAACTTCGAATTTGCATTCCCACCTATGGCACAGTGACAGGTGCAAGGTTAAGAAGTTGTTCTCGCAGGAAGCACACGTGTGCGTCTCTTCCTTGAGACAAGTTTCGGGATTTTCGTGACTCGGCCGAGAGAAAGGCGAAAACTTTCTCCTAGAGGAAAAGAAATTAGGGAAACAATGATATACCTTCTGGGAAAATATACTGGAGGGTTTATCGGGTAATAGAGGGTGGGCGGACACACTATTCCGACGCGCAGAAATGATCCCCTCGCGGCCGAGACGACAGGCGATATACCTATACGTTTCCTTTCGAAAAACTACACGGAGAAATTCATTGATCGCTTAAGGGCACGCAGACTGGCAGCCCTTCTGTCAGGGGGATGTAGTAGAAATTTTTCAAAAAATCCATTTCCCGGTTGAAAGATCAACTTGAATAATTCGTAACTCTCGAAACATATTCGAGTTATCGAGAAACAATCCTGTACGCTGCATTTTATAACACCGCGTGTAGAGGATATTTGTTCAAAATTTCAAGCAAATCCCCCTCGCGGGATTTCAGTGTTTTATTTATCACACACGGACCGCGAGGGGGGGAGTGAATTATAGAGAGGTTTCGAATTTTGAAAAATCGCTCCGACGGAATATTCTACGCACGCGCGAAAGCTGCACAATAAAATTCGATCGCTTTGAACCAGGCAATTACGAGAAATGTAATGCAGCTCCCTTAGGAAGCGTATCTTCGGCTCGGGCGGGTCGTAAGTCGTAAGGGAAAGCAAATGGCGTCCCTTCGTTTTCTTTTTTCGTTTCTTTTTTTTCGCGGTAGCTCGTGCGCGTTTCAGAGAAAAACCGGCCGGATTTTCTCCTCCTCGGGAAAAACAGTTTTTTGCCGAGCAGAAAAAAATTAGAGGCCAGCGGTATTTCGGTGGGGAAAAAGGATCGGCCGTTCGTTCGTGCGTGTTAAAGGGTAGCTGATAGAATGTTAACCATATATGAGCATTTGCCAGGAGAAAGACCGTGGAGAGTTTAAGGCTGTTCAATTATTCAAGTGATTTTCCTCCTCTTTCGCGCGATTTGTTGCCCCTCGACAGCGGCGGGGATGCTTGTTAAATGTTATCCCGTGGTAAACAATATTGGCAGATGTCCAGTCAACTGTTTATACAAGATCTTTAGACAATTTGGAAAATGAATTTTTAGAAAATAGTGTCGGTTGGAACGCGTTCATTGTAGAACTTCCACTTCGTTTACGATGTCCGGTTTGTACTTAATGAACGAGGGCTGTTTTAATTAATTAACGGGTGGTTATTAAGGGGCTTGCAAGTTGTTAAAAAGTTCTAACGACCCGCTCTCATCCTTGAACGAACCGGAACACTTTGTTTCCCGCGAGGTAAGACACTTTCGAGTGTACGCCATATTTTGTTATCGCATTAAAGAAATTTTTTCCCCGACGATCTAATAAACGTCGTGCCCGTTCTCTCCGCCCGCGTTCTTCAGCATTTTTAGAGTCTCGATGTCGGATGGGTTAAAAAAAAAAATATACATATACTTGGCCAGGACTGAAAGTTTCCTCGACGAGAGAACGCGCCCTTTATTAATCCGATGCAACGCGCTTAGCAGGCTTTTTCCTTCGATTTTCTACGCGAAAGTAGGGCATCCTGTCTTGAGCCATGATGAAGGAAATAATATTTTATTTTAATTATATATCGGAACGTTTGCCGCGGAAGTTTCCTCGGTCGCTTAAGACCCTCTGAATAATGAATTCGATAGCCGGCATTCGAGATCGATGCTGGTTTCGATTCGACCGATTAACCGTGCACAAATGTTGCTTTAACAGAAGAATCCCCTTTAAATAACTCTCGCCCGAGAGAGATATAAATGTGTCTAGACAGAAAAATGTCAGGAGAATGGAATCGTGAGTGGTTGAAGTGGAGACGAACGAGAGACGACACCGTGAGATAAAAGATAGTATTTTCTGAAAAAACCCTGCGTCAACCCTACTCAGAAGGGAGCAAGTGATAATCGTAAGATAAAAGATAAAACGTACCAGTCTGACGCAGCTGCGTATTATAATGAAGAAGGAGATTACGCCTCGTTTATAGGAAAAAACAAAATTGGTTATTAAAAAAGAAAGACGATTATTAAAAATTATTGAACAGTACCTGACAGTTAATAGCAGAGTCGATAGATTAGACGTTATATCCCCACTCCACCTTCCAGTTTATTCCCCCACGCCTTCGTCGCGGCACGGTCACGTGTCACAATGTCACGTGACTAATCCGGTACCGACGGAGAGAGGGTAACTACACTCCCCTCGATTCGTGCTCCCTCCCCTCGTCTGGATAAGAGATCAACAAGAGTGATATTGGCAGCATCACTGAAAAACATTTGTCTTATTAATTATTTATCACTTTAGAGCTGTTCGAATCAATTTCACCTTGGCCGTTCATTATCTTATGCATGAGTTTCTTAATTAAAGAAATTTTCCTAGCCCTCCCACGCCTCCTACGGAATTAATTACACGGTAGGTCCTCCTTCCCTATAAATTAAAAGCAACTTACCCCAGTTCCGATCTCGACTCTTTATTCATCAAGAAAGCATAACACCACGAAAATACTAATTTCCGCTAAAAGCGATCTGTGCACTGTTCGTTAACTGATCGCGTAACTCGAAACATTAATTCATAAATACAGTCAGTAAAAAAAGTGGACCACATGACCTGAGTTTTTTTTTCAAGAATTTAAAAGAATAATATAGATATAAATATAATTTGCACAGATATGTAGAATATATTTTTCAAATTTTCATTACAGACCAAAAATTTAAAAATCAATATTCACTAATATTTTTGGCAAGTCCTGTCAATCTCAATTTTCCTGAAATTCTTCTAAATTCTCGAAAAAACTCAGATCATATGGTCCACTTTTCGAAAAGTTATGTCATATCGTATGAAGACTTTCTTGACTGACTGTATACTTGATTTATAAATGCGACATATACGTATTAACCCATAATAAATGTTGCTTGCGCCCACAAATAACACGAACACTCCGATGTAACACGCTAAATCGTAAAGGGGAAGAAAAAAAGCCCGAAGTGTATTAATGCGAAATCCGCAAACAGCACGTGAGTCCCCGGACGGTCGTGAATGGCGAACACGCCCTCGCGACGTTAAATAAATACGAAAATCGGAGCCGGTAGCGTTATTTTATTCGGTGAGGAAATCGTTTTCCTCGCAGGTACACCGGGGATGTTTCGCGAATCGGTGAAATACATTTCGAAGGGCCGGCCACGTGACGCGTCGTGTCGCGTCGTAGCCGGGCGTGCTGATTCAATTTACACGGGAAAGTCATCGGCCAGAGCTACAACGGCGCGAGAGAAACCCTGCGCGGCAACAAATTTTCATTCAAGTTTGTTCAGGGCCGACTCTTCCCGTACGCTCGCCTCTAAAATGCATGGAACTACCCCTTTGCAGGTCTCCGAGGAGTTTCATGTGGACCGAGTAAATAAGCTACCGCCCCCGCAGATACGTATCCCGAATAAAAGTTTTCATCTATCGCGAACGGTGACGTTGTTATCGAGGCCACCATAAAGGAGCGAGGGAGAGAGAGAGAGAGAGAGAGAGAGAGAACTACCCTCTCGGTGGAAAGCTCCCACATTTACCTTGTTTTCTTCAAATAGCTGTTCAGCTTCTTTTAGCATCATTTGTAAGGGAGGCCGAGAGTATTAGGTTGTTTGCAACATAATTCCTGTTAAACGAAAAATATATATAGCGAGCTCTAAAAATGGCGTGCGCGTTGCCTTGTGAAAATCGTTGAGTTTACATAGATTTTCAAAAAAGATAATAATTTTCAGTGAATTGTAATTTCGATAATTATGGGATAAAAAACCAAATGGTAGATTCAGTGTTAACCCACGGTAAAATTCTTTTGCCCAATTTCCTAATTTCCTACAAACGAAAAATTTACTTCTATTCGTTGCTTCGTAACTTCTATTTCTACTGAATTTTTATTTATGCGTTGTCATATTAATTTATTTCATATTATTATTGTTATCTACGATATGTTAATACACGCACTAGTGGAATTTCTGGACACTGAAATTTTTACTTATGTTTCGCATTCATTAGAATTATTTAATACGTCATTTATATTTTATATTCTAGTCATTGTTTTCTAATTTTAGGGCGTCGCTTGTACAAAAAAAAAATCAGTAAAAAGACATACAGCCATACTTTTAATAAACATTACAATCTCAACACACCGAAGGAATTACGAAAAATATATACTTTGTTTTTTATTTACATTTTATTATTATATATTCGCAACATTCGATGTTTCGTGTTATCAGGCGCAAAAGCGAAAATAACAACAGTTTAAAATTTTCCAACATTCACAAACCAAATCATGCGAAAATATTAGGTGTAAGCATTCTGCGCGTACATTTTATGCATTTTATGCATTTTATGCACAAATACGAAATATTTTTATCCAAAGTGTGTCCAGAATGAACTCCACCGGTGTACACTAAATTGGCAAATGATTTCGAGTGACCCCTGCAAGCACGATAATTTGCAATTCGATTCGCCGGTGAATCGGCAAACATTCTGACACCGAAAACTTTCCATCGACGACGACGTGCTACCTCGTTCGTGTCTCGCGGCCATCGAGCGTGTTCGATTCGCGGTATTATCGGTCGATCCGACGCGAATTTCGTCGATTGATACGCCGAACGATAGAGAAGGTCTACGAGCTATACGTTGAACGTGTCAAAAGGTTATTCGGCGGTGTCAAGGATGAAGAGATTATGCGACGTTGAGAACGGAGATTAATTCGAAAAGAAGAAGAAAACGAAAAAAACTGAAAAAAGAGAAGAACGATAGGATTAAAGGGGATTGTCAGACGGACCGAGTAATTTCGCCGTGACTGCCACGCCGTGGGCTGCTTCGAATTAATTGCGACAAAGTGCAGATCCCGGATTCGTCTCTATACGTCATTCTGACGTTAGCACTCTGTTCTACTCTCCCGCGGTGCCTCCGGTTCAGCAGACTTACAGGATTTTCTACAGGGGAAATTCTTTTCTGTAACGAAGATATATTTGTACGATTCTCTATACTCTACAGCGTGTCATAGCATCGCTGCCGAGCGTACGATTATCTCTGACCTCCGTCCACTTACGATTTTTTCTTCATCCTCCGGAGTAATTATCGTTAAGACCAGTCGTGAACTTTGAGACCACTCGGATCTTAATTTGCAACGAAACTCCGGGTGGAATAACAACTCACGGCTTCGTTGTCCATGAGAGGATCGCTAACTAATGCTGTCGCCAAAGGTGGAATTTTCAATGTTTAACGCTAAAAACCTACCATTGCCGGTCAAACGACCTTATTTTTTATTTTACAATTATAAAAAGATACGAAGTTGCTTACATGGAAATTGCATAGTTTCTTTGTCCGAGCACATATTGTGTGAAAAAATTGAGCCTTGTCATTTTTCTAAGCTAAAACATTTTTACGGATTTCAGCGCAAAGTTTTAGTGTTATCAGTAGATGGAAAAATAGATGGATGTAATTAAGAACAGTAAAAACATTAAGACGATTTGAAATCATCCATATGTTATTTTTAATGTATTGTAATTGTTAATGCTAGGACGAAATTTTTATATGCTTCCTGCATCTTGTGATTGACGAAGAAAATTTTTATTTTTCATAAACATCCGCGGCATAGTTATCAGCCACTCGTGAGATTAAACCGCTAAGTACAGCTGGAATTGTATCGTGTTTAGTGTCGTTTTAATCGGGAAAATGACAGAAATAAGTTTGGCGAGAGTCCCATAAAATAAAACAACGACAAATTAAAGTACTTTTGCAATTGAATCGATAGTGGTTCACACCGATACGCCCGACCCTGGATGACGCGATATGTTTACAGTTTACGCTGCTCGACGACCGAGGCAACTCGCGGGGTGGGGAGTGCCGCACGGTAGAGGGGGTATTCGTAGATCCTACAGAAATTTGTTTATTTGCGTATCTAACAGTCAGAATTAATTGTAAACGCTTTATTTTCCATTTGAGGATGTGAGTTTACCGAAATTTTGTGTCGTTTTTTCTTTATGAAGAATCGTATATTCAGGAGATTTTGTTCTTGTTACAAATTCTTCTTGAATAAATTTTTCAAAATCCCATCTCGAAAATAGAGTGCCGCGGAGAAATGGGTCATACCTCGGAGGACTCGCGGCGTCCACGCATCACGTCGGATCGAAGCGAGGCGTCTTGAAAAGGGAGATTTTGCACCGAAAATACGACTAGTCTCCGGCAATATTTAAACATTGTGGAAATGTTATGTCGGATATTTATGAAAACGCGGAGAAGACGCGCTGCGAAGGACCAACGATATGACAGGCTTCCTCCGCTTCACGTGGACAATTTGCTGATGAAGTTAGATGGACGATGATGAGCAATGATTATCCCGCGGATTCTTTGAATTATTAATAATGGCCGGTCTCTCCCATATTTCTGCCCCAGTTTCGCGCGCGAAGCGATTTAATGCGTTTAAGGCTTGTCGCTGAAACGACGGATTTTACGCGTCCATGTCGGAAAAGGGTGGATCAGAAATTTAAATATTAAAGGTATCCCGACAATCTAAAACACAATATTCCGTTATTTCGGACCCGATAAAATCATTGAGATACGATAAAAAATGTGTAAGAAAAGAATACGAGATAAGTTAGTTGTGGAACGCAAATAAATCTAGGTAATTTACAGTAATTGTTAAGACTGTTCACGAAGGAAGGACGCGAGATAGATCGTCCAGAGCATGTGCTGCTAATTAGAACTTTATCTTCCTCCGAGGTGTAACAGTGCAAAATTGGTGGGAACACTTTCGAATTAATTTTGATAAAGTCGCCACTGTCGCGAGGCGTGATTTACAATAACGACTTTCATAAAAATACATATGTGTTTTATTTTCTATTTTTATCTGAATAATTTTATGCAGTTGAAAACGATGAAAATGAGAGAAATTTTCACCGTCTCGTATTTGATCTAAATTAATAAATTAGTAAATTTTTTATCTCGATCGCAATAAACTGTGGTAAAATGGAGATTGATTTCCAAACTCGGCGGATTTATTAGTTCGAAAATAATGCAAGGACATTTTGCAATTCCTGTAATGTTTTTTTGTTTACCGTGTGTTTCTGTTCATTAGTAATGAGGTGTAATGCAAGTAAAGGTGAAACACGCTTCACTGCAATAAAGACCGAGCGCAGGCAACGGCCGAGAGGGCCATTACTCTATTTACACTGGAAACCTATCCTTCGATCAATTTATCAATTACGCAGCAGCTGTGCAAAGGAACGTTGTTGTTAACTTCCCCGTGCTAATCCCTACGAGTTTATCGAACCCCTTCGGAACGCAGAAAATAATTCTTATCGGCCGCGAAGGGGGGCAGAGACGACGCGCGGCCATCGTCGAAAACAATATTGCTCAAGTTCAAAGTAAATCCTCGCGAATCTGTTTACGATTGGTCGACTATCGCCGCGCGGCCTCCTCCCTTTGATAATTAATCATCCTCCGCGACCGCGCAAGTTAGCTTCTGCATACTCGTAGAAAATTCCGTTTCGGTCGCGTCGCGCGAACTACGCGCACGTTTAAATAATCGTATCTTGCTGGCGCGGGTGATTTGAAATCTCAGGGTGGACTGGAATAAAGAAAGAAAGAATAATTTTTAATCGGTGTCGTTATCGCTCGAAAATAAACGATTTATCTCGACAATTATAAAAAATAAAAAACAAACAGATGGTTTTTAATCGGTGTGTTTACACCGTTATCGCACGAAAATAAATAATTTATCTGGAAAATTGGCAAAATGGCCAACGTCTTCTCGGTAATTTTTTTAATTCAAAATCGCCCACGGTAAATGCTACTATTATAAAATAAAAATAGAGAAACATAATTTTAATCGGTATGTTTATATTGTTATCGCTCGAAAATTAATAATTTATCTGGAAAATTGGCAAAATGGCAAACGTCTCTTCGGTAATTTTGTTAATTGAAAATCGCCCACGGTAAATGGTACTATTATAAAAATAAAAATAGAAAAACATAATTTTAATCGGTATGTTTATATTGTTATCGCTCGAAAATAAATAATTTATCTGGAAAATTGGTAAAATGGCGAACGTCATCTCTGTAATTTTTTTAAGTTGAAAATCGCTCACGGTAAATGCAACTATTATAAAAATAAAAATAGAAAAACATAATTTTAATCGGTATGTTTATATTGTTAGCGCTCGAAAATTAATAATTTATCTGGAAAATTGGCAAACGTCTCTTCGGTAATTTTGTTAATTGAATATCGCCCACTAAAAATAGTAAACAAACAGATGATTTTTAATCGGTATGTTTACATCGTTATCGCTCGAAAATAAATAATTTATCTGGAAAATTGGCAAAATGGCGAACGTCTCCCCGGTAATTTTGTTAATTGAAAATTAAAGTACTATCAAATTAAAGCAGAAACTGGATGAACGTCCGAATGGATAAAAAAACGAAAGGAATAGTCCTTGAAAATGACCACTGCACATCCTGATCCAGTTAATGTTCGCCGAGTGCCATTTTCGCGTTGTTTCGTTAACGAGTTAAACGCGTTAGAGCACTATACCGGGAATAGTCAATGCGGGGGGGGGGGGGGAAGAAAGCGGAAGAGGTAAAAGTTTTTTTCATGAATGAAATTATTCTTGCGCAAGAAAACTTGTAATGGGTTCTATGCATAGATTTCACGACGACATCGTGCTTGGTCGTTCATTGACTTCGTTATTACCCTTTTATCAATCTAGCCGAACAAAAGGACTTTTAACTGAATACTTTATGCGACCGGACTGTACGAGTTAACTTTTTTCTTTTTTTTTTTATTGTGAATAACAGGCTTCGGAAACTGATGAACTTTGCACGTCCAACGAATACAATTTCGCGTTACTCATTGGGCAATTAATTTTAATTTACCGCTGCTTTAAACTTGCGAATAAAAATTTTCGTGCAGAATCACAGGAATAAATGGCTGCAGAAATTACAATCTTGTAATTAGGAGCTTCTAATTGCTTTTCGCCACCAACAAAACTGTCGAGCATGAAATTCTGTTTTATTTTTCTTTCAAGATTTTCATAGATCAATCTGCGAACAGGCGAGTTCGCATAATCGCCTATTGTTCGATAATTGCGGGCTTCTCCGGCGCGCGCAAACAATGAAAAGGACATCGTGGAACGTCGACGAACCGCACGATAATTCAAGCGAGAGACGAACTCCGATAAAATTTTCGCGAAACTTGTCTGTCGCTTATAATTCGCGCGAAACTCTTAGAAAAAGAAAAATAATGTGGTGATCGCTCGTTTCTCCGTGAAGCAATACCGGAAGTTGCGTGTACGCGCGTTTGCAGAACGTATCGCAACCGAGCAATCACCCTGTATACGGAACCAAAGCGATCAGATTGTTTCATAGAAGCGCACGTGTTTCGCGAATTACATTTTCCTCAAAACAATCATGCGTCTGATTACACAGGGCCGGAGAGCGGTGTGCGTGTATCGATGCACACTGTTGCACACGTGTGAATCTCGCAACCGCATAACCGGCTAGGCTGGAACGAGGTCTGTATCATTGAAATGATTACAGGTCTCCGCACTCAACCGGATATTTGGTAAATTGATCTAACCTCCCCACGTCCCAATAAAATAGATCCGATACGATACGTCGCACTTTTTATCCATCTAGACAAACCATTTTTCCGGCAGCATCTTTCTTCTCGGGAGAAAGCAAAAATCCCCGTTTCGGATCCATCGTGATCGCGTTTCTTGCGATGATCCTTAACGTACACACGGAGATTACTATTAATTCATAAATGTCTCTATACAATGAAAAATTTAAAAAATTTCAAGAATTAGAAAATCACATTCAATAGTAACGACAGCGTAACAGCAGATTTTTACGCGAGATAAAAATTCATATTACCTGACAGAAAATTCTTCCGTTTATTAACAACACCGACGATCCGTGATGAATCTTTACGCTCTTTCATATTGCACCCACTCTAAAAACTGCGGTCTAATAATTAGCAACGGAATCAGCCGGCTTCAATGAAAAATGTTTAATCGAATTGAAACACGTCTAGCACGAAGTTTATTAGTGTCGAGTTAAAGTAGGCGAGAAATTCACTTTTGCGACTTCGCGTGATATCAAATTACCTACGAAAATAATTAGACGTTCCTTAATTAATGGACTCGTGTGCTCGTCTCGAAAACTTCGCTGGATCATAATTTTAGTCTCTCCTGGAACGTACGTATATTCAAATTAATTAACGTGAAACAGACGATACGACCGTTTCTTAACCTCTGAACGATTTCAAATTTAGTGTAAAAAAAATTCAATAAAACATCGTGGGACGATATTTTCGAGAACACATCGTTGATCGCACAAATGTTACAGATTGGAAGCTCGAGTTTGTCGTACCGTGTGCGACGGTGATTTTCGAATTCAGAATACGATGCGGTCTCGGAGGTGCACACAATAAAATGTTTGCCGCGGTGCCGGGTTTCGCGCGTTCGACATTTCCTCCGAGTGAAAGACATGTCGGGATTTCGCAAGCGGAAATTGCAACAGGAATCCGAAGAATAGAGCCGGCGTTTGGCAAGCCGCCGCGGCACTTGCAGTTTTCATGCGTAAACGGCGCGCGTTGATTGAGCGCGTCAACACGGAAGAACAAACCCCTGATAATCGGATAATGGAAGTGTCGAGAAACTGCCGTTGCTGTTTGGCCGATTAATTTCGCAGCCCTGCTTCCCGGAGTCCTTTGAACCGAGTTTCCACGTCGGAATCGGAACTGCTTTCTGCCAGCTTCCTTCCGTGGTCAATTAGAATTCCTCGCTCGTCGTCAAAACACAAAACTGTAAAAACCTTCGAAGAACCATTACAGTATTTTCAAACTGATCAACCCATCGAGGTTGAAACCGAATATCTGTTTTTACTACGGTTCATTGCAATTAGAGAATTTTGCAAAGAAAAATTCCACTCCACTGAAAAGTCTACCGTGTGTGTTA
This sequence comes from Lasioglossum leucozonium, assembly GCA_028454225.1. Lineage (NCBI taxonomy): Eukaryota > Metazoa > Arthropoda > Insecta > Hymenoptera > Halictidae > Lasioglossum > Lasioglossum leucozonium. The sequence goes on along the minus strand of CM052211.1, from coordinate 3,820,360 downwards.
TTATTATTAGCATGTTCTATGTTATTAATTTCCTTTAACCCATTTGCATCATAAGGAAATATAAAAAGAAGGTCTCCAGCACCAAATTTTTTTTTAATTTGAGTATTGAGCGTATACAGGGTGTCCCACGTAACACTTCTCACGATTTTTCAAGTACTTATGAGAATCTGACAAAAATATATTTTCTACAAAAGTAGATCAGTTTTCGATTGGCTGTACATTGCAATGAAAACAAATTGGACAAACTTTATCTGATAATTTTCAAGGTCACCACCTTCATTTTTTTAAATGGCACTGTATTTTTGACTTAACAGTATTATAGTCTGTGTCGGAACAAATTCCACGACCTTCGGATGACCCTGAAGGCACTGTTAAGTGAAAAATACAAAGTGCTATTTTTAAAAAAAATGAAGGTGGTGACGTTGAAAATTATCGAAAAAAGTTTTTCCAATTTTTTTTCATTGCAATGTATAGCCAATCGCAAAGTGATCATATTTTTTTTGTCAGTTTATCGCAAGTACTTGAAAAATCGTGTTAAGTGGGACACCCTGTATATACGCTAATGATTAGACTGCGGATCTTTATGCAAAATAAAAAGTTTCTATCTGAATTGCAACAAATTCAGCTGAAGTAAACATTTAATTTCTCTCTTAATATGTTTAATAGATTGAAAATAATATAACAGTAGCTTTAAATTCGTCCAATATTTTTTCTGTTTTAAATTACACCTACTCATTTTTGTCATAAATGCATAAAATCCGCAGTCTACTAATGATGCAAATGGGTTGAACCGAAATAAGATTCTATGTTGGTTTTGTTAATGCATAACTGTTGAAGAACATATAGGCGTACAACAGATGTAAAAGTTCTAATCACCGAAACCATAAAATAAACCGTAGGGGTTAAGCTGTGTTTCGCTTCGTCTGTTTCGCAACAGAGTAAGCGACACGATGGCCCGCAGAAGAATCACGCGAAAGCGAGCAGCGCCGTTTCGCTTCGCTCGCGCGAATCTGTCGCAATACCGGCGATTTTCCGCGAGAGCATTTTCGTCCGGAATGCTGCCGGCGTTCCGTGTGGCAAATAACCCACGACGCGCACACTCTTTCGTGCGAAAGGTCATGATAAATTGCAATAAGAAGTTGCTGTCTCAAAGTTTCCTGTCACGTACCGCCGCGCCGCCATTTCTCCCTTTTAGCGGAGCCAGATTGGATTTGACCGCGCCGCGTCCGTCGTTGTCCGGCGATTTCCGAAAATTGGAATTAAATGCCGTCTACTCCAACAATTTCACTCGACCCGACCGTCTACTCTAGAGAAAACCCGGCATTTTACAAATTACTCCTTCATCATACATTCACTTATAAAAACAACAACAATTTCATTCGTAATTTCTGAATTAACAACAATTTATCGTGTACCGTGCGGTCCGCAAGGTTATTTTTTTCGGAGTTATCAAGGTCACCGCGGTCTTTTTTTTTTACACATAACTGCATTGTTTTTTCTTTTTTTTTATTGTAGTCGAAATACGTTCAGATATGCGTATAATAACATGACCTTCGACTGACCTTGATCTATGAAAATTAAAAACATTTGTTATCACAAATAGATAACACATTCGGCCACATTTAGGGTGGATCCCACCCCCTGTGTAATTTCTTGAATTCTCCTTAAAAAAGGAATTTCAGATAGAATATTAAACAGCAATATTTTCTTCTTTCACGAGATTTCTTTTAACCCTTTGCGGACGAATGTCGGCAGAAAACAAATTTTTTTGAATTTGAATAAAAGTTATAACGCAAATAGAATAAGTTTTAGTTATTATAACGCAAACGTTCAACGTTCAAATTTTCTCAGCTGCGCGCACCAATACTTCTCGTCCACAGCGACGCACGTTCGTCGGATGATTCCGTCCGCAAAGGGTTAATCCCAGCAAAACCAATGCGAATTTCTCGAATAAAAAATTTCGGAAAAGCTCGCCCCGAAGGATACACGGAAACGTGTTCTCGGGGCGTTATTGCGGTGTACCAGAGTAATTTTGTCGCACGGATCCGTGCAGTTTCCGAGGCGTTGATTTCGCATCGTGGCAATCAGCGGCGAGTCAACTAAAAATAAGTCGTTTCAAGATCGGGGGTCAGCTATATCGCAGATTATTGCATTATCAGCGCGACCGTACTACGAAGTTCACCGTCTCCCTGCACAGATACGCCTACTCTCTCTCTCTCTTTCTCTCTCTCTAGCTGCTAATCAGCCGCTGCTGTAAAAAACCATTATCGATCACAAAACGGAGTCAATAAGAATTTTTCAACCGTCCTCGACCATTCCCTCTGGCCCATCGACAATAATACATAATCAAGCGCCCTCAAGCGCATAAATCACTCGCGCGTATTTATCGTATCTTCCGTTCACAAACAAGCTCTCTGCCATTGAATCGGCTTTTTAACGCTATAAGCAATCTTAAAAACGCCCCGTTTTCTCGCTGGAAATCTCAACCGTGTTTTCTCGATTAAATTGGTCCACGACAAACTCATTTGCTCAGTTTCGAATTGCCGGAACCTCTGATTAGAGAAATTGCAATGTACGTGAAAAAATATCATCGTTTTTTTTTGTTCCAGTGTTATCGCAAATAGTCGGTACATTATTACTAGACTGCGGATCTTTATTCAAAATAACAACGTTTTGCATCGATTGTGGGAAGCTGGCATAACATAAAAATTGATATCATCCCTTGATAACCTAGTCACATTAAAAACAACATTACAACATTGTTGAATTCTTAAAAATCTTTTACTGCTTTATTTTTCAATTTTTTTACTTTCAATTCACGTTCAACTATTGAGTTGGTAATTTCATAAGTTTTATAACATTCTGTTCTGTCTCTTGCGATTTTTGCAGGCTACTTAAAGATCCTAGTAGAATTTCTGTTTTTGAAAAATTTAGTTATACGAGCAAAGATCAAGGAATGGTCACGCAGATTTTCGTATTGACGGTCTTCTGGCTAGTGATTCATATCTGTTCTTCTATACTAATTCATAAAAACAAACGTTCGGTAGTGTTTTTCGTCGTGTCCGTTAATAGATCGGGCTCGTCTAAATGTTAATCAGATGTACCATGACTCATCGATTATGCGCGCTGCTTCGGTTAATCTAGCTTTTTTTCTGTTGCGATTACAAAAAGAACAGCGATACGTTCGGGGAAACATGAGTCTTAAAGAATTATAACGAGTATATAGAATTATTTACATATGTTGCATACGTTAGGCGAACCTAATGATTCCAGTCGCAAGCTGTTTCGCGCCACGTTTTTGCGTTATGCCAATTCATCGGGGTAGGTGTTAGGCTCTCTTGTCACGTTTCGAAATCCTTGGGCAAGGAGAAATAAGTTTCATTCGTGAGGGGTGGGGTGGAGGGTGGGGGGGAAGTGAGAGAATCACTCGAGGGACTGGCATCAAGGGCCAGACAATTAATAACAAAGGCTTGATTAATTTTTCGGAAGAGCGAGGAGCGATACCGTTCCAGGCACATCGTTGTCTTCGTTGCTCTGGCCGATTGCTATACGATTATCCGCGGTGATTATGCTGTTACGCGCTTATTGACATGATTATCTCGGTTATTATTCTGTTACACATTTATTATGCGGCGACTTGCCAGCTCATGCGGCCGTCCAAACAAATCTCTCTCTCTCTTGACCCTCCTACGCGACGGCGGAGTCGGGGTCCATTCTGACCCAGTGTGTCAGAATCGTCATTCAATTACCTCAATTGCTCGACGCTTGGGTCAATGACAGAAGATCAACGTATCTGCGAGCAGCACCTTCCGCAAAGATGTTTTAAACAATTCACAGTTTTTGAACCATTTACATGCATTTAGGAGAAACGAATGCAAAAAATATGAGAATGAAAGGAAAAGTGCTAAGTTGCCTGGATCCTTACGTATTCTGTTAGGCTCTGAGGAGTATATCGTCGGTCTTGCCCAGTATATCAAAGATACTAAAATGTATAAAATATTGTAAGATAATGTACCGTGTTGCTAATGACCTTGGATGTTGAAGCAACATTAAATAAATAAATTGTAGTAGTAGTAGAATTGGAAAAATACTGTTACATTATTTTCAATGAACCTAGCGAGCACCGAAAGCGATTTAAATGTTTCAGCTTGTTCATTTAGATTTCGTGCAATTTTTACCTCAACAAGTGCTTGGATAAAAATGTAATTTGAATAACTGTCAAATGAATAATATAAAACCGGTCGTTTGACCGGCAGCGGTAGCTTTACTGTTCAGAGAGAAAAATCAATTTCTGTTTGTATTAATATTATGTATATATCGAGCAATGCAACGTTCGCGAGATGAACACCCGTCATGCGACGCCAATGGATTAATGACGGGAACAAATGACCGATTTAAGGACCGGCCGTCCCTCGTTCAATGCAACTTTGTGCCTTCATTGACCGATTGAATCATTGCCGAAATGGACGGCCGGCCGCCCAGTAATGAAATAAATAGCGTTGGGTAAAACCAGTATTCGAAATAAAAATAAATATTATCGGTTTACGTTGTAGAAACTAATTCCTCTCAACTTTTAACACTTGTTGCTATTGTCAATTGGTTGTTAACGCTGAACCTACCGAGTACCAGAAGCGATTAAAATGTTTAGCTTAGACAAACGACGAGGCTGTGTTTAATTAGATTTTCTGCAATTTTTATTTATATATAAAGTAAATGATATCGGCGCAAGGTTCGATCATTTTCAAAAAACAACAAATTATTTAAACATGTTTCTTACGTTTCGATCCCTATGTGGATCTTTTTCAAAGAATCATTTTTGCGTCTGAAAATATGCAAAAATGATTCTTTGAAAAAGATCCACATAGGGATCGAAAGGTAAGAAACATGTTTAACACGTTGACTACCATGTCACCCATATGTGGGTGACGGAACTATTTGTCCAAGTTTGAAAATGAATTTTTACGCTAATATATTAATCGTACCAAATTTTATTAGGATCTGTAAAATGCCAGAAAATTGGATATCCATATCATACATATAATTTTTTTCAATTTTTATTTCATTAAATAACCTACATTGATTTGATGGAATTTTTTAGGTTTCTAGTTTGGCAGTCAAAGTGTTAAATAATTGCACATTTGTTGTTTTTTAAAAATGATCGAACCTTGCGCCGATATCATTTACTTTATATACTTAAATTTCGATCGAGAAGAATCTATCTATTTTTATTTATGTTTGGATAAATATATCCAATAAATTTCCACGTAAGTAACTCCACAATTCCAACGATTGTAAAACGAAAAAATATAAAGCCGGTCATCCGACCGGAAGCGGTGGGTTCAGTGTTAACGATGAAATCGCGAACACGCATATTCATACGTGACGTTTCTATTGTTGCAGGTAAATGCACAACCGGCTGCCGTGGAAGTAAGTTGCGAAATGACGAACGGGGACTAGTCCTGGCAGGCAGATTTCGTTAACGTTCTGGCTACTTTTGAATATTTCTAGCTCATTCGCATCAGGGTTACCAAGAAGGACACACGTACGTATACCAGCTAACAGGAGCGACAGTGACGTCGGTCAGCCAGGCGCAAGAAGAGGCGCGCCTCGATCTGTCGGCCACCGTCGAATTGTCCGTGAAACCGGAATGCGTTTATCAACTCTGGCTCAAGGACGTTCAAATTAACAAAGAGGTAACCTCGGTTTTAATTGTCGCACGAGCAAATCTAGCTGCAACCGTCTGTCCGTTCGCTGAAACGAGTACGCATCGTTCGGTTAACCGCCGAGATCGAACGTGCGAGGAGATATTTTTCATGAAAAACACTCTCGACTCACCTTTCAGCGTTCGGAATTGCCAGGACTTGAAAATGCGATCCAGTTCAACTACGTTAATGGACACATCGACTCGGAACTGTGCGCAACACCCGATGACTCCCAGGCCTCCTTGAACATTAAGAGGGCGGTGATTTCTCTGTTCCAACAATCAGCATCTTTGCCTGACAGCGGTTCGGTCACTAAGCACGAGGTTGGTAACATAACCTAACAAACGTAACAAATTCTCCGAATTTCGACGTTCGTCAATGGACTTTTCTTTTTTTAAATAAATCTTCGCTCACCGTCCAATATACAATATTCTCTCACCGTGAATTTAGGGAGACCGCGAACAGAAGAAGGTTGAACTTGCATTCAGGGGGTCCAAAAATTTTCAACTTTTTCGAATGTAATATTAAGGTCGGCGTACACCAGGAGGCGCCAGCGCGGGCCACCGGCGACGTTTTTGACTTTCTTCTATGTATTACGTTGGCAAGGATGAAATTTGTAGAAATTTGCCTTTATTTTTCTATGCAAATTGACGCGAAAGACTCGACAAAATCTACGCACACTAAAATGCACCAGCTCCGGACCAGCACCGCCTCAGTAGGACCCTGCAGCGCACAATACAGGGTGTCCTAAAATTCCTTCAGCTCCCGGAAATGGAAGGATCCTGAACCTCAGGATCACCTGATTTGAAGCAACGTTTTCCCTCGCAAAAATGGCCGCCGCGACTTCTTTCACGGACCAATCAGAGCGCAGCTATAGCGAACGGATTCCGACTCGGCGACAAGTCCCGCTGAGGGTCGCGTTGCCGTTGGACGATCCAGAGTCCGTCCGCCGTGGCCGCGCTCTGATTGGTCCGTGTTTTATGTTAATAACCCCCGAACGAAGCTGCGGCGGCCATCTTTGCAAAGGAAAATTTCCGGGAGTTGAAGGAATTTTGGGACACCCTGTATATAATATTACCCCGTAAATTAAACCACTGAATACAGTTGAAATTATACCGTGCTTGGTGTAATTTCAATCAGAAAAAATGCCACAAAGTTGTCAAAAGTCCCATAAAAAAAATTATGAAAAATAAAGAAGTTTTGCAATTGGATTAGTAGTGGTTCCCGATACGCGTATAAAAATAAATATTATATAATTAATTACAATATAAAATGGTGTCGGGGCACGATCTAAGCGCGCGCAGAGAACCGAGAATGGGCTTAGATCGCGCCGTTACTGTAATTCAAAATAAACCGAGAAGCCTCAGTAACGGCAAACAAAACTTAATACGACCGCGCGAACGGTTAATTCTCTGAGCAACGAAACGTTTTCTTGCAGACCGACGTGCTAGGTGTCTGTCCGACGAGCTTCTCGTTCCACAAGAAGGGCGACGCGCTGCTGGTGGAGAAGACGAGGAACCTGGAGCAATGCGCGTTCCGCGAGAATTCGAACCAAGGACTGATCTCGTCGACGGTGGACACCGCGGCAGGCTTGAAATCCGCGCCGCTGCTTGCCTCCACGCAGACGATCAAGCAGCGTTTCAAGCAGGGTGTGCTGGAATCGGCCACGTCCACGGAGGTGCACAAATTGCGACCGTTCAGCAATGGGGAATCGGGAGCGAAGACGGTGGTGGAGACCACCATTGTCCTGAAGAGCGAGAAACCCGACACACCAGCTGCGCCGGTGTCTTCGCCGAAGTCGCTGATCTTCGACCCGCCTCATCCAGTCACGAAATACCAGGCGAAGGACATCGCGAACGCTGTGAAAGCAGCGCAAGACCAGATCGCCGGCGGCGTGAAGCCGGAAGCCGCGAGCAAGTTCGCTGACTTGGTGAAGGTGCTGCGACTGAGCTCGAAGAACGACATTCTGTCCACGTATCAGAAGGTGAAGGCCGGAGCGGGATTCGACAAGGCTAGCCAGCAGGTATTCCTAAACGGTCTGTTCCATGCCGGGAACGGCGAAGCCGCCGAGGTCGGTGTGCAGCTCGTAAAGAACAAGGAGCTGACTGACGTGCAGACGCTGTTCTTCTATACCAGCCTGGCTCTGATCCGCCACGCGCACCTGCCTGCGGTGCAGGCGGTAACCTCGCTCTTGGACCAACCGAATCTGCCTCGGATCGGCTACCTCGGGATCGGCCAGGTGGTCGGGAAGTTCTGTCAAGGTCATCCGTGCGAGAACGTGCAGGAGGTGAAGGAGGTCGTGCACAAGATCCGCGAGAAGGTCGGCAACGGCAAAGCTAAGACTAGGGAGCAGGAGAACGTGGTGGTGTCGGCTCTGAAAGCGTTAGGCAACACCCAGTTCCTCGACGACGCCACCCTGACGAAACTGGCGAACATCGCCGCCGACAAGACCGTGAAGAACCGAGTACGCGTGGCAGCCATCGAGACCCTGCCCACCAGATGCTCGATGAAGTGGAAGAACATCGCGTTCAAGGTGCTGGCCGACAAAGAGCAGGACACCGAGATCAGGATCAAAACGTATCTGGCGTTGGTAGCCTGTCCGTGCCCGCACGTCGCCAGCCAAGTGAAGGAGACGCTGGACAAGGAGACCGTGAATCAAGTCGGATCGTTCATCCAGGGACACCTGAGGAATCTTAGAGCCTCCACCGATCCTGGCAAGATCAACGCCAAGAGCCACTTGGGACAGGTGAGGCCACGCACCAAATTCCCCGACGACTTCCGCAAGTTCTCCTACAACGACGAGCTATCCTACAAGGTCGACTCTCTAGGCCTCGGCAGCACCGTCGAACAGAACGTCATCTACAGCCAGGACAGCTTTGTGCCACGGTCCGCGAATCTGAACGTGACCGTCGAGCTGTTCGGCCGCAACTTGAACCTCCTGGATCTGAACGCGCGCGTCGAGAACCTGGACAAGGTGATCGAGCACTGGTTCGGGCCCAAGGGCACGATTTGGAATCACGACCTGGGAGACGTGGAAGAGGAGGTGAAGGGCGCCAAGGACGCCGCTTCGGGCGTCGCCAGCTACGCCCAGAAGAAGTTCGAGGCTCTGACTCGAGGGAAGAGGGCAGCCGTCGAACAAAACGAGCTGGAACGTTTCGCGAAGAAGGTCCACCTGAGGGGCAACGAGATCGATCAGAACCTGGACCTGGACGTATCCCTGAAGCTGTTCGGCGTCGAGCTCGCCTACCTTAGCCTGGAGGGCGACAGCATCGAGCAGAAGCACCCCGAGAAGGCGATAATCGACAAGATCTTCGAAAAGCTCAAGGAAACGTTCGACGCGACCAAAAATCTCAACTACGATACCGAGAACTATCTTCAGTTCCTGGAGGCCGAGCTGGTCTACCCCACCAACCTGGGTGCTTCTCTGTCCCTCGGACTGATAGGAACCAGCGCGATCCGCGTCCACAGCGAGGGTAACATCGATCTCGCGAAGATCATCAAAGACCCAAGTAATGCGGCCCTCAAGATCGCCCTGCAGCCAAGCGTGTCCATCAGGATCGCCGGTAACATCATCGTCGAGAGTTTGGGAGTGGAGTCCGGCCTGAAGGTTGTGAACACACTTCACACGGCTACCAGCACCGACTTGTCCGTCAAGGTTCTGAACGGTAAGGGCGTAGACGTGCAGTTCAGCATCCCCAAGAAGAAGCAGGAAGTGATCAACGTGAACAGCGAGGTTCTGGTCAGCAGCAAGGGCAAGTACAAGGCGGCCCACGCTGGAAAGAACAAGCAGTACGACGACTGCTTCGATCAGTTCTCCACGATCCTCGGGCTGACCGTTTGCGGCGAGGTCTCGTTCCCGTACGACGGCATCGCCAACGTCCAAGAGAAACCGTTGTTCCCTCTGAGCGGACCGGCGAAATTCGCCGTGACCATCGAGAACGTCGACGCCAACGCTTATCACTTCAAGGCCCACCTGAACGACGAAGACCCGGCGAAACGATCGTTCGTGATCCTGCTGGACACACCGGGCAGCAAGACCAACCGGGAGATCTCGCTGAAAGGAGAGGCCGGCACGCAACCGAACCTTTACGCCCAGCTGCAGCTGAACTCGCCGTTCAAGAAGGTCCAACTAGCAGGCGCCCTGAAGAACAACGCGAAGGAGCGCACACTGTCGGTCGAGCTTGTTCACGACACCATCAAGTACTACGGGCGCATCGGTGTCGAGGCCAAAGGCAGCAAGTACAAGCCTGTGTTGGAGTACAATGTGCCGGAGCACATCGAGAGGCTGGCCGGCGTGAACACCGGGCCGAAGGCGGATAAGAAGTACAGCGTCCAGGGCACCGTGGACGTAACCGAACACGACGGCGGCCAGAAGTTCAGCACGGACAAGGTCGCTCTGGTGGTAGGCGATAAGGAAATCGTCAGCATCGCCGGTACCCTCGCATGGACGCCCAGCTCGGTGAACGTGGCGTCGAAGCTCGGCTACGCCGACAAGTTCCTGGAGCTGGACATCGATGGGAAAGCAGTGCCCGGCAGCAGCTACGCGGTGAACGTGCTCGCGAAGCCGTCCTCCGACCCGAACATCGGTTTCAAGCTGGAATGGGAGCTGAAGAAGGGGGAGGACAGTCTGGACAACAAACTGGTGTTCATTCACGGTGCCGATCTGGCATCCGAGGTGAACCAGTTGTCCCTGAAACAGAACGCTGTTTACAAACTGAAGCCTGGTAATCTACTCCTATCGACGGCCAACGAGCTCAAGTACCCCCCGGCCAATCTGAAGGTGAAACTGGACGGCAAGCTCACCCCGAAATCGATCGACTCCGACGTCGAGCTGGAATACGAGAAGTTCAAGTTCGGCAGCGAACTGTCCGGCAAGGTAAACACGGAGAAGCCAGGCGACTACGAGCTGGAGCTGGAAGTCGAGCTAATGGATAACAAGATCGAGCTGAAGTCGAAGCGCAGTATTCTGGATCCGTCCAAGAGCAAGTACACGAACTCGCTGGTCCTTAGCCCGGGCGGTAAGTACGATTCCGAGGCGACGATCACCTGGAACGTAACCAAGGATAACGCGATCGTGCAATTGAACGGCGACGCGAACCTGAACGAGAAGAAGGTCAAGGTGTACGTGGACCTGGAGGCTAATCAGCAGTTGCTGGACTCGTTGGTGTCCGTGAGGGTGGACGGCGTCAAGTACGTCGATCTCACGCTCAAGGGTAAGAAGAGCCCACATCCGAACGGCCATCTGAATTTAGTCCTGAAGAACTATTTGACGGCGAACGGTCAGTACACGTACCAGAACGGCAAAGGGAACGCGAACCTGAACATCGACATACCGAAGATCGAACGCAAGATCCAGGCGACAGGACAGGTCGCCGTGAACGGGCCGGAACACGCCGGCAGCCTGGAGATCCTCTACGACGCTAAGAAGGACCCAACCAAGCGGATCAAGCTGACCACCAACAACCACATCACGAAGACGTCGCTGGATACCAAGAACGTGTTGGAGGTGCTCGACAAGAAGCTCGAGGTCAACGGCAAGAAGAGTCTGCAGGGTACCTTGTTCAACGGCGTGTTGGACCTGAGCCTGGACATTACTTTGCCGTCCGGAAGCAACATCAACTCCAAGCTGAACCGGGAGGTGGTCAAGAAGGACAACGCGTACGACTTCAAGCACGATGCCGAAGTGGCGTACAGCGAGCAGAAGGGCGGACCGTCCACGAGGCTCTTATTCAAGGAGAACGGGAAGCTCGTAGACGACAAACACAAAGAGGTACAAGACAGCATCTCGTTGAAGCTGATTGACACCGAAGGAAAGGACGTGGCAGCCGTACTTAACTTGGGCAACAAGCAACGGGACGGTAAGGACTTGAGCAACATCGACCTCGAGGTGAGCGGTGCAAGAATCCCGAGGAAACTGAAACTCGCTGGCAAATGGGACAGAAACGAACAAGCCGGAGAGACCAGCGTCGATGTTTCCTTGGGCAACGACTGGAAATTCTTGGTACGTGGTAACAGACAGTACGGTAATGTCTCGATGTATGGGGAAGAGGTGTGGATTTTGGGGGAAATTTGTCACCTAGTGTGCGTGCGTGTGTGGACGACAAATTAACTTCAACGAATAAATAGAGAAACTATTAATTTTCGTTCTCTTTTCCTTGTAGGACAAGATCGACTACGAACTGGGAGATCATATTGACAAGCCTAAGAAGTTCAACGAGATTACCAAGCTGAAGACGCCATTCGAGAAGCTGAAGGACTTGAAGCTGGAGACGAACTTCGCCGAGTTGAACGCTTACTTGGGTGACAGGCGTTACGAATTGTCGGGGCTGGCGAAATTGACGTACAACACGGACAACACGATCCTGGTGCAGAAAGAGTTTAAGTCCGAGAAGGACGATGGAACTGGTAAACTGGAGGGCAAGGATAAACTGAGCTTGAACATTGCCCAGCTTCCGCCGTTGAACCTTGAGCAAACCTACAAGTACGAGCCCACCGAGGAGAAGAAGACCGCCGATTGGGAACTGAAATTCGAACACGCCGACAAAAAGGTCACGCTTACGTCTAACAACGTATACAAACCTGAGTTGGCCACTGTCAGTCTCAACGTCAAGAGCGTCCTGCCCATCGAGAAGTTCAGAAACGTTGACTTGCAACTCGACTACAAGGTAGGTGCAGTCAGCGAAACCTCCCTCGAAGTAGAGTCTACGATGTTCGGCATGAAACTGAAGGACAGTGTTGTCAGATTAAGACTAGTCTTCCACGCCTAACCCTTCCCCTTGAGTCGTGCCTCTCCGAAGAAACTCAATAGAACGTCTCCCTCTCATCTTTCAGAGGAACAAACCAGAGAACAAGCTGCTCACGGACATCGTGCTTAACGCCGACGGCGCCAAGTATACCCTGAACAGCGAGATCCAGTCGCAGCCGACGGTCGGTCTGCTGAACGTGGTGACCACTTGCCCGCAAGGCAAATCCGAGTTGTTCTGCAAATACCAGAAACTTGGCGCGAACGAGTACAAAGGTAATCTAGCAGAGAACTCTCGGCGATTTCACCGGAGTTTGTCCTCGACACGGCGATCCTTAGGCTGTGCGTGCAGTGGCGCTAACTTTTTCGCAAAAGTTTTTGCTACTCTTGGATGTCAGACGAACTCCTGAACACGGACAGGAAAATTTGTGATTCAGTAATATTCTTTTGTTTGTTCTACCTCTTTTTCATACGATTTCTCGTGGCGCAGGTGAATGGACCGTTCGCACGAGTAAGGGTTTCGTCGTCGCGGACGTTCACCTCGACTTGGACAGCGTTGACGAGTTCGCGATCAACGCGAATTTCGACAGCGACAAAACCAAATACCGGAAAATCCACGCTGAGATCGCCAACAAGCCGACCGCGAAGGCCGGAAAGAGGATCATCATCACTGTGACCAGTGACGGACAGAACATCGTGACCGGAAGGTATAATAGAAACAAAAATTAGAAAATCGTTTACCGTTTGTCTTAGAATCTCTTGGTCATGTAGAGAAACATTTATCGTTTTATTATCATAAACGAATGAAGTTTGTTTTTTAATCATTACGTTGGACAAATCTGTGCGTCAGCCACCAGTGACTCGCAAACGAGCGGGAGCAATGCCGCTCTCTCTCTCGAAAGTAGCGTTCTAGAATCAGTTTTAAAAAAAAGTTCGATTGTTCTTAATTCTATTAAAAGTTCCGCAACTTTGTCCGAGAAATGACCAACAAAGGGGCGTGGCCTGCACTCGTGGGGCGTGGCTCGGCACGGCCGAGTGGCCCGCGGGAGCAAAGCTGGCTCCTCCGAGTTGCTGGTGCCTGTTCGCGCGGCGAAAACTGAAAGATCGGCGAGAGCCATCCACTCGTGATACCGTTATCTTCCGATGTTCTAAAACCGTTCCGGTATATTCGGGAACTAAGACTGCACTGTCTGTGCAGCACAAGTTACAAGAAACGCGACGAAGAAGGAAAGATCGTGATCGAGGGCGCCGGGAGCCTGAAGGTCGGCGACAGCACCGAGAGCTCCTCGTTCAAGTATACTCGGCAAGAGCTGACCAACGAGAAGGACGGAGAAGTGGGCGCGGCCGTGATCTTGAACGCGAACTTTGGCCCCTCGGCCATCGTCGGCGAGCTGAAGATTTCGGACAAGGAACTTCTCGTGTTCAACAGCTACTGCGAACAAACCAAGGACTGTGCTCACTTCAAGCTGCAATCCACGCTGAAAGCGCCGCGTGAGTTGTTGAAAACAAAAAAGAAAAAATATTCACTTTCTCGGCACGCCACACAAGACATTTCCCGTCATGAAATCCTTCGATATCCTTTTTAGCGGAGAAACCGCTGAAGCACCTGCTAACAGTGGAAGTTGACTTGAAGAAGTTCAACGTGCCGGCCGAGTTCGGGCTGAAGACCAACACGCAGTACAACCATCCTCAATTCGACCACTCCTCGAATCTGTACCTGCACACGACGAAGGACAAGTCCGAGTACACGTACCAGCTCTATGTTCATCCTAAGGAGTCAGGTAACTAATCGGAAACAATTCGAGAATTGCGCAGAAATATGTACATTATTGTTGGTGAAAGTTTTCGCACGTTACTTCGATTTTCCCCCGTCAACAGTCTTACTATACTTTTATTGTTCTCGGTGGTTGGCAGCTTCCATTCTGACCCTGCCGTCGCGCGAGGTGGCACTGATCCTGATACACGATCTGCCGAAGACCAAGCAGACCGGCGCGTACAAGCTGGACCTGTCTCTCTACCTGGACAGAAAGAACAAGCCATCCGATAAGACCTGTCTGAGCGCCAACGGAGAGATAAACGTCGACAAGAACAGCCTCTCCCTCTCCAGTGACGCGAAATTCTCGTACCCAACGCAAACCAAGGTACAGTCTCGTCAATCTCCATAGACACTCGTAGAGATTCTATCTCTCTAGATCCTCGCGTGTCAACTTCCGACTGCTCGCGACGCTACCCCCACTCCGACCCACTCAGATTCGCCATTTCATACGATGTATTCTCTATCGTTTCGAAGGACCTCTCGGTGAAAGGAAGGCTGCACTGCGGCAACGGCGAGAAATTGTTGGAGACCAGCTTGGACCTGGACATCTTCGAGAAGAAATCGCAGAAGATCTCGATCACGGCGAACGTGCAGCGTCAATCGCTACCGCACGGCTACAACATCAGCAGCAACATAGACGTGAACAGCCGCGGCCAGCAGCTCAAGCTGAACGAGAAGTCGTCGCTGGTCATCACCAGCGGCAGCATCGAGCTGGGCAGCTCGTTCTCTTACAACGACATCCACCAGAAGACCAAGACCCTGGAGGCCCTCTTCTCCGCGGACAAGAATCACGTTCTCCTGCTGCTCACATTGCCTGACAAGGTGTTTATCAAGGACGAGTGGAAGTTCCAGGTCTCGAAAGAATCGCAGAGCCTGAACGGCGAACTGACCCTCCTCGGCCAGCCAACCGAGGTGCTGAAGATCGAGGCCAAGGGTCTCAACAGCTTCGAGCTCGTGAGATTCCGCAAGGGTACGTCGAGTTTCTTTTCCGCGGTAATTCTGCCTAGACTTCCGGTGGATAAAATGTTAAGATAATGTAGGAATATTTTAATGAAACTCCTACACCTTGGCTGTGGCGTATCGGGTTGTACCAAATATCATATATTATATAAATATTAACGGTTATTACCAAGCCACAGTCACTCTAAACATTCACACCCTTACAATAATATGTTATATTAGTATATTATGTTCGCGATTATTGTTTACAGACAATCCGAACAATAAATTGACGGTGAACGGCCAGGTAGTCCTCGGTCAGTTAGCCGAGATTCATGCGGACTCGTACAAAGATGGCGCCAAGAAGAAGCTCTTCCGCGTTCTGGTCCATCTCGATGAGAAACAGTTCCTGAAACCCGAGATTTCTTACGACAAGCCGAGCGTGGTCGAGGTTTTCGTAAGTGGCATTGAACATTATTATTATTATTGATATTATTAACATCGGTGGTTAAACGTTAGTTGGTTTCGAACGTTGATTTTCACTGTTCCAGGAAGAAGCGAAGAACAACAGGCTCGAACTGGTTAAACAATTGAAACAGACTCAGGAGGCGGTGGTGAAAGCAACGGGCCTCGAAATCGAAGATTTCTGGAAGCATTTGGAGAAGGCGCAGCCGAACTTGAAGCCGCTCGTCGAATACTACAAGAGCGAATTGAACAAATTGAAACAGGAGATCAACGCTGACGAAACTGTCAAAGAGATCCAAGCTACTTTGTAAGCAGATTGTATTAGCCACAGATGTGCGACGCCCGCGAGATCGCGGTGCACTTGAAAATTAATTTCGCGAGTGTAACTTTAACGTTTCTTTCAGCAACAAATACTTCGGTGGAATCGTTGCCGCCATCGCGGAGATCTTGAAAGACCTCGCGCAGATCGCGGAGAAATTGCAGAAACAGTTGACCGAGGTTCTGGCCAGCTTGAAGGAGGCCGGCAAAGAGATCTATCCGAAACTGAAGGAGTCCTACGAGAAGATATTCAAGAAGTACTTAGAGATCGTGGACGCGATCGCGAAACTGGTCAACACCCAGCTGAACTTGATCCTGGATCTGCTGAATTCGCACAAGAAGGAGTTGCACGATCTATTGACCCTGGTATCCGGCGTGGCGCAGGACTTCTCGAAGGCGCTGTCGAAAATCTTGGAGCAGATCAAACACGACGTCGAAGAATTCAGCTCGCAGCTTGCCAGCCAGGTGAAGGCCTTGCCGGTTTACGAGATCGTCAAGGAGAAATTGAAGGAGCTGAAGAACTACCAGATACCCGAAGCCATTCTTGGACCTCTCGAGGAATTGTGCAACGTGGTGAAGAACGTCCTGCCGACTCAGGAACTCCAGCAGCTCGCGCAGGTATTCTGCAAGTACCTAACCCAGATCATCAAACACGAGAAGGTGCGTTTATGAAAGATATTCTTCGAAAAAAAAGTTCTACTCAGATTTCTTTTTTATTACGATACATTTGAAATATTTTCTATTAGAGCAATTTTATTCGTATCGTTCTCTTATCTCTTCGTTCTCAGATTAATCCGTCGGACGCACTGAAGGAAATCGCCGCGCAAACGGATGTGGCGATCCGCTCAATCCTCACTCCCCTGAAGAATCTTGGTGGAGATAACACATTCAGCTCCCTCAAACTCCAATCACCGATTGATTGGAGCCTTCTGTTTACCATCCCCGGTACTCCCACCCTACAGTTTTCCCTATTCAATCTGTTGCGCAACAAAGAGCTGCCCACGCTCTCGGAACTGTACTACACTTACAGGTAAGATCATCCTTCATCGTTCCGTGAACGAGACTCTCGACGACAGCCAATTTTTCTGGAAAATATAAATGATCCGCGTTCGTTTCAGTATTTCCGAATTCTTTGAACGCTTTCGCTTTATGTAAATTAAACTAAAATAAAAAATATAATAGTAGGTTGTTCGGAAAGTCATCTCGTTTTCTCAAGGGAAGATGAAAGCCAATTTTTTACTACTTGGAATAAGTTTTATAACATTTCGTTCTATGAATTTTTGCCATTTTTCAGGCAACTTAAAAATCCCATGTTCGTAGAATTTCTGTTTTTTATTAGCAAATAATTGAGTTATATGACTTTACTTGAATGAAATTACTTTCTCTGCGTGTAACCCGAGTAAAAATCTGAAAAAGGGTAAAATGAGGGTCATGAACGACCCGTGTCGCGCACAGATGAGCTAAGAAAGAAAAGAAAAATGAAAATCTTCATTTCGCCCCAGACCGACTCTCCACCTGAGCGACATCATTCCGCCGTTCAGCAAATCAGGCGTGATCACCGACGGAGGACACATCTTCACGTTCGACGGTCGTCACCTGACCTTGCCTGGCAGCTGCTCGTACATCCTTGCACAGGACATCCAGGACGGAAACTTCTCGGTGGTAGCTAGCTTGAATAAGGGGGCGCTGAACAGCATCAGCATCACAGCTCCTGGAGAAAGCGTCACCATCAAGTCTAATGGAAACGTGAGCATCTTTCCATCCGAACCGCTTATAGCCAGTCTATTATATAAAAAAACCCCCAATGAATTTAATCAACCTATTTTGCCAAAATTAGCGATCAGCTGATTCGCATAAAAAATGATCCAAATTCTATCGAAACGACACTATAATTAAACTAATTTCACTGTTACGTTCGCAGATCCTGGTGAACAACAGACGAGCCGATTACCCAGCAAGCACCGAGAACCTGCACGCTTACCTGGTCCTGCCGTTCGCGAATGTCAAGTCCGATTACGGTGTACGCGTTTCTTGCGCGCATAAGTCACCCCTGGTTTGCGCCGTTCACGTTTCCGGTTTCTATCACGGCAAACTGCGTGGTCTGTTAGGCGACGGCAACAACGAGCCCTACGACGACTTCACATTGCCTTCCGGAACGGTACGTAAGAAACGGCCGAGTCACGAAGTACGTTCCAAGCTTTCCGAAGCGTGCTCCTGTATACCGGGAAATTCGAAGCTCACGTGCGAACCGCAAAGTGTATCTCTCGATCTTCCGAAGGGGCAATGTTCTGTTCGGTTCCCTGCGCTAATTGGCCCCTAGGGACTCCGCACAGGGTCGCTTTCGTGGGATTGATTGTCAGAGGGATAAACAGATTAAGGGGCTACATACGGCCGGCGAGCCAGAGTTATATTCGAGAATCCTTCTCGGCGAGGAAATTATGTTTCGTCGAGTAATTGTTATTGCCACTCGAAAGTGGACGGTTGCTATCGATGGAGAACACGGTCGGGAAATTGCCAAGACGTGGTTCACGTGCTAGACAAATTTTCCGCTAAGGGTTGATGCGGTCGGATTAATTTTTGCTTTTTTGTAAACATTCTAATTAGATCTCCGAGAGTGCAAGCGAATTTGGAAACGCGTACAAACTGAAGGGCGACTGTCCAGCTGCGACTGCAGTCGACCACAAGGATCGTGCGCCAATCTGTACGGAATACTTCGCCAACCAAAATTCACCATTCAAGTAAGTTTATTTGAAAAAACTGTTAGAAATTTAGAAAAGATGAAAACTGAACGTGTGTGTGTGTGTGTGTGGAGCGAGCCTGATTTTTCGTTGGCCGATCCATGAAGTCTTGGAAAATAGGGGAAGCTCCAGGGAAACTAGTTACGAATGGGGATGAACGGTCGAGTTTCTGAGCTCCCGTTAACGGCGAGAAAAAATGTGATTACAGGTCCTGCTTCAAGTACGTCAATCCAAGTCAATATCGCGAGGCTTGCGACCACGCAGTGGCTGCTGGGTCACCCAACGGAGCTTGCTTGATCGCCGAGGCTTATCACTACGGCTGTTACGCGGCTGGCATTTTAACCACCAATATCCCGCCGGCTTGCAGTAAGTTTTCTCTCCTCCAATCTCCGAGGGTCGCTCGATACGAGAACGGGAAGAATTTTACCAGAACGCTCGCAAGCCATCGTTCCCGTCGAACGAAATCACTGGGATTAACAAAAACCAGTCGAAACAAAAATATACAGGGTGTCTCGAAACTCCTTCAACATCTGAAAATTCATCAAAGTTCATAACACCTAAGGAACCGCCCATTTCAAGGTGTTGAAGGAGTTTTTAGACACCCTGTATACTCTTATATCTTATTCTGATTAGAATCAAGTTACCGATCAAATAATTCAACTAGGTCTTTATAATAATCTACTTAGACCTTTATAATAAAGCGTTTCCTCCTGCGATTTCAGCGAACTGCAAAGTTGGTGGTTCGACAGTCGACATCGGTGACACATTCAGCGTGAAGACCCCTAAGAAGGAAGCCGACATTGTCATCGTGGTCGAACAATTGGCACCTAACGAGAAGGTCTTCAAGGAGTTGGTCACGCCGTTGATATCTCAGCTCAGAGATGAACTGAAGACCGTAGGAATAACGTAAGTGGACAGGTCTTTCGATGTTTATTCAAAATTGTGAAGTCTGGTGGCAAATGTTCAGGAAAATAAAAAATTTCTGTCATCAGGGACGTGCACATCGGTCTGATTGGATTCGCCGACAAATTGAAATGGCCGCAACACTACACGGTCAACGGGGACACCAACATCAACGGCGACGTGGCGAAGAACGTTAAATTCTTCGAGAAGAAACCAGCGCTCACTCTCAAGGTAATTTCGTCACGTGAAAAATTACCGTGCTTCTGATCGAAGTATCGAACTTTCGACGTTTCTTCGTCTGCTTCTCACACGCGTAAATGTTCAGTAGAATGTTTACGGTTTTACTGTTCGAAACAAACTCGGTCGACGATCAGATCACTGCCGAACACGGGCTTCCGTTCTCGTTGCCAATCGGTCTATTTGCCGATCGACAGCGGTTGTCCGATCCCATAGGCACCCATTAGTATTCCAATAACACGTTGTTAGAGCGACACGTGTTCGCGCGATTCCATTAACGACGGCGAGAATTGAATCACGCTCTGCCGCTGTGCTTTTTCGCCTCTAGCATGATTCATAATTTTCCAAACGCATCACCCTTCTCGTTTAGCCCGTAGAAAAAGTTCAGGTGAAGAAGCACGTAATTGTTGAGTCACGATTCATTATCATTAAACACGATTAATATCTGTCTAATCGCCGTTTTTATCCACTAATTTATGCGAACAGTCATTAATAGACGGCGGATGTTTATGCAATTTTCAGTGTTTCTACTGGAATCACGTAAAATATTATTTTCAGTGGTGGGGTAGTAGCCGGAACAAATAAAATTCTGTATTCTAGAATTTTTCTTTGTTTAAATTCTCCGATCCGCAGTCTACTCATTAAACACCAGCTTCTCGTAGCTTCTCTTGTATTATGAGTTTATTTGTTATTCTGAAGCTGTCAGATGAGAAATCCAAGTGAGAGATCGTTCGATCGCCAGAATCGATCCCCACGTGACAACGAAATGTTGCGGATTCGTAAGCCGCGAACGGGAACGGAAAACTTCATCGATCATGCCAATCGGTATGGAAATGGCGCGCGTAAAGTAGACGCGAGCGTAGACGAACATGACGCGGCAGCGTCGCCGCGTGCTCCGCGTTTGAGGAAAATTCTTCGGCTTCGAATGAAACGACAGCTGCATCGATTAGGCTTGTTTTTTGCAACCGTCTAACGGAAGAAAATGATCGTTTTTTTCCAGGAAGCGACACAGGCGGCGACGGACAAGGAACAAAAGTTGGACAGGATCTTGCTTCCGCTGAAGTACCTGAAGCAGAAATTGGACGTTGAATTGGGCACGTTGAAGCTGACCGATGCTTACGAGGAAGCTATTCATTATCCGTTTAGACCCGGCGCAGCGAAAGTTGTGATCGGCGTGCACGCGACCGTCTGCGAGAAGAGTCCTCTTCCTATTTCCGTAAGCCACTGTTTTCTAATTAATTCGTTCGCAGATGGTGTTTTCTTTTCGTTGACTATTTTTAAAAATATTTTTCTTTCGCGAACGCGCCCACTGCGTCGATGCTGAAGAGAGTCCTCTCGTTTGCTTCAGCTCCAACAAATAAGGCTGTTGCTGGGACAGAAAACTTACCGGGATCTCGGACTTACTTATTATCACCTGTCCTACCCCGACGAGCTCCTCGTCTCTGGTAAACCGCAGAAGAATATCGTCGGTTACGACAAACAAAGCGTGTACACGTTCGCTGACTCTGACGCGCAGAGGCCACTCACCGGACGCGCCGACCTCAAGAACAATCTCGCCGTCCCGACCACCGACGTCTGCGCTGACTTCGCAGTTTCCGTAAGTGTTCAACAAGTGATCCTCACCTATCGACAATACCAATCGCGCGAGAGCACGGTGCACGTCGACCGGAAATCTTCGCTACCCGATGATAAAACTGAACTGTAAAACGGTTGATCGTCGTCTATCTGTGTGCCGCGAGATGTATCCTCCTTTCATGCAACTATTGCGTTGTTCGGAAAATCATTTCGTTTCCTCGAGGGAAAATGAAAGCCAATTTTCTACTATTTACAATTTTGTTTTGTGATCTTAACACTAAACCTACCAAGCACTAAAAGTATCGGTAAATGAAAATGGCAACACTAAATTTCTTCAGATTGCCCATAATTTTCAATATAAAATAGCTGCTTGTGGTAGAAATTGATTCCATTATTTCCCACAAATGAATTTTTATACTTTCAGTAATTGAAATAATGAATGTCGGTCTTTCGATCAGTGTTAAAAATCCCATGCTCGCAGAATTTCTGTTTTTTATTAGCAAAAAACTGAGTTACGTGACTATACTCGAACGAAATTACTTTCCGGACGACCTAATATTTTTTATTTATAATGTATGCACGACAATCGAATATGCTGCAGTCGGGAGGAGCGTTGTTCAGTTTGGACACCTTCGTGGACGCGAAACCGAACCAGAAGAAGCAATTCGTCCAAGTGGCCGCTAAGAGGATCGCCGATGGCGCCGCTAATCTAGAACTCCAGCAGGACTGCTTGTGCGACTACCAGTTCGGACTCGTCGGCCGTGCCAAGTGCAAAATCGTCGGTCGCAAGCAGCTCAACCAGGCGAAGTAATTATTCCGCTTGTTATCGGTCTTCTCGCGAGAATAAACATTTTAAACGTGCTTTTCCGTTACAGAGACACCAAAGCGGGAGTGAAGGGTTAAAGGGAGTCATCGCATCGAACTACCACTATTATTCTATCACTATTATTAATTAATGTATTTGTTACTTGATTGTAATACACGTCAGGCGTTATTTTAATACTTGTGTAAGCGGCCGGATTTGCCGGGGCCCCACGCACCCCCACAGCGATTGGGGCGGGGCTTGTGTTCAGGGAACAAACGAGGACGAGGAGAAAAAAAAGACAAGATACCACTCTGTCGAGTCTTTTCTGTACATCGAACTTTCCTCGGCCGAAATAAACAGAAAATATTTAACCGTGTTCTCTTTCTCTTTCGCGTCGCGTCCCATTTTTTCCCCGAAGCTGCACATTTTTCAAAAATATCGCGCACATATGTTCGCCGTATGTCGAAGCGATACTTCCGAAAGATTTTCTCGCGTTTCGTCATTGTTGCCGAGCCGCGCCGCCGCGAAAAACCCTACGTAGCACCGCGGGACACGTCGATTCGATTTACGGTAGACGATTTGTACGGCTTACTTTTATTAAATCAAGATACCGATGCTGCACGAGACCGCCAGCTTAATCTGAACTCGATACCGACTTCCGCACCGTTTAAAGCACGTCGATACGCATCGCCGCCGCGCGCCCGTCCGCCGTTAAGACCCCGTTGGTACATACTTCTGCGAAAATCTACAAGCGTTGTTCTTGCGCGCGCTGTCGGGAGAATCCATTTGTTTCTTTCAATTCCAGCCGCCTCCGTCGTCCTTTCTCCCCGGCCAGATGCCGAGATACGTCCAGGCCGCTGAAAAATCGCCCGTTGTCTAATGATCGCGATAAATACCAGCGCGAAGCCGGCTATGAAACATGCCTCTTATTTTTAGTTATGTTTTCGGCGGGGGAAATACAGCGGGTGGTGAAGTTGTAATAACGCCACCGCGGTACCAAAAATATGTATCTTAACCACGCGACGAATCATTTCTTGCGCGCTGCGCTGCTGCTAAATCTGCGTCTGTACGTATTCGCGAATATATTAGAGGGATCGAGTAATAAAAATCTTTTTTGCTGGCGAGAAACTTTTTATTTATTAAAAAAAACTTAAATACCAATCAACGAAATAATTTCCATCATTTTCTAACACTTTCTGCCAGCGTGAACACAGTTGTCCGATTTTTAAAAAAACCCTTCGCAAACTGTGAATGAACTCGAAGAAATTTTCATTACTCCTCGGTCCCCCTAATCAATCGCATGGTACGAAGGCGGCAAGGGGTTAAAGCCGAGCTACGTGAGATAGCAAATTTTGATTCGACTGTCTTGCACGTTAGAACGTTTCTCTAAAATCTTTTTTGCTAGCGAGAAACTTTTTATTTATTAAAAAAATCTTAAATACCAATCAACGAAATAATTTCCATCATTTTCTAACACTTTCTGCCAGCGTGAAGACAGTTGTCCGATTTTTAAAAAAAACCCTTCGCAAACTGTGAATGAACTCGAAGAAATTTTCATTACTCCTCGGTCCCTCTAATGAATCGCATGGTACGAAGGCGGCAAGGGGTTAAAGCCGAGCTACGTGAGATAGCAAATTTTGATTCGACTGTCTTGCACGTTAGAACGTTTCTCTAAAATCTTTTTTGCTAGCGAGAAACTTTTTATTTATTAAAAAAATCTTAAATACCAATCAACGAAATAATTTCCATCATTTTCTAACACTTTCTGCCAGCGTGAAGACAGTTGTCCGATTTTTAAAAAAATCCTTCGCAAACTGTGAATGAACTCGAAGAAATTTTCTTTACTTTTCGGTCCACCTAATGAATCGCATGGTACGAAGGCGGCAAGGGGTTAAAGCCGAGCTACGTGAGACAGCAAATTTTGATTCGACTGTCTTGCACGTTAGAACGTTCCTCCGCTGGCAACTGATCGAACGTTCGGCTGGAGTCGAACCTTTTTCACACCCTGTATAAATGCGGTCGCTTTCTTGCGGGAGCATTTCAAGTGACTTGTTACGCAATACCGATATGCGGCATTAGGTGCAAGTTGCCAAACGTGTTTTTCGCCGCTGAAATGTGGTCTTAATTAATGGATTTAGGTTGTACGGTTTGACAAAAAAAAAGGAATATCTTTCATTGGTATCGCCGGAGAGCCAGGACTATCCGAACCTAATTCGTCAGGACCGATCAGTGTTGGTTCGCACCTTTGGCTGATCTCTCTCTCTCTCTTTCTGTCTGCTGCTGCGTGCCGGTCACGTTTTGCATAGTTATTATACAATACGTTTGCATTTCGAATTGCTAGTGCACGTCGTGTCAGTGACCAGGACAGGTGTGTCTGATGACGGTTCGGTGTAGGCAGAAGAATACACGGTGTTTCGGGACAACACGAACGAACAACTGATGAGTAAGTGCATTTATGAATATTTTGTAAATGTACCAGCTGACGGTAGAAGGGAAATTCGAATGACAGAAGAAAAAAGAAAGTTGTTCTTAAAAAATTATCTAAATTCCGAGCCGACGGTGAATAAATTTTCTATAACTGCTTTTTATACGTTTCGATGCGTTTAGAAATTAGCATAGCCTTACGATTTATTCTAAATGCCGGTATAGTTTCGTAGAATAATAATAAACGCGACTATCGTACAGGCAGAGCGGACTATGAAATTTGAATGATAATGGAAATATTAGAATAGAAAATCCAATAAATTTTCTCATGAATAGAAAATCCACGTGATCCGGAAGACACATTTGAAAATATCCATCTGTCGTGTGAAAACAAAAAGAGAAAAAAGAAATTCTGTCTGGTACACTATAAATTATTATAAAACAAAGACACACTATACATATAATAGTTCGATACGCGTAAAGCAGTGTTGAAAGATCCATGTCTCCGAGTGATTCGCGAAGACGGCGATGTTTATTTGACAATGTTTACCGTGATAAACTACTGCTAATATCCCATTAACTATGAGGTTTACGAAGGTCAACACATTTATATTCAGAATTTGTTGCTCTAAAAAATCAAGGTAACAAATGAAAAATGTTATTATCACAATACATCCCCCTCTGTAGCGTGCAAGTTTCGTGTATAACATTTTTTTCGTATTGTTACAAATAACGTAGATATTCGAGGTGATCAGATGTTACTAGTGTTTTGATAGGTGAAGGCGTCAAGGAGATATGAAGGTCATCTCTGCGTTTTATTAAATGGAACAGTATATTTTTTCACTTGCATTCTGATAGAGTATTTCTGAAGGTCAACTGCTAGAGAAAACTGACTATCCAAAATTAATTGTTGACATATCGCTCTTGTAATTACTAATAAGGATCGCAGAACATTTCGTGTATAACATTTTTTTCGTATTGTTACAAATAACGTAGATATTCGAGGTGATCAAGTTGGACGCGTCACCCTGTACATGTATACGATATGTAATAGTTTATATAATGTATGTGTACATACATAAATTCCGAAAAAATGTGCGTATCGGTCTGCAGCCGAGCGATAGCCCGGAATAGCATGGGAAAAGGGAAAAGAAAAAAGAAAACGGAGTTAATCAGCGTGCGCTAATCAATCTAAGTCGACGACAACGGGATCCCAGGGATGAATAATTGCTCGCTCAGGGTCGGCGGAGAGCACGGTTGCTCGCGTTTCAACGAAATTCGCCCGGCGAAGCGAGGCGACGCGACGTGTCGTTTATCATTGATTTTATCTTGCTAAACGTAACCCCTTTTTACCGTGGAATATACAATTACCGTCACGCCTTCGGTGCTGCCCGGCTCGTTCCTCCGCCGCTAGAAGAGAAACGCCCGCCCTGCATGAATTTCACTTCCGCATCCGAGACCTCGGAAAACATCGCCGAGCACCGCTCTACCTCGAGGATCGAGGCTCGAACGATCGAGTCGGACAACGGGGGTGGTTCGACGATTCTTTTTTAGCCGCATTTGCCCACGTGGTCGAAGTG
The DNA here is from genome assembly GCA_028454225.1 of Lasioglossum leucozonium. Taxonomy (NCBI): domain Eukaryota; kingdom Metazoa; phylum Arthropoda; class Insecta; order Hymenoptera; family Halictidae; genus Lasioglossum; species Lasioglossum leucozonium. Next base: position 3,794,116 of record CM052211.1, on the reverse strand, counting down.
TTTTCTCAAGCATCTCCCCATCGCGATGACGTTAACGCTACGCTAACGTTACGTCGGTCACGTCAGTGAAGTTTGCATGCACACACCGTTTTACGCCTGCCACCGCGCGTTGTATCTGCGGCCAGAATCGAAATTCCTTTTGCCGGGTTAATGAAGGAGGTTCATCGGATAGCGGGACGCTTATTTTTAAAATGCTCGCGTTCGTTATCTCCGCAGACATTGTCCCGAGGATTTCGGGCATCTTCCAGACTCCACTTTACGAAATTGTGTCGGCACACAAAAATCTGCGCGAGCTCGGTCTATCATTTGCACTCGGAGCCATTTTAACTCGAAAATTGAACATTTCTACCAACATAGAATATAATTCCATTCTGTATTAGTTTTCTTCATTTTATGGATATGAAATTGATATAATACCTCGAATACTTAATTTTTGAGTAAGTGATTAGATACCAACTTATTTAATAGCGTATACAATATTTTTTTAATAATGATACAGCAGTTTTTAGTGGCGAGTCTGAGGTTTACACTACCTTTGCACTGAATGCGACAAAAATGTTTCTGCTTAGAAAAACGACGGAGGCTCCGTTTATTTAGATTTTGTGCATTTTGAAATTCAGCACAGAGAAATTTATCCGATCAACTGATCCGTGTAAGCAACTTCATATTTTTTAGTAATTGTAAAAGGAAAAATATGTTAGGGGGAACAGAGAGTAATATTGTTTTTCTACATTAAATTCAAACACATGAAACGACATTACTTTCCGGTCCCCCTAAGATATTTTTCCTTTTACAATAACTAAAAAATATGACGTCGTTTTACTCGTTTGAATTTAATGTGGAAAAACGACATTACTTTCCGGTCCCCCCTAAGATATTTTTCCTTTTACAATAACTAAAAAATATGACGTCGTTTTATTTGTTTGAATTTAATGTGGAAAAACGACATTACTTTCCGGTCTCCCTAATATATTTTTCCTTTAACAATTACTAAAAAATATGACGTTTGAATTTAATGTAGAAATTCAAACAAATAAAACAACATTAATTTCCGGTCTCCCTAGTATATTTTCCTTTAACAATAACTAAAAAATATGACGTCGTTCTATTTGTTTGAATTTAACGTAGAAAAGCGACGTTACTTTCCGATTCCCCTAATAACAGGGCTCATTTGACCGGCAGTGGTAGGTTTAGTGTTAAAGCACAAAGAGTCAGATTGAATAGTACATTATGTCGACGCGCACAATGCACGATAAGGCGTATCGGTGAAAATAAGAATGAAAATTGTGAACTGGAGCGTGGCCGCTCTGAGAAATTCAATGCAAGAAACCTTACGTACCGCCGGCTACGGTAAATTCAATTATTTTCATTTCTCCGCGGCATTTTCGTTCGACCGTGCCCATTCCCTTTTCGTCGAAACTCCGCGATCAAAAAATTAATTAATTATTGGGTTGAGTCCCGCGTGGAATTTTTTCTTACGTTAGACAGTCGGTGAAACTACGCGGCAGAGTTAATTGGGATGCTAGCTGGAAGCTTCTAGACGGGGCAATTGAAACACTTGACTACTATTGTCTGCATATAATCCGAGGCAGACGGATCTACTTGACTGACCTACTTGGCTGATGCGAAACTACTTAACCCCTTGGGCGAGAGACCACTTCGTCTTGTGCACAATAAGCGTATCGCGCGTGTCGATGATTTCAATAATAACCAGCAGGTGCGCGAAATCATTTAATCGCGAGAATTCGCGTTCGGGAGAGATTTATAATTACACCGAGCGGGGCTCTCGTTAGAAACGATAACTTCGAGTAACGAGTCACATCGACCGATTTACTCGTTTCATCCTCGATACGAGAAAGAAGAAACTTTCTATCGTAAAACTCGTTAAAATTAACGCGGCTTGACACTATTGCACAGAAATGTTCTCTCGATGTGCTCCAAAGTTTGCGACGAAGAAATCCCGGCCGGTCCGCCGAACAATAAAACAATTTTCCGCGAAAGGTATCCGCTTTCCGACTATTTTTAACGTCCACTGTTTAGCAACAGTAATTTCCTATCCCGCGTCTCGTAACGTAAATAGAGGGAACTGCGGAGGACTGCGAGCCGTTTGATCGGTTATCAAGATAGCCAAACTTTCCGTCAACTTCGCGGAGGCGAAGAAAGTTCAAGGCGGAGGAGCGTTCTACAACGCCAATTTCATAAAAACTTTCCGCGAGCCGGTAATAAACTCCGCGGGGCAACGAGGAAATGTTATTTTTCATATCGTTATAACGGACCGCGACGAAATTACAGCGCCTCTCGTAGCAATCGCGTAAACAAATGGATTTTATTGCCGAAGCTATCACGATGAAACTGAACAACGTACACTTTCACAACAATCGGCTTTCACTTTTCTTTTATTCGTCCACCCGAACAGCATCGCTTCTATATCGCGATAATACTCTTGGCAAGAAGTAAACGAACTCGTGCATGAATAGTATTGACAATATACATGTATACATATACAGGGTGAGGTATTTAAAACCGGAATAGGGTGATAAAGGGAATAAAGGGCTGATCGTCCGATGTTACTAGTGTTTTGATAGGTGAAGGCGTCAAGGAGATATGAAGATCAACTCTGTGTTTTATTAAATGGAACAGTATGTTTTTTCACTTGCATTCTGATAGAGTATTTCTGAAGGTCAACTGCTAGAGAAAACTGACTATCCAAAATTAATTGTTGACACATCGCTCTTGTAATTACTAATAAGGATCGCAGAACATAAATTTTCAATCGCCATGCACGCTTGTTTATATCCACTGTTACATGACAATTTAACACTAAGATTGGATATTACGAAACTGTATTCTATCCGGTAGTCAAACTACTAATAACATTCATTTTGCTGTCGATTTGTTTATGCTTCGAGACAGGTAAATGTAACAGTGAATTATTAGTAATTACAAGAGCGATATGTCGACAACTGCGGAAGACACTAAGAAGTGCTTTGAGATAATCATTTTTCCCTTGCCAATTGACCTTGAGTGACCTTGCATGACCTTCTCAATTGGTCATTTGTATTCGTCTTGAAAGACTTTATCAGAATGTAAGTAAAAAAACATATTGTTCCACTTAAAAATTATAGTTGACCCTCATATCTCCTTGACGCCTCCACCTATCAAAAACCAATAATATCGGATGATCAGCCGAATCGATAAGCGAGTTATTCAGGTGTCTTGTTTTAAACGCCTCACCCTGTATATACGAAAAAAAAGAAATAGTAACGAAATAAAATGCAAGCAACGAAGTATAAACTCCACAGGCAATCTCACCAACGAAAACATAAATCTAATGCCTTGTTTTTGCACGGGACGAAATTCTTTCGCTGTTTTACGCGGATTACGACTCGTTTTCTCGCGTTTCATTCTTCTGCATGGTCTTCGACACTTTCCCAGTGACACGATCTTACGTAAATTAAGATTTCCCTTTTAAAGCTAAGTGCTCGTGCCATTTACGAGTCGCGCCATATCGAGTGACGGTTTACAAAATTACAAGAAACGCATTCTGTTCTGCCGAGACTGGAAGCGAATGATTTATATCTTATTGTACAATGAGGAGACAATACTTTGCAAAAAGCACGTATACTTGAAGTGAATTTATTTAACCATCGGAATCGTACGTAGTGGAATACACTGCTGAACAACATTTTTATCCTTGTTAGCTAGCGTTCGGGATAATATTTTACACGTCACTGGCGTTACGTTGCACGTCCGCCATTTTCCGTCCTCGGGCTGTTTCTCGGAAGAAAGGGGACAGGTAATTTATCACTCCGTCAAACGACGTTTTTGAATCATACATACGTAAATCTTCGTTAATAAACGTAAGTTTATTTCAACCGTGTGACAGAAACTATGAATATCGTTGTACGGCAGAGGAATTATTTGAATTATTTACTGCCCGCCATTGTCTTCGATCAACCATCCGCGTTTGCACTATTCAAGGACGCCGGTTACACATAGGAAGACGAACACAAAACGTGTAGCATTCGATTTGCAAAATTGGCAGAAACCAAAACTTTCGATAGGACTGAACAGAAAATTCGTTCCGCTTTTTGCGCAAATAATTGCAAATAGGAAGACTTATCTCAGTTTGTCCATCATTTTTTCTATAAAAAAAACTGAAACAGTCTATTTTTATACAAATGGAATAATTCATTTAATTTGTTCATCGCATAGAAATGCTATGAAATAAACAATGTCGACTAAAAAGTGAAAAAAACAAAATTTTCATTATCTTCTGCACCCACGAATCGGAACGACCAAAATTCCGTTCAGTCTCGTCGAAGCGAAACGAGACACGCGGATCAAGGTAGAATTGCATGTGCTAATATTTAAATAATTTTTATTGAATATCATAGGTAATATGAATTAGCAAAGATCATACCCACAGCGGCATTTTGTTTTTTAAATAAAGAACAATACTGCTCACAAAACACTGATCATATATACCTGTACACATTCTGTATGGCCTACGGCTCTCATTCTCATCCTCTTTCATCCCCCCCACCCCACCCCCTTGTACACCCACCCACACACAAACACACACTCTGCCTCCACTCTCTCACTCATTAAACGTCGGCAAAATCGTCTAATTAACACTTTATATGGTACCTTAGAGAGCACGCGCATTCGTGTATACGTACACCGGCCACGCAAATATCCGCGAACAGACACGCACAAACAGACACATACACACAGACACGCATTACAAACCACAGCTGCACGCGTATGCACCTAGAAGTTACACCTATAACGTGATTGTACCTAATAAGCATGAACTTTCCGCGAGGTGCGCCCTCGATTCCGATTACGATTATAAATACATCCTGGAAACCATGGGTCCTCTACTTTCGTTAAGCTGCTCCAAAGGTAATTTACAAATAGGGAGCGAAAAGCTTCCGAATGACAACCGTTCCGAACGGTTAGAAACAGTTGTCGGAACCTTTTCGCTCCCTGTTCAGAACCCGGCCCGGGCCAAAGCTGTCCACGCGACCTTCGACCCGTGGACGGGTTCCGAGCCCGCGGGAACTGGTTCCGCCCGACACGCAGAAGACTCCAGTATTTGTTCAGTGCATCCCCGTGCGCCACGGCAGCCTTCTATCGTGAGAACAATGGGCTGATCATCGTAAAGACAGGCGCCAGGTTGTGCTCCACCGCACAGATAGCCGTCGTCGAATGATCAGTGGCAGTGAAACTCTACAGATCCTACGGAGCAAACGTCGCCTTCGTAAAACTCTTTAACAGACGGGAGACTTTTGTTCCACTTGTTTATGTACAAAACCGAAATTCGCAACAGCTCAATAATAATATCGTGGGGCTGGCTGGACCGCGGATGCTTCTCTTTTTTTTGTACAGCTCTGGAATTAATATGTTCATCGCTAAGTCTCGTTAATTGAGCTAATCAAACGATGAAGACGGGGAAATAAAGGCAGCGGTCTCGGCTGGATCGTCGCTCTCTAAAGGAGTCGCCTAGCGTTGCGATTTCTAATTTGTAATCTAAGTTCCAAGGGTGAAAAGATTGTATTCCTTCCACGATGAACGCGATGCGCGAAGATTGTTACATTCTTGAGGGTTTGGATTGAAAGTGGGTGCTTAAAACAGCAAAAATTCCACGTTTCAACGTTCTCGAAAATGCTCCTATTACAAATACATTTGGCGCAAAGAGAAAAAAAGAAGGAACAGTTAATCAAACAGGGTAAAAGCATGAATGAACACAAATAATTTCGAACATGGAAAGATCGTTCGTTCATCGCTCAACGCGGTGAATAAAATGACTCTCGGTCGGCAACGAGCTACATCGTGTGAACTACGTCAGCGGAAACAAGAGGTTCTGCTAAACTCGATTACAGTTTTCTTTTTTTTTTGTTCAACATGAAAGATTTTTGTACGAGCAACGAGCGGTGTGTTTCAAGGTACCGGCAGCCCAGCAACAACTAATACAAGTATACACTGCGATCGGTGTGAACGTTAAAGTATCGTCGCTAAGTATCGGGAACCCTAACTGCCGATAATCACTCGCTGCAGACAAACGTACTCGCATAAAGTGTGCGCGCACTTGCAAGCAAGCAAGCGAGCAAGTTCTTGGACAAAGTAACCGAAGCCAAACACTTTACGCAACGTGATTGATATAAACGCGGCCGTTCGTTTCTTCAACACTGTTCCAAAACCGAGAATACTGTTTCTAGAAACCGGTGGCAAGTGTCCACAGAGCAACCATGGCAGTACACGAAGAGTACACCTTCAGGGAGGGAGAGGGGAGAGGGGGCCGAGTCTACTTTCATTCAGGAAAGGAACTCCTATCAGGGGTCCAAGTCGGATTACTATACACTTTGCTTATCCCGTTAGAAATCTTAAATATATCTTGGTAAGGCAGTGCCAGCACGGTGGTACATGTACGGTGGTGGGGGCGGTCCAGAGAAGTGCCTCTGATGCTGATGGGGTAGCGAGGACCTGTGAGAGCCCATTGTGCCGCTGGATGGCGATACGTGCTGAAGAAGATGGGATGTCCCATCGCCGAGATCCAGCTCCAGCTCCTGTTCCTCGATCAGCTGCAAAGCTCCGAACGACGCTGTCGCCATTGCTACATCCGGCATCACGCCCGACAACTGTCCGTCGCTGCAGGAATTGCTCTCCTGTTGCTGGAACAAACGGCAGAGTTTTTCAATGAGACAGAAGCCCCTCTCTCTACGGGCAACAAAAAATTTTATTTAATAATAATTTGTATATTAAGTTTTATTAGTTAGAAGTTGTAATTTTGTGAATTTTAATATAAATTTATAGAGGGAATTTATGATTTTATAATCATTTTTACATAGAGGGATTTGTAATTTTAGTATGCATGTAAGTAGTCGGTTCGCTTAACCGGCAAATTTATTTATGTAAATCATGCTCGGTACCAGCGGCTGCTCACGTATAAACACTGCGGAACTGCAGCACCCCCTATTTCCACTTGATATCGTCTGTAAGATTTAATATAATGAGTCCTCTTCTCTTTAATTCTTTCTTTATACTTGTACGATATACAGGTGGTACAAGGGAAAATGGGGGTGATTCTACGTGAAAAAATAAGTCGAAAATATAGAATAAAATATTTTCATTTGATACTTCGTTTTCGAAAAAATCGAGTTTGGAAATGCAGGGAATTCGCGTGTTATTCGATAGGATTCGTCTGGTGCGTCTGATCATGGCCGGCCTATTTTACTTCCTGCGTATACCAAAGCACGCGAACCTGAAGAACCTTTAAACTCGATTTTCTCGAAAACGAGGTCTCAAGTGAAAAAATTCTATTTTATATTTTCCACTTATCTTTTGACATAGAATCAACCTCTATCCGGTTGTACACCGCCAGTTACCGAGCATCCTGTATAATCCTTAAGCTTAACGTCAGTAGCCATCCCCCTTTTGCACAATTTTAAAACAGAGGCTTATTTTCTGGAGCAGCACCCCCGCTAATTTTACCCACGAGCAGCCACTGCACTCCGTTACAAAGTTGCATATTATCTTGTCATCCGTTAAACGAGAAATCTCGTAGCTTGTATCTTACTCGATCCCAGCGGTACGAAACTCGAAAGGCAAGCGTATTCCTCGATAAAGGAGAAAGGGATTTAATTAAAAGTTACTATACTACCAAACAGAAATTTCTATGTTCATCGGCACGGGAATATAACGAGAAGAGCGGCGATGGAAATAAATTCGATCAGCCGTGAAGTTTACTCTCGCGGACCGAAGATTCATTCGTATAGTGCAGTGGTCTCCAAAATTGGTCAATTTAATTAAAAATTATTTCGCGAAACCCGGGGTAGTAAACAACAGAATATTCACGATCTATGTCAGTGTTTCTCAACCTTTTTTGGTTGACGGTCCGCTAAAAATATCTGGAATTATTTGCGGCACATCTGAATATAAAAAATGGAAAAGTTGTATGCTAGAAAAAAAAGCGAAACAATTTACAAAATTTATTCGATGAGCCTGTTTTCTTGGACAAATTAAATCGAAACGCGGGAAAACTAAATAAGAAAAAAATTTCTAGTAATCATTGAGGTAATTACAGATAGTATATCAAAGTTAAAAAACAATTCTAATTATTTCTCAAAAACCCTTGCGGCACATTTCGCAATCTCTCGTGGCGCACAGGTTGAGAAACACTGACCTAGGTAGTACATATAGAGAAAGATGTTTTAATATTCCTCTATTATATCATAGTAAAAGTTTAAAAAAGTATTATTTCGAATATTTTACGTATGTTCACGTTGACCGTTTGGGACACTTTGCGAAAAGTGGAGCACAGTTTGAAGAACGCAGCTGTTGGCGAGGTAAAGTAAGATGAAATGTCAATTTCGGTTTGTTGTCGAAGTCGTATTTTTCTCGATACTCCCGATGCCGCTGTACCGCGATAAACGTGGCGACAATAACCTGACATTTATCGATTCCAAGGGAAGAAAAGAAACGCTGTCGAGAGAGGTTGTGCCGAAGAACGCAACGCGATAAGAACGACGTGAAGTAAAACATTTTGTCAAAGACGTAGGGCAAAGATAGTTCGTCCGAACGTTACTTTTCGTTTCGTTATTTTCATTGTATTCGGATGTTCTTCGACACGGAAGCGAAGAATATTCTATCGGGAATGATCTTCAATTAATCCAGGCGAAACCCGGGCCAAAACAATTTCCTTTGGCAAACAATGATTTTCCCGGCGTCTCACGGAACGATACTCGCAGCAAAAAAGCGAGCCAATCTGCTGTGGGCGAGGCGGGAAGATCTCCGCCGCTGAGATAATGGAAACGAATGGCCCCCTCGCAATTTTCTCGTAATTTCGAATCGGTTCTCCTCGGACCATCCCGGAATTAAGGTGTCCAATTAACGGGAACGGCCGTTCCCCGTTTCTTACCTCGGCGAGAAGCCTGCAGCTCTCACCCTCGGTGACTATGGCTGGAAGCTCGTGTCTGTGCGCGCAGGACGACGCCGGTCGCGGGAATGTCATGTTCCTGCCATAACACAACGGCGGTGCTGTCCTCGCGTTGATTCCCATCCCAGGCGAATCCATATCCTCAATGTCAGTCAGTCTCTCGTTTTGCTCCTTCACGTTGTACGCGGCCGTGTTCTGCGAAACAGAATATAGAACCGACTACCATTATCGGCTTTTTCTTCTTCAGTCGCCGCGCAGCGACGACGATCGATGATCGATCGCATCTGTCGCGAACCACTTGAAACGGCCAAACTCTTTTCCTCGCTTTTCATTGTTATTCATTCATAATCATACAATTTACAATATTTATAGTCATATTCAAATTAGTGGAATTAAATAAAATCCTATTTTTAATAGGAACAACCTTTGCAGATGAGAGAAACAAAAATAATTTCTCCACTTTATGGAAAAATTTTGAATCGTGGATATGTTTAGAGGGATAGCTATTTTATATGTTGTCATATGTGGAACAAATTTCTCTCTCTCTCGCTGATTTTGAAACGTCCAAGTTAAAATCGTACGAAATTCCATCGAATTTTGTATTCCAGAATTTTTTTTAATTTTCATAAGCTATAAATGCATAAATCTCCAACGAATCAGTCCGGACGAGAGCAAGCAACGTTCCAGGACACAAAAACGAAAGTTCAAAGAAGCCCGAGACGTATATTCTGGGGATAAACAACCGGATATGTCACACACAATTCTATCCTCAACGAAAACGTACGCTGTAGTCCGCGTAGGACAGCGACAAGAGAGAATACCTTTTAACATTTTCTGCGACCTTTAGCGTAACAGTATACGCACGAATAAAAGCATCGTTACGACTCTCGCGAGGAGTAACACACACGAGGAGACGGTGCTGCGTTTTCGATTAAACAGTATCGAAGTTATAAAGGATCAGCGTTTGTCGTCCGAATACGATGGGACTTTCTTATTTCACGTATTTTTCTTATTAACACTAGAACTACCAAGGGGGTCAAAATGACTTGTGTGGCATTTCTTATAATTATAACTCATTTTAGATACATTTTGTTTCTTAAAATTTTGTATGACTTTTTCTAAGATATGCAAATAATTAATTCTCTAAAACAGTTTTCTTTTTTTTATCTTTTTGGTGTAAAATTTTATGCAGTATACAGTATTTATGCAGAACTACGTCGGTAGTAGTGTTAAAATTACACTAAACTCGATATGCGTTCACATACGGTTCTGGCAGAGCTAATCAGCCCGCGGGGACCTGTTCGGACCTGTCCGGACCTGTCCGGGCGACCGAAGCGCGATAGTGGGGGTAGCCTAGTGTGCGTCATCGGCTCTCGGAGAGCCAGTTGCCCGGGCTTGGTTTAATTGGCGGTACGCAGTAAAATTTTTGCGGCGCAATCGGCGAGGTCGCGATAAAAAAATAGTTGAACATTTGAAGAAATTGAATTGTTAAAAATATATTCACATGGAAATTTCCATTCGAAGTTCCAGTTTCGTTGAAGTAGAATAATTGTTACTATTTCGTCATTAACAATCGGCAACGCTACAAGGTTCGTAAGCATAGATAGCCTCTTCGAATGGGAATTCGAAGTGATTACGAAAATCATCGACGCGACGACACGCGCGTGGACAACACCTTTGCCGAAATAGCTGGTCCATTGAGGACAAAGCTGGCCGCGTTCGGGACAGAACACCGCGACAAACTGTAATCCTAACGAGACGACACGACCCAACACCCTTCGAGCCGGAAGCTAAACTCCTGGTACTTAACAAACTCCGGTAACTGGACGTACGTCGCTAGAGAGAAGAGCGTACACCCACCACTGGTATTCATTAACCTAAAGGTTCAAGGTATTTAGCGAGGCTCAGAATTACATCTAGACTGCTTATTTCACGTATTCAGGCCATCTGTAACGTCATACTCGCGCAGAAATATCTGTAGGATTTTAATGCAGTTGTACCAAGCGTTTTTATATGTACGTTACGTTTATCTTGAATTAAATTCACAAACATGCAGTTTTGTCGATATATTCAGAGGGAATTAACGGAAAATGTTGTTTTGTTGATTTTTCAGATATTTTTCTACAGTTTTACACTGGTTAAATATCGAAGTTTAATGCCAAACAGTGCCTGTGTGATATTCAAGCTTAATTTTTCCGGCGTAGAAACGAGAATTATGAGAAAATGTTATTTCATCGTTTACTTCACGTCGATGAATGAAATTATGATATTTTTTCGCCTTTTCCCTTTTTGCTATCCGTTTGAAATTGTTTAGATTGCGTAGAACTACCGCGGGCGTTCGTTCGTAGTTGTAAGGAAGTTTACACGCCCACGGTTAACAAACCGACTCTGTTTTATGTGCAACGTGCAATCTGACGTTTTTGTTCTCTGCGATGGAACTCAATATTGTATAGTAGAATCTCTAGAATCCCATTATCCGAATATCTAGTTATCCGCGCGCTGTTCTATCCTCGTGACCTTTGCCCTTTTTTTTCTTTTTCATACGGAATCGAACATGTCACGAGCTGAACTCTGACGTAAACGCTCGTGTTAACGTCGACGTTCCATCTCATCTTCCGCGGTTATGACGGCATACCGGAATCTCGCGAATTCGAAATAGCATAAATGCCTCGAATATGCACGATCTGATAATATATCTGGCTTGAGACGACCGCTGAAGTGCTCGCGTAACTTCCATCATTGTTTTATCACGATGTTGTAAAGTCAAAAGTCGTCCAATAATTAAAAAACGGGAGATTTCAGCTTCGAACGGCGGAGGTTGGGTCTCTGGTGACCTGGGGTATCAAAAGCCCATTTCGCAGTCACACAAGTGCCTCCGAATACAGGTAAAATTTTAATTTTCCAAAAAATGAAGGTCATTTCAAGGTCGTGTTATTACACATATCTGAATGTATTTTTCGATCAGTTACACGTTGCAATAAAAAAAATGTAGTTATGTGCCTTGATAACTCCGCAAAAAATGACCTTCGGAAAAAAATATTCTCGCCAGATATTTGATCCATCGATACCGTGCACGTTACGTAACAAATATTTTCTGCATCACAGTAACTTAAAGAGATATTTAGGTGGCCTTGCTTGAACGGACCGCCCTGTATTTATTTAAAAAATTGTTGAGTGAACATCGAACAAAAATGACCGTAAGAAATTAAAATGGCACTGACAAAAGTTTTTTTTTTTAAACCTACCTTTGCGCTAAAAGCGATAAAAATGTATCAGCTCAGAAAACTGACAAGACTTTATTCAGATTTTGTGCATTTTTTAACACAATGTATGCTTGTAATATTCCACGTATGCAACTTCATATTTTTCCTCATTAAAGTATCCTCATTAAAATATTCGGACCCCTCATTAAAGGCGTCCGAATATTAATGGGAGTCACTGAGCTTCTTGAAGAACTGGGTCTCTCGGGTCCGATAAATTTCGCCTACTCGCGACGAATACTGAGCAGGTTGCACGGTAGCCTAACTCGCGAGCGTATCGTTCCCATCTCTACGCGGACAGTCGAGTTCCACGGCGGCGGGGTCGGCGGCGGAGGCGGCAGCGTGGGAGTGTAGCTGCATCCCTTCGAATCGGGCCCGTGACGCGTATCGTTCGGCCTGAAATCCGTATCGGAGCTGAAAGATGGAGATACCATCAATGAGCGTCGAAAAGAGGGAGAATAGGGGTCAAAGTCAAACGGTAACGAAGCTCCGCTCAGTTGTCACGGCTTCGCTGCGCCAGGCAGCCGCGTCGAGTGCATTCGACGGCTCTCTTCTCTTTTGCGATTACGTTCGCGATTGTCCGAAACGCCTCGCAAACCGCCGCAACAGGTATTCCTCCGAACGATCCGACCGATTAACGCGCTCGATTCCGAAATAATCGCCGCACGATTCACCCTTTAGCGGGGAGGGGGCTCTCGAGTTCTCGGTGTAATATACCTAGAAACGTAAGTGCTCTTCACGCATTTTGTTCATCGATAACCATCCGCAATACGGAAATGAACTTTTACTCGCGACAGATAACATTTTCAAGCTATTGGAACGTATTTTTTCCTGCATTAGTTTGTTCATTGCACAGGTGTCGCAAATATTTCGTCGAAAATAGTTTCGATCGTTTCGACCCTGTTACACGGTGGAAGTTGAGCCACGCTCGATCGAACGCGATTCCGATTTGAATCGCGAAACCGATTTCACGCTGTTCCACGAAACGAACGAGTTATTCGTGTGTTTATTTCTTTTATTATCGCCGCTGCAGTTGTGCCTCTCGTTTACTCGGCCATTTACTGTATTTAGAGTGAGGCTTAAATAGAATTACTGGATGCCCTCGTAGATGATTATCATTGGTAAGATGATAGCAGTTTTTCTTACCGGTCGTTCTGGTGAATTTTTACGTTCCTACTGCCGTAATGTTTCTTTTTAATGAAACGTCGACTGAGGAGAAAATAGAATTTTACTGATAAACACAGATCTCCCCTGATAATGTAATTTTCAACGCGTACTTACCGGTTTATTATACAGATTAAGAGGTGATTCTACATGTAAAAATGAGTCGAAAAAAAAAGAATAAAATTTTTCCCAGAGAATCTTCGTTTTCGAGAAAATCAACTTTGAAAATGCTGAAAATACACGTGCTATTGATAGGAATCGTTTGACGATTGTCTGATCATGACCGACCTATTTTACTTCCTTCGTATACTAGAGATTTTCTCGAAAACGAAGACTCGCAGGAAAAAATTTTATCCTTTTTGTTGACTCATTTTTACATGTAGAATGACCTCCTAATCGGTTGACCATGAGTTGCGGAACATTTATAATAAATATGTGAAGAAGATATTTACTGTCGAATAATTGAGATTCGCGAACGGATCAGTTCACAACCGAATTTACAATTAGCTGAAACATTCCGCCACTTTTTCGACATTCGAATAAGTTAAACGTATAGAGAACTTTTTTTTTCATTCTCCCACTAGAAATTTCATCGATATATTCTACACTCGAAAATGTAGATTGGAGCCCATTTAAATTCGTGCAAATTCGATCCAGAGTGTCCGAATATCCCCCGATATTTTCATCACGGTTTTATTGACATTCTAATGTTTTCTCGCGCGCGCACGGTCTTCTGACATTTCGGAGTTATCAAATTTTTCGTATGCTGCGAGTGCGAATGGAAAAAGTCAATCTGTGGGAGAACCAATCTGGAAAACGTAGAATATTTTTGTTTCGCACTGTTAACGGTCCGTTTTTATTTTTTCTTCTCTCTTTTTTTGAATCGTCTACTCGAGAGAGTTCATTCTCATTTTTCCATTCGAAATAGTTGATAAAACACGTCGATCATTTTTTACTTATATTCAATTTAGAATATCCTCGGACAATGATGAAACAAGATCGAGTCGATAAAAAATGAAACATTTCGATCGATAAAACAGTAACAAATCTTTCGGATACATACTTTGAACATTGGCCAGTTAGTATGGTACGTCCTGTACAGACAGATTCATTCTCGAGGGTTACGGAGTACGTGTCCACTCGAGGATAGTCCTTGATAGTAATTGTTGAATGTAATTCTCCACAGTAATTATGCTCGAGCCAAAGCAGAGTAACCAACACGTGAACTACAACATCATCAAATTCTAATCTTCAGATTACATTATAATTATTTCTATTTTTAATCCGTTTTTGATAGAATATTTTTAAAACTGTACTCCTCAGATTACATTATGATTATTTCCATTTTTAATCTGCTTTTGTTAGAATATTTTTAAAACTCTAATTTTCAGATTACATTGTAATTATTTCTATTTTTAATCCTTTTTTGATAGAATATTTTTAAAACTCTAATCCTTCGATTACATTATGATTATTCCTATTTTTAATCTGTTTGTGATAGAATATTTTTAAAACTGTACTCCTCAGATTATATTATGATTATTTCTATTTTTAATCCGTTTTTGATAGAATATTTTTGAAACTCTAATCCTTAGATTACATTATGATTGTTTCTATTTTTAATCCATTTTTGATAGAATATTTCTAAAACTCGAATCCTCAGATTACATTATGATTATTTGTATCCTTAATCCTTTTTTGATAGAATATTTTTAAAACTCTAATTCTCAGATTACATTATGATTATTTCCATTTTTAATCTGCTTTTGTTAGAATATTTTTAAAACTCTAATCCTCAGATCACGTTATAATTATTTCTATTTTTAAAATTGCGAACGTAGGCCCACAGAAAAATGTGGCAAGCAACTTTTATAATGTTCCATACAATTCCACTTTTCTCCAAATTTTTTCCTCGGACAGCAGACTGATCGTAATCCACTATGATCGTCGTTTCAAAATCGTCCGAATATTCCCGTGATTCTCTGTGTTTATGACGGTAACACGTTTCTGAGTTCATACATAATTTCATTTCCTAGTGAAGTATGATAATGTGCGTAGTCGGCGTCGTAAGCGTGCGTTCATTGACGCAGCAGAATCTATGCTGGCTCGCGTAATAGTACGCGCGCTCGCGTTCGCGCTCGGCTAATTGCAAAATTAACGAGATTGGTAACTGATCGATTGGAAAACTACCGGCGTATTATGTATATACCACTTCTGTGTGTGCACTATGATGCCGGAAAGGTTCCGGCATTTTCGTCGGTGACCATGCGGACTGCCTACTCTCGCGGAAACCTTCGTCATCTGTCGCGACGCCTTTACCACATGCAAATGATGATTAATGTTAGTTTTCAACGTGCGAGCTGTTTACCGTAGAACCGCCTCGGGCAGTAACGAGATAGTTTTCCTTGTTGGCGCACGTGTGACCGTTCACAGAATTCCCATGGAAGAATGTCTCCGGAAGAAGACATTGTTTTGTCGAATCGGACTCGCACGTGATAGAAATTACGATAGAAAATATCTGGTAATCAATTAATCAATTCAAGACGATGAATCGGACGCGTACAATCGATTCCAGCTGTTTATGTTATTTATTTTCTTTTATTTCTCCTGGTCATTCGTTTTGGGCGTCCTAGCAATTCCTCGAGATATTTGCCGCGAGCAACTGGCAATCACGCGATGCGATCGAGAGACGCGTATCAATAAATTATATAACAAATTGTTTAAAATGACACACATCGCCGCACATGGTACAATTGCGATACCTTTTGCTAGACTCAATCCACATTTACGGTTTGCGGAAGATATTCGCTATCAGTGATCAAACATTTGCACTCTGTGGAAACTAGGCTTCGAGACGGCGAAATGGTTTCATTGTTTGCATTATGTAAGACCTGAAACGACGAAACTTACAATAACTTGTTTGCACGGTGAGTGATCGCGCAAACGCAATTCCCGAATTGTTTGTTTAAAGATTCGCCTTTTTCTTTTTTAGTAGTGGCGGTAGGAAGAGGTGGATCATTTGTAGAAAATGTATCGTAAATTTTAAGAAATGTTTTTGTTGAGAACAAAATATTCTCAAACTTGTGTGTACTGCTTGTATTTTGCGGATGTACAATAATGATTCGGAATGATTCATTCGCGGATTCGATTGTCAATTACCGTTACTTGATTTAGAATAATTTAGATAATAATATCGATGGTGCAATGAGAATTTAATGGTCGGACAAACGCGCAGAATCGGAGCAGCAAATCGAACGTGAAATAAATGAAACAGTTCGATAAATGGTATTGGATTGGCGTTGTTTCGGTGGACTATTGTAAAGTCGCTGTCTGAAACAATCGGAAACGAACGAAAGTAGAATTATGCAACTGGCGAATGGCTTTAATTAACTCGTTGACTGTCATGGCGAAGACAGTGGCGCCGCGATGGTGATCGATGACTGACGCTGGAGTAGTTGATCGAGATGAAAAAATGTTTATTAACGCGGTGACCTTTAGTAACGCTGTACAGGCTGTTCGCATAATCGTATAAGGGTGCTCGAATAATAATTTCACCATTACAGGCTGTTCTAGTTTCACGAAAATTAATTTCACAAAAAAAAAAAACGGTTCTTTGTCGGAAATAAGATGAAAATATATTCCAGCATTTTTAAAAACATTTACCATAAACGCGTACAGGCGCTCATCAGTCCAGTCACAAATAACTGACCGCAGGCATTGAAAAATTACTGAACGCGCATGACCTGGCAATAACGATGAGAACGATTAGCTGGAATATTAATTATCAAGTTCACCTCAGAATGTGAATCGAACAAATGTCAATTATTAAACATTCTACACGAATACTCGTACGGATATTATTCTTTCGTAACGTAACGTCGTCGTGTGTTCTCCGATTCATGAACAAGGTGCAGAAAATTATCTCTAGCAATAATAATCTCTCTAATTCGACTGCAATTGGCTGTTCAACTACAGTGAGTCAGAACCGCGTTCTTGCGATTAGTCCCAGTTTGAGAAAGAAATGAAAAATACAAACTAGTCACCGAAACAGATACGAATAATTTACACGGCATTGAGAAACGTTGACGAACGATACGTCAATTCTGCGAGCACATAACTCAACAAATTGTGAAAGAAAAAAGAACAAAATTATCAACGAAACAGATACGAAACAATTTACACGAAATTTGCATTACCAAACATTGACGAACAATACGTTAACTCCGCGAGCGTATAATCCGACAAAATGTGAAAGAAAAAAGAACAAAATTATCACCGAAACAGATACGAAACAATTTACGCGAAATTTGCATTGGGAAACATTGACAAACAACACATTAAGTCTACGTGCGCATAACTCCACGAATTTTCCATCAACCGAAAGCAATGCTAACGGTGCCGTTTTTCCAATCCAATTGGAATCTCTCGGAACCGGAGAAACTCTGCCAGACATTGTTCTCGATCAGGATCTAGGCGCAGGAAATCGATCTTCATACCGCGAAGACTGTATGTCTTCGTAAAAGATCATATCACCGTAAAAAAGATGAACAGAGAGAGAGAGAGAGAGAGAGAGCAACGAATAGCAATAAATCATCCTACAATGTATTAGGTCGTTCGTAAAGTAATTTCGTTCAAGTCATATAATTTCTGCTAATAAAAAACAGAAATTCTACGAGCATGGAATCTTTAACACTAAACCCACCACGGTCAAAAGTCCGGCATTTATTATTGCAATTATTGAAAGTATAAAAATTCATTTGTGGGAAACAATGGAATCGATTTCTCCTTCTCTAAGCAGCTATTTTACATTGAAAATTATAAGTTTTTATAAGTCAACGTTTACCGATACTTTTAATGCTCGGCAGGTTTAGCGTTAATTTGCCTGATAAAACCCAAAAGATCGTAGAACAAAATTATAAAACTTCTTCTAAATAGTAAAAAAATTTGCTTTCATTTTCCCTTGAGGAGTTTGCAAGTCCGGCAATTATTATTGCAATTATTGAAAGTATAAAAATTCATTTGTGGGAAACAATGGAATCGATTTCTCCTTCTCCAAGCAGCTATTTTACATTGAAAATTATAAATTTTTATAAGTCAACGTTTACCAATACTTTTAATGTTCGGCAGGTTTAGCGTTAATTTGCCTGAAAAATCCCAAAAGATTGTAGAACAAAATTATAAAACTTCTTCTAAATAGTAAAAAAAATTTCCTTTGAGGAGTTTGCAGAATAACTCTCCGAACAACCCGGTAGAATTCCTTCGAAAGTAGAAGTTTTACCTCGTTTAATAGAGCCGACTGCAATCAGGAAACAACGGCCGCGACGATAACGAACGAAAGCAATAAACGACCTGAATCGTGGACAATAACGAGGACCCGTGATTAATTAAACCGCTCCGTCACTCGGAAAACAATGGAGATAACTGTGGGGGGGACTTCTTATTTCCCGTAATCTGTGTCTAAACGTAGACACTTGACCCGGTATCATCTGTCGCGATAAAACTGTCGCTTTTCCGCGACTATACCAAACGGAACGACTCGGGGAACAGAAGACTATCAATCAGAGCCCGCAAAAAGCCTCGGTCGTGCTTCTAGTTTCCAATACTTTCTCTTGATTTAATGGCTTCATAATTGGCGAATCGCGACCGGAGAAAGAAAGCCAGCCTAATCGGTTCTCGCTCCGGTCGTTATACACGGTGGGTCGTTTTGAGGGGGTCTTCTGGTTTGCCGTTCTCAAAAATCGATTTTTTTCGTCGTCCGAATTTTAACCGTTCGGAGCTATTTCAACTCGAAAGTTCAACGTTTCTTCCGATCCAGAACAATTCCATTCTGTGTGTGATTATTTTTTTCATTTTTTCGATATGAAATTTATACGGGGTGTCCCAAAATTCCTTCAACTCCCAGAAATAGTAAGTTCCTGATTTGAAGCAACATTTTCAAACATTTTCGATTTATTGACAAAAAACGCGGACCAATCGGAGCGCGGCTGCAACGGACAGACTCTGGCTCGTAATAATAATTATAAATAAATTAATAATAATTGCTGAACGAAGCCGCGGCGGCCATTTTTGCAAAGGAAAATGTTGCGAATCAGGAACCTACCATTTCCGGGAGCTGAAGAAATTTTGGGACACCCTGTATGATACCTCGCAGAAGTATTAACCATTGCGAAATTCGATATTTTTAATTTTTTAAATTTTGTATTCGTTTGTGATATTTACTCGTACAATATTTGAATGTTTAGTAAACGATTAGATAGCACTGTATTTAATAATGAAAACAATACTGTGAATAATGGTGGAGCAATTTTTATTGGCGAATCCGAGTCACCACTCGAGTATAGTGCAAATATAATGGAAAATATCTCTTCAGCGATGTCTGATCTCTTTACGAAAAACTTCTAGACAAATGGCTCGTGCGTTTTTGATAGGCCGATCGACACACCCTGTATATACAAAGCATCGGTGAATTTTTTCCTATTATTCTCTTCCGGTGTTTCGTCAGAAACATTCCGCTTATTATACGATAAATTGGCGCGTATCAAATCTGCCTTTTCCTTCGCACGAAATTCATTCACACGGTCTGACGATCAAAGTTCCCGTTTATGCAATTCCATGTTCGCTAGTTTGCAATTCAGAGTTGGAGAATAACAACGTATTTGCTCTAGCGAAGTAACGAAAAAAGAAAAGGTAGAGAGAAGAGATCGAAAATGGAAACAAAATTGAGAAAAAGGAAATGGAACGGGCATTGAGGGAAATAGTATAAAAGAAGTGGGATGGGAATGTAACGAAAATAACGAAGAAGAAAATGAGAGACAACAAGATGGATGAAAAATGGAAAGAAAATAAAAATACAATAATAAATAGCGATAGGACAAAGAAAATAGTTTGATAAAAATTAACATTGAATGAATCGTTCGAGTGTAAAATTGTTTAACAGGCCATGTGGAAAGCCAGTTATAAAATTCATGAAAAACGCCATCCTTGAATTAAATGCCAGTAGGAATAGTAACAATTGTTCGATCAGAATTTTCATTGCATAAATTAGTCCATTTAGAAAATTAGTAAAGAATGGCAGCTTCCATAAAATTCCTATTGTATAAGTAAGAAAGAAAGTTTCGTAAAAATTGAATAAATTAAAGGTTGAATAAATCATTGGTAAATTTTAAACGCCCATAAATTAGTACGATAAAAACGATTCGGTAAAAGTTACAATTGACCGTATTATGCTAAATAAATGTTTACAGTCGGATGAATCACTTCATTTTAACAATTCATGAAAAGTGGTACCTCGAATAAAACGTCCATAAATTAATACGATAAAAACGATTCGGTAAAAGTTGCAATTGACCGAATTATCCGAAATAAACGGTTGCAGTCGGGAGATAAGTCAACTCACGATGATTAGCTTAAACGGAAAACGATTAATAAAATATTCCAACATCCGATATCAAATAATCTATGACGACAGTATAAAACATTAACCGTGCGTCGGCAAAACTTCCCGCCACCAGTGCGACACTTATCGCGTTACGTTAGATTCCTTGATGCGCTGCGCAAACTATAAATAGAGTCCGCTTCGGCGCGGCCTTAATGGCGTCCAAACGACCGCATGTTTAACAGTGTTTTTTCAACATTTGCCGTGGTCGCGTTTCGCCGTTCGGTTTCCGCGAGATATTCGGGTCGTTGAGAGCAATCGGCGCGCGTACGAGAATTTTTCGATTTCCCGAAGACCGTCGCGAGGAGCAGCAGGTACGCCACTGTTTTCTCTACTAAACCGTCCGCGAACGTTTTCTAATCGATTCCGACATGTTGATTAATGAATTCACCGACTCTTGCGAATCACTCGAAATGACTAGACAAATTCGACTGCAGAGACTGGATACGTCGATTCGACGAGAAACGAGACTCGCGACGGTTTTAGTCGACAGTTCGAGCGCCATTTTATCGCGTATTTGAAAATTAATTTTTCCCGCGCGGTTCATTTAAACGTTAATCGGACAGACACGTTCGTTCGTTTGACAGTTCTCTGCTCGTCGACGTCCACATTTGCTGCGCGTTGAGTGCCATTTTCCCACAAATGGGAATCACCCGATCGAAATCTGCACAGTGTCAGCTCGTGTACACACATTCGTTTACCGATTCGAAAATGCGTTCGTTCGTTTGTGTGTTCGTTAAACAGAATTTTAAATTGCATCGTCGCTCGTCGACGTCCACGACGCGAGCGCCATTCACCCACGAACGGGAATTCGAGCATGAGCATAAATGTCTGCGCAACGTTTATTCGTCCGCGTAAAGAGTTCGTCGAACGTTTTATGTGTAAATCGCGCACGATCGTTCCCGCGATCGTCTAACAGTCCGTCGCCTCCTCGCTGCGAGCACACCGGTATTAAGTATTAATTAAAAACCGTGACGTATGACGCAACCAACTTTCACAATTGTCGGCACCCATGCACTGACCCAAAGAAGTTGGGTAAGCAAGTTAATTAGGCAAGAACTGTACCACGAATGCTCGGCTATGCTCGTGCACTCGGTTGTTCGAATGCATGGAATAAATTCAAGCATATCCACCGAGGAAACTGTATTCGTTTCTATCCTCCGAATAAGCATCGTTCTCGAGCCAATGCACGCATTCGGTTTCGAAATTCTCGGAATTTCGGAAAGAAGTTTCCACGCGGGCATGATCACTCTGTTCAAAGTTGCGAACAGTTTTGATGACAGCGAAACAATTGCCGCGTACGACGATCGCTGCGGTCCTCTCCCGAAGGGAGGTGAAAAAAGATTTTCAATCTGCGTGTGCGGACTTTTTCGGGTAAACAAACAACACCGCGAAGTAGAGCAGAAACAGTGAAAAACTGTTCGGCGAGTTTTATGGATAAATTGGATCACATAAATTTTTAACATTGAAAATTCGATAAAATTTCACTAACGAATAAACACGAATTGCCGAATAAACGATATTCGGTCGGCTCGCAGTATGCGCAAGCTGCCAAATGTTCTATATTCCTGCGAGAAAAAGCGCAATTAACCCGGTGCAGTCGAAGCTATTTTAACTCGAAAATTAAACAAGGGGCAATATAGAATTTATTAAATTTATATTTAAACATTCAGCATTTTACAGACGCAAAATTTCTCCCTTGAGAATGATCCACATTAGGATCGAAACGTCGGGAAATTTTTAATTGCAAAATTGATTAAATAATTAAAATTGAATCGAACCTGTAGCGCTGACATCACGGATAATTTATTTAAACATTTCATCCGACCTAGAATAATTCTATTCTGATTAGAAATTAACATAATATCTCATACAATAATTAAATGTTTTAGTAATCGATTAGACACCGAAATATTTAATAATGTAAACAATATTGCGGATAATGGCACAGCAATTTTTAGTACAGTATTGCTATTTGGTACAATTTTTTTTTTAAATCTCGAGTGCTAAGAGTTAATGCGAAAGGTCTCGTCGTACGAATTCAGTTTTCATCGTACAGACTCGCATCGCGGAGGGTGAAAGGATGCATTTATCCAACGCGAGAAGTCTTTGACGGGATATGCGGAGGACAGTAATTGTGACGCGTGGCCATCCCGAGCGATAAATTAATTGCTGAAGCAGAGAGCTGAAATGCCAGTTGCCGGATAAATATGTATGAGGGAAATGCAATTAAAACAATAGGAAGCGGGGTATCTGATTTCCATTAGCGTAACGATTGCCCGTCACTCCCGATGTTTTTCTAGCAGAACAATAACATTGCTCCACGATAACGCAACGAAGCCCACACCAAGGTCGAAAACTGAACCAGTGGAAATGACTTATCCCTGAACGTAATCGTCTGGCTCTATCTACGAACGATCCGAGAAAAAAAAAAGCGACACGACAATCGCGGTCTATCACCAGCGGGTATCTCGAAAAGATCACGTGAAATTATCGCGTTAACTATTCTTTTATTTTTCTTTAAATATTCCTGACCTCTCGGCGATCCAGGCTAAACAATCGTAAATCGCTACCGCGTTTGTCGTCGCAATTTAGATCGAATCTGAAGTCGCGCCGCTCGCGGAAACAATGAGAACGCGACCGCGCATTGTTTCGCGTGGGAGAATCTTTTTTTTGGAAAGACAACGAGCTTTTAAATTTTACAAACTCGCCGACTGCAAGTGCTCGTTTCACGTTGGCGTAATTTAGCCATACGTTTATACGGCGGATCTTCGCGGCGGGGAGATAAGATAGAGAGATAAACGTGCAAACAAGAGGGTTTATCCGAGAAAAATGAAATTTATTAGCACGTCTGATTGAAGTAGAGCTCGCTATCGAAAATTATATAAAAGAGCATCTGTGGTAGGAGATTCCGCGGCCATCCATGACAATCGTTTAGCCTCTCCGATAACATTGGTTTACAGTGCGCGTAATCGGGCGCGCATCGTGCTCGCACGTGCTCGCGTTATGCAACGAGAAGTCGTCGCCAACGTCTCGGCCGAAAATTTTTCGCGCAACCAATCGCCGACACGCGATTGCAAGTCTGTTTTCTGAAGATCGTGGAGCTGACATCGCTTCTGAATTTGAGTTTCGCGATAATTCCGCACGCTTCTCCCCTCCACGACACACCACCCCCCGCGATTATAAATAATCTGTCGCCCGTTGTTTCCCATCGAAAATCGTTGATCTCCACGTGCAATTTTCGACCGGAAATATTGCGACGCTTTTATCTCGTCCAGGAAGCTACCTGCATTTCATTGTTGTACAAATCGCTGCATGCTTCGGCAGATTTCGCATCGCGCGCGAGCGAGAGAGGCCATTGTTGGCGACATTTCTGCCAATTATTTAGTCGTTTTCATTCTCGTTCACTGTTCCGTGTGAAAATCCGTTGGAGTTTCTTTTTTCTTGTTCAATCACAAGAATTATTTAACCCTTAGCACTCGAGCGGCGACTCGGAGTCGCCACTAAAAATTGCTGTATATTCAAAATATTGTTTACATTATTAAATCAATTGGTATCTAATTATCACTAAACATTTAAGTATTTTATGAGGTATTATATCAATTTTTTATTGTATCAATTAAAAAATATAAAATGGAATTATTCTAGGTTGGTAGAAATGTTTAATTTTCAAGCAAAAGGTTAATCCTTCGATTTTCACTTCAGCACTAAAAAAAAAAGAAATACTGCATCCGACAAATTATTTAATAAGATTATTTAACGCTAAACCCACCTTCGCACTGAAAGCGGTAGAAATGTTTTGGCTTACAAAAATGACAAGGCTCTATTTTAGAAATTTCCGTGCAGGCAACTTTATATCTTTTTTTATAATTGTAAAATGAAAAATATAAAAGGGGTCGTTTGACCGGAAATGGTGGAGGTTTAGTGTCCATCGATTTATTCCGTTGGTCATTTGCTGTGAAGCGAAATACACGAAAGCGCAAACACATTTCAGTTAGAACGGGAATGTGAACGTTTCAATTAGTATAGCCGCGCGGTATCGAGCTGCTTATCGAAAGTACAGGTTTCCTTGCTCAACGGAGAAATATTTCAGGCAATTACACGTTGCGCGACGCGCCTAATGAGCGCCTAGGCGATACAATGAAATCATTTTCGCGACACGATCTCGGTGATAATATTCGCCAAACATATTATGCAAACTTCGTGTTCTCGGTATCCGTTCGGATCGAAAAAAAAAAAATTGAGATCCATGTGTTTCGGTGCTTTTTCAATTAATCAACGTTCAATTACTGAACGTGAAATTTATTTCCCAGCCGTAACATCGATAAAACGTTATCGCGTAAACTATCGCCGTGACGGACAACTGAATAGACAGCTACTTATGCTCGATTAGACTAATGAATTACATTATACCGGTACATATCGTTAACGTACATCGGTTGAAAAAGAAATATGTTCTAATCTATAAAAGTACATCGCAAAAACACCTGTATTTGAGATGTTAATGATTTCTTTATTTAATTTTTATTGTTCATCCCCTCTGAGTATGTAAATCACTTCTTTCAGAAATATTCGCATTTTCGTTTATATACTCGTAAATGTATTCCTTATTTATTCATTTGTCTGTTCATAAATACTTCGTATTCTTATTTATTCATCTATCTTCACGTTCTTATTTATCTATTTATTTACTCGTAAATGCTTCACATTCTCATTGGTCTCTTATTCAGTTGCTCGTAAATAGTTTATATTCTTATTTATATATTTATTTACTCGTAAATGCTTCACATGCTCAATTGGTCTATTATTCAATTACTCATAAATAATTTATATTCTTATTTATGTATCTATTTCTCAAAAATGCTTCATATTCTCAATTGGTCTATTATTCAATTACTCATAAATAGTTTATATTCTTATTTACCCATTTTTTCGATCTATTTTATTTCAAGAAACCTTTGAGAATCCTAGACGCGCGTGTGCAGAAACATACGCAAAAGCAAAATGCTCAGAGTGTTCCGCGAACCAATTTGTATTCACCATGATCATTCACACGCACGTACAGTTTTCCTGGAAGATCGAGTCTGTCACAATGGCAACAATTCAAATAGTATCAATTCCATTGTTCCACAAAGAAGCAACTTTTATCCAATTGAACAGAAAATTAAGGATCGCGACTTCTTTGTGAAAAACGTCGTTCAAGGCCGGTTCAACCGGGAAATTGCTGGAAAGACTCGGCAGCAGCACGTGCTGGCTAATATTTTCGAGTGACTAGGCGATTTCTAATGAACCGCAAATTATTTAAGCATCCTTAAGCGTCGACGTCTCCGGACGCATCTGCTTGTTTTCGTCGTTGCACAATCGACTTTAATGCGGTTAGAAACATAAACGTCTCTATTAGACACGCCGCTTGTGTGCACGCATGTATGTGTGTGTGTGCGTATATTCTCATGGTAATCCGATGATGCAAGTTTTTTCAAAATTACCGATAGACGCGCGCGGTTCTCGCGCTGGTACGCCCCCCTGCCTTTATCTATCTCGATCGCAAAAGTTGAACTAATAATACTGGTTTGCATTAACGCCCATGAACGTTCTAACACTGTGCCGAGTCCAGTGTATAATCCATCGGTATTTAATTGATCGATCAGATTTCTCGGAAGCTAAGAAGACAGCCGGCATTCAAAGATCGTCGAACAACTTTTCATTATTCGCGATCAGCTTCTGCGCTTTAACGTCTCAATTCCGCTCGAAAATTCTGATCGGACTTGACTCTGATTTATCGTGGCCGGACTGCGGATTTTTATGCAAAACGAACATTGCTGCGCCAGCAAAAGAACACAGGAGGTGAATTCAATTAATCGTTCTTTCCGCGATAAGTTTCAGCCAGACGGAGACGCAACGCGCCGGTACACGGAAATTCTTTCAACGCTAAACCTACCGCGGCCGGTCAATTATTGAAATTATGGAGTTACATGGAAATCGATTCAATAAATATTTCAGCCGATCACACGTTGACATGAAAATTGTACAAAATCTAAATAAATAGAGCCTTGTCATTTTAACAAGCTAAAACATTTTAATCGCTTTTAGCGCTTGGCGGGTTCACCGTTAATCCTTGGACTGTTTTAAATATCATCTGCGATCGATCCGACAAAAATCACGCGTCGATGTCCTGAAATTTTTTAAATTGGCTCTCTCAAATTCCATCCGATTTTTTCATCGTGAACGCGTACAATTTGCAACTCAGCGATGTCCCTCGATCCACGAGATAACCTATCGACCGATATAATATTAGATCAGCCGTCCGACAGATAAAACCTCCTGAGAATTGATTGCCCGTTTCAATCCCCTACTTGAGAGCTCAAAAGGTCGCAGCATCGAGGTATCTTGTCAATGGTCCGCTCTCGTCCTCGCTAACTCGCCGAGCACTCGATCGCCGATCAAATCTCGCTTGGTTAAATACATTACGTTATACTGTACGTTCAGTGATATTTATTTCCTTTTTTTTGTGTTGGTTGCTTACTCATTATACCTATATATGTATATGGTTCTAATCAGTGAGCAACCAACATAAAAGAAGGAAATAAATATTACTGATAAATGTTATCGTCGGTTTGGTCGACCGGCTTCGCTTTGCAGTAACGCATTCTATACCAGTTCGTCGATTATAGCGTGACGATTTAGTGCTTCCGTGTAAAACGTGGACAAAGGGGAGTCGAGTTGAAAGCTTCAACCGTGGGGAGTCGCTTTTGTAATTCGACGATTCTCGAGGAAGTAAGTAGCGAGAGAGAGAGCCGACACCGCACACTTCATGAAATCGTTCTTTTCACGAGGGTCGGACTGTTAAACGGTGTTCGTAGGAACGTGAATTGATAAATCTACGTATATCCGGAGGGTAGATAGAGTATGTCAGAGGCAATCTCGACGGACGATCGTGCTCCGCGATGGTCGATATTATTATGCAATGTCTTAACGCGGCAAGCTGGTAACAATCAACAAAGCGAATGACTAACGTCGTGCTGCGTTATTTATAAACACAGACGTTCGTAACACGGAGTGCCGCTGATAGACATGGGCAGTTGACAAAACTAGAGCCTAAATCGTGCGCCTGATTGCTCGAAAATTGGGAGAATTTTAATTTGTAATTTTTTAACATTTTGTTTACGAACAACCACGAATTTTTGCCGACAGTAAGTGAAATATTCGTTTCAGGTAAACCATGACTCCGTCCATTGATTCGTCGCCGATACAGAACCTGGAGGCCCTGCTGGCGCACAATCTCGGGCCGAACTTTCAGATCAAGAATCTAGAATGGAAGCCGCTGACGGCCCCGGGGGAGAACTTCGGCAGCGTGATGCTGGCCATCAACGTGACAGTGACCCGGTCCAACAAGACTGAAACGATGAACCTCGTCGCCAAGCTACCACCCACGTCGGAGTATCTGTTGGATTTGTTCAACAGCCCTATCTCGTTTAAGAAGGAGCTGGAGTTCTACAGTAAGCTGACGAGAGAGTTCGAGACGCTCCAATTGGAATGCGGAATAGAGGAGAAAGATCTGAGCATCCTGGCCCCGAAGTATTTCGGAGGAAGGCTGGGTCTGCGCGACCCGGACAAGTTCGACGAGCAAGCTGTCATCATTCTGGAGAACCTGAAGTACAACGGGTACGCGACCGAAGAGAGGATGTACGGGCTCGACGAGAAGCACGCAAAGTTCGCGCTTGACGGGCTGGCGGAACTGCACGCCCTGACCGTGGCGCTGAAGCTGAAGAAGCCTCGTGTATTCGAGAAGATGAAGGAAGGCGTGATGATGGACGTTCTCAACGAGACGACAGAGAAATGCATCCTTGACATGATCAGAAAGGCGCAGGCGGACGTGGAGAACATCGAGGAGGTCAAGCCCTATCTGGATCGCATCCAGAGAACCATCGAGTACGGCGTGGAGCTGAACAAGAACGTTCCGAAACCTGAAGAACCCTGGGCGACGCTGGTCCACAATGACTTCTGGGTGAACAACATGATGTTCAAACACGATGCTCGCGGAGAACTTGTCGATATGAAGATTGTAGACTTCCAGTTGGGCATCTACGACTATGGCATCAACGATCTTCTGTTCTTCCTGGTGTCGAGCGCGAATAAGGACATTCTGGAGCACAAATTTGACGATATGATCGATTACTACTATTACAGCTTCGTCAAGTCGTTGAAGGTGCTGAAGATCGACACGGAGAAGTTCTCGAAGAAGACGTTCGACGAGATCGTGAAACACTGCGGGCCGATCAAGTTCAGTCAGTGCTTGATGATGGCGCAAGTGATTCAAGCGCCCAAGAACAACACTCCGGACATGAAGGACCTGGACGTCGATCAGTTCTTGAATCGAAAAGTCGACAACGTGTACAAGCAGAAGTTGTTGCACATAGTGCAGCTGTTCATGAAACAGGGATGGTTAATCGAGTAGCGTTCGGTCAGGTTGTTACTGCGTTGTTGGAAGAGTTATTGTTATTGATGATTATTTTTATACGCGGACATACTTAAAGTACAAACACGATGTCAACGAACGCATGTATTATATTATCGTAATTTGTAAATTGTATGAATGTTAGTGTACATACGTAGAAAACATTAGAGTAAAATAATGCAAGCGGTATTCGAGATATTAATCACACGAGAAAAGACCAAATACATAACAAATTATATTTTTTAACGCTTTACAAATTTGTAATTGGACGACGAACGTGTAAATAATAAAAATGTATTTTTGGAAGAAAATATTTTATGTATTGAAATGTGTTACAAATCGACAATTGTTCGGGACATTGTTAAGTGATCGATACTGTTATGTAAATACACAGGTGTACGTTTTAATGTCTGTTATCTTATAGGTGTTACGTATTTTCAATTCATACCGCAGTCACGTTTTCTAACTACATACTTGTGGTCGCGCGAAATAGAGATGTCGCAAACAAAGCCTTATTTTGGTTTTCGTCGATGCAATCTCTCGCGGCAGAGCATATTTTATGTAACGTGACAGAAAAACAATGACGCTAACTATTTTTCGTTCCCGAACTAATGATACAATAAGCGACATTACAGTTGCACAATGTACGCGACGTATCACGCATGTCATTGTAATATTTACAATATCATTGTAAGTATGATTATACTTAACACAACTTCGAATTACGTAAGTTATACACTAGCTGTTTCAAGTTGTTCGAGTTGAGTAGTAAATAAAAGAGCACTCACCTCCAACAGATCCGCCACCGTGTCAGGTAAGTTGAACTCCCTCACAACACGTAGCCGCACCTGCCTGTTGATCTCATGCCGCGACGACAGCGGTAGATTGATGGCTCTCTGACAACTAGGAGACTGTCTCAACTTCTGCTCGCGTTTCATCATAGCTGCCAATGTAACTGAATCTGGAACTTAAATAAAACCTAAACTGAACAAGTTCTTTCTAAGAGAGGAACGTCATTATACATTTGCAGTTAAGGTACCTGGAAACGCGGCAGCAAGAACATCCACGCCTGCCGTGCCTATTGGTCTGGGTTTCTCGTCAACCATGTACAAGGCATCGGGAATATCGGCAACGTACCGTGGCCTTCGTAATCTCACTAAATCTGCTTCTTGGACCATCTGTTCCTCAACTAAAGACTGCAAGAAAATGAAGATCATTAATGTCTTGACTTAATGATTTGACGAACTATTAGGTCGTCTCATAAGTTCGTGCCCTTATTGTTTTACTATTTAAATTTGCATACGAAGCTGTAAAGTTTACGAAAAAATGTAATCACCCTCTCGTCTATTCGTCTCTCTCCCTCAACTCTAATCCCTTCGGGCGCTTATCGCTCTATATTTATACAACAGAGCGCGAACTTATGAAACAACCTAATATTATGTGCACTATGAAAGTTATAGTTACCTTTATTTCCTCGTAATACGGCATAAACAGTCGTGGCCTTACAAAAAATCCATTCTTCTTCCCTCCTCTTATCCAAGCATTCATTCGAAGGTTCTCTCTTTCATCCCCTATCATGTGACTCGGTGGGGTTGATACCAACCCTCTCCTAATAGCCTAAATACAAACAACACTTTCGTTAATACGTATACAATAATAATGCCTTACATATTTTTCATTACCTAACATAAGTCTTCAATGGAAAAGTGCCGGCCCTCTAGAGATTAAGGGATCCTCACCTGAGTCAGTGCTTCGCTGTTAGGCGGTAATATGTGATCCATCCTGACAAGAGGTAAAAGTTCGCTGAGTATCTCTCGTAATTCTATGTCGCTTAGGTCCCTTTTCTTCAGCCCCTTTTTTGTCACGGAGTGCACTGTATGACTAAGTAAATTAGGCTCTCTGTCCTCCATACGGCGCACCAATTCTTGTTCCCCCCACTTGAGTACTGCCTGCAGTATTTCAAGCTCGCTGGCTTGCAAAAAATGACTTTGCAAAACGTTCGCCAAGTGTGCATGATCCAATTGATGGAGGATGGAAGAAGAGGCGACTGGTTGGAATTCCTCTCTCAGGTAATGCAACGCTTGTCTGTGTACCCATGCGGATCCGTGAGGTTGGCTACCCCATCTGAGAAAGAACAACCGACGGATAATAATGAACAAAATTATTTTCAATTTTATATTTGATGCATTCTCTTATAAGAAACTCACTTCAGTACAGCTGGAAGCGATTCCAAGGTAAGGTATTCTAAAATAAGATCTTCACAACCCTGTGACAGTATATCTAACTCCAAAAATCTGCCGATTTGGTACAATTCCATTGCTTCCTCCAAAGGGCTTGGTCGAACACGTCCAGTATGAGTGAGAGCTTGAACCTAGGTATAAATACATATAAATGAGTTGACACAGTTTTACATATCATCGCAAGTCATCACATTTGAAAACACTGCATAACATAATACTCGAGATTAGATAACACCGTCCAACGTATTTTGGTGTCTTTGTGTGGTTTCAACATGCAATAGGTAATTCTTGTATATTTTTCTTAACTATATGTGAATTTAGCCCTTCAGGAATGACATCAGTTCACCATAGTGATTCTGACAAATATTTGTTAGACAGTGCAACGGAACTGTTTTTTGTGCAATATATTTACCTCTCCGAGACTACCGGCGCTGTTTCCGCAACCATTACCTCTCATTATTAACGACAAATCAACGGTATCTAAATACACTGCATGTAATAATACTCTGGCATATCGTTTGGGAATTACACTCTCGTCCAAAACTATTCTAGTAGGTATATGAAGCGCCCTTTCTGTGTGATCTTCCCCCGATCTAGTCCGTCTTTGTATTAAGTTCCTGAAGAACGGAGATCTCGCAGAAAGTATCGCTTTATGACATGGCAGTTCTAACTTTGGCCGGAATCCGTATTCTGAACTTCCACTATCTGGTCTCTGATAATCACTGTCCGACGTGAACACTAGTGCAGCGTCCGCATAATCACCGGTGTCCAGCAAATATCTGAGATCGTGTTCCAACGGGTTCGGCGTGCCGAATTCTTCCCCCAAGCGCCGCAGAAGGTTCGCCTCCAGGGCCGCGTCGTGTGGGCAAATATCACCGGTGTAGAGATACCGCAATAGAGCCGAGAACATTTGAACCTCGAGATTCGGTGTTCTCAGCTCCAGACATATCCTGGCACCGTACCCTAAAACGCAGAACAAACGGTTAGCTTCCACTATTCGATTAACGTTATTAGATCAAAATATTAATCTAATATTAGATTAAATTAATGAAAAAGAAACACATATATACCTGGACACCCAGCTAGCAAGTCCCTGAAATACGGACAACGCGCAGACAACAAAGCTCTATGAACGGGAAAACACGCTCCACGATAAACGAGATCCACATCAGAACAGTGTTTGTAATCGTATAACATTGACAAGTCCTGCTTATACGTTGCTGCTGGTGGCCTAGCTAATTCTGCTTGAACATGAAGGTCTTTTAATGCTGCCAAGGCCTCGTACTCTTCCAGTAGAGCCGTCGCCTCCAGGTGACTCCACGTTGACACCAAATCTCTGATTATTCTACCATGGTCGCAGGCCTTCGAAGACCTGCGTCTTCGAATGAATTTCTTTCTCAGCGTCGCGAACCCCGTCATTTTCCTCTTCTTTTCCCTGAAAGTGGAACAGATGGCCTGGATTTTTTCACTGAATTTTTTTCAGAATTGTTAGTTCGGTATTAAAAAGTGTTCGCTAAGATTCTGAGAATATCAACAGCTGCGGTTAATTATATGGGACTGTATCAGCAAAGATTGGGGGCTATAAAATGCAAAGTATAAACAAGATAATGAAACGAGCAAATGTTTGACTACCTGATAGCAATGCCATGTTGATCGGGATTAGCAGAAGATGAGAGTCTAGCTGCTTGGACTGAATCTCCACCTACACTGGTGATGCTTGACGATGCAGAAGCACCCATCCTATGTATCATGTAGGAAGCATCTCCCCGCCGTCTTTTCACAAACCAGCAATCCCTTTTATCGGAATTATGTGCCTCCTTTGGTCGTCTGCGTTGCAATACACATGGAGTCAAAATTCGGAATACATTCATTGCTCACCCAGACAACAGCCTGAAATCATTAATACATCACAGTAATATAAACATGTCTCGAGGATTACTTATTTTATCTGCTATTAACAACGCACGAACCTTGAACCTTGACATTGAAAATTTGTTTGTATCGCCGAAGATCATATAACTTTATCAAGGAACGCATATGGAAAGTTCCTTTATTTATAATAATTTATTTAAATATTCCTTTCACAAAAAAAGCCAAAGTGTATATACTCTAAGACGATAGTCAAACAGATAATTTTCAATGTCAACATTTCAGAGCACCAAAGCCAAATGCAATGATTTTTCTTAAGTGCAACCTCTGTCCATAAATGAACAATAAATAACTAACGTGCAGTATAAATAAATCTATATACAATATAAAATAAAACGAGTAAATCGTATTATTTATTTATTTTTTTAATTGTACAATAAATCCTTATTAGTTAACTGATTCAATGTGATTTCAAACAGTCGTGTTTCAGGAATTTTTTTTTTTCGAAGAAGCTTCCATACGCGCTTCGAGTGGTTTACGTAAAAACAACGAAAGTCGTCGATCGCATCTGAAACTTTCACTTTGTTAGCTAACGTATGATATTTACCTAGAAAGTGCTCTGCATTGATTCGGAAGCGCCTTTTAAATGGTTATTTCAATGTCCGAAAATTTTTTCACCCATTTCCGACGAAATTATCGAAGCTTGAAAGGAATAAATTTTCAAAAGTCATCACATATTCATACATTTATTTATAATCTATTGATAATGATTATCTTGTTACATTATTCTAGCGACAAACTATTTCGTTAATGCTTTTAAATATCTAATCGGTGCAGAAGCAATAAATAAACACTATCTATAAAAATAACTTCTTGCAAACAGGTGTGGGTAAATAATATTGGAAATACTAATTATTGTTCAAATAACTTTTCTGTTCACAATGTTATGACTAATTAGATTAATAAATGAATAATGTGCAATTCAAACTGATGTTTCATTTGATATAATGAATGTTTTAATTGTAGACTAAGGTTTTTTTCAGAAAAGTTATTAATTACTACCAAATTCAATGCTGTAATTACTAGTAATAAAGGAGGATGCATAAGGAAAATTAAAACACTTGAAACTATAAGATATTGATCAATTATTTATATAAAAATGCTAAAAATATCAATATAAATTCGTGTTGTTTTTTAAAAGAAGTGCTTGTCGTGCAAAGAGGAACGTATTTCAAACATAAAAATCAACAATGCATTCCAAACTCCAAGAATACTCTTATTATCAGTGTTTATTATTGTACAGATGACCTTTAATATCCAATATACATTGAGAGCAAAGATTAAAGCTTGAGGTAGCAGGAAGTAAACTGTGAACGACATTAATATCATTCGCTTCTGAACAATATACATAAATGCTACTGTAACTACCACAAAATAAATTAATAATTTTCATATTACAAAATTATTCTTTATTTCCATATTGAACACAATTTGTGGTTCCATAATTTAATTAAATACATGAAAACAGATATGAATACATACATTCCTAAACTATAAGTTGAATTCAAATGTAAAAATGAAGCAAAAAAAAAAAAAGAATACATATACATATAATTTCTTACATATTTATTGAAAACTAACAAACTGCACATAAAACTATATATCTGCTAACAATACACATTCCACTAATCGAAATAAATCATCAAGAACAATGAACAATAATAAAATACTTTTACATATAAAAAATAACCATACAACATCCAACGTTAAATACACACGGTAATGTATACATTACACAGATGGACAGCTTCGGTGTGCACTGCTGCAAAATGCAACACTCACAAATTGAGGACACTCGGATACAACATCACTGGCACACTTAATTCAAATCGAATGCAACGCGATAATGCATCGCGGTAAAGCGAAAAAGAAAAGAAAAAGAACGATCGTATCGTCGAGCGAAGAGAGGATCGCGTCGAACAGCAGATCAGAATCGAGGATATCCAGCAACGGTTCGGTTCGATCACAAAACAGCGCTTGAAAACTTCCTCTGACAGCAACACACCAATAGGTCAATAGTAGTCAGCTGAGCTATGATTGCGATCGCGTTAACAATGCGTACGAATGACGTACGGCCGAGGTTCAATCACCTTCGCGCGCGACCACGCAAAAAAAAAGGCAAGAACCATGCGGAAAAGCAGCGTGAAAAGCTGAAGAGGAAGAAGAAGAAGAAGAAGATTTAACACACGGTAGGGTGCAGAGACGGCCCTCGAGCAGCAAGATGCAACGAATCGATGTAAGCGAGTGGTAACAACCGAGGGGCGAACGGGTGGTTCACGTCCGGAAGCGTCTCGTTTACCTGGATATCTCGTGCGCACGGGTTCCGTCCATTATTCCGATCCCGGCTGGACTTGTTCCGTCCCGAGCTGACACCAGTAATCAACACAAAGTGCGACGGCCATGTTTATACTCGTCGACTTGGTCGTCGTCGTCGTCTACATGTAAATAAAAGTTTATCGCGACACTGTGCGTTCCTCACCGCGGCCCGGTCCTCCTCCATATCATCGCCGCGAGCCGAAAGTAGGATTTATTTATCTGTTTTTCTTCTTCTTCTTCCGTTCTTTTTAGAAAAGACGAGCGTCCCGCGTCAAACAAACACGACCGTGCAGCCGACGACGCATCGTCGCGAGCACAGGTAACAGAGTCGCACGAAAACAAATCCTGGCGACGGTCATGCTAGCACGGAGACAACCACATGAGCGTTAAATACGCGGGTGTTAGCGTGCTCGGATAGTTTGTTTACGTTTCGCGACGCTTTCACAGATAACAGTGTATCGTTTAAAGGCATACACACAGCGACAGGATTTTTCTGACACGGAGGGATTCGGTCACGTCTGATCATGCGCGGGTACGCGATCCCACGATCCCGGACACCGTGACCGATCGTATATAGGCGGCCACGGATTCGAAGGTTAGGTTCTCTATTCGGCCCGATAAATAACAATATCCAGAGGATCGTTCGCGGACGACGCGTCCCGTTTGTTTAAATGATTCCATTCCGACGAGCGGAATCTGGTTGTCGGATACTGTTATCCTGCGTTTCCATGGAACTGATGAATTCTTCAGCCTAAAGGTGGAGACACAATGCGGGCGTCCCACAGTGCCGTCGTTCGAAAATTGAAAAATTTGATTCCGCGGAATTGATCGGAAACGGTGCTCCGATGCAAGAATGTTATCAGGTAATAATGCGATTAATCGATCGAGGTATGAAATTACGTTCAAAATTGATTGTGAATTCCAGATGTACATTTATACCTATATAATATATGCGATGGATTTTTCTTATAGAAGTATGCAATAATGATAACGAATTATTCGAGACTCGTTATTAGTATGAATTATTTGAAAAAAGGAATGAATGAATGTCTGAATTATTTAGAAATATATATATCTCATTTGTTTCATGTTTATTATGAACAAAAATTCACACATTCTTAGCGTATAAATAACATATCGATAACATGTAATTAAAAAGTACTTCAATGGAAAATTGATTTTCGATTTTTTCCTACGAATATATTATTCGCAGAGAGGAAATCAGAATGCGAATATTTTAGGTTTTGGAGCATCTGCTATATTGCTGCACCAAGGTAAGTGGCAGGTGGCGCCACTTACCATTTCCACTAAAATTTCAAAATAGCGCCACTGGACGTAGTGGTGAAATGCTGAAACTGGTAGTCGAACGTTATCGACAGAAGCGCGTTGGCACAGACTTAGGATCAGTACAGACATTGCAAGCAATGCATTTTTCTACGGTTCTGAATTACCGACCCTGTAGAAAATGCTCCTGTACAATAGCGGACTCTATCGAAATGGAGCGGTCAGCTAGTGAACTACATGGCGTTGCAACACAAACGGTGTGTGTCCGAGAATGCTAATTTTACAACGTTGTCACCTTTAAAAGTGCAATGTTGCCGCATTATATTCACACAAAAACCGTCGATGCTCGCATCGAATGCGTTTGAGCGATTCCTTTCCTGCTTGTCGGAGCTGTCAAAATTCAGAGACATATTGCTTCTTAATTTAAAATGTAGAATTTTCAAGGACAAAAAATTCCTAGAAATATTGTACATACGAAAGTACTAAAACATAATTTTAGAAAAATCAAGAATTCTTACTTCAATTTTCATATTGCGATACCTCAATTTGAACTTGAAAATATTTTACAACGCACATTATTTCCTTACAATCGTTTTTATACATAAAGAATCGATCTGTGGGAACAAAAATATGTTGCTGAACAGATGGTTAAGGGACTGCTTGTCGACATGGTTGACAAAAGGAATTGTTATATATATTAACCAGTTCGAAATAATAAATTTATCAGTGTATTATGTTCAATAAATTAATGCGTGCGGATGTTCATGGTTTAAAAGTGATTCTGTATTTCGAGTTCTATTAAAAATTTGTACTAAAAAATTAGATGGCCAGGTGGTCAAAGGAGTGTTTGTCGACATTGTTGACAGAAGGAATTGTTATAAATATTAGCCGATTCGAAATAATAAATTTATTAGTGTATTATGTTTAATAAATTAATTCGTGAAAATGTTCATGGTTTAAAAGTTATTCTCTATCTCGGGTTCTACTACCTATCATCGCTAAAAAATTAGATGACCAGGTGGTCAAGGGAGTGTTTGTCGGCATCGTTGGCAAAAGGAATTGTTATAAACATTAAACAGCCATAGATAATAAATTTATCAATAATTACTATCACGGCGATCGAAATCGCCGGAGTGGAAATAGATGGAGTGGGGACAGTTCCGCGTCGCTGCGCAGCTGCGCCTGAACTCGGCGAGCACTCTCAGTCAGTCAGTCAGTTGGGCCGCGGACTCCGGCCCGGGCGGTCCGACGGGTCCGACTGAGTGATCGCGAGTGAACGCGAGTGATAGTGAGTGACCAGTGGCTGTCCAGTGGCTGTCCAGTGGCTGTCCAGTGGCTGTCCAGTAGCTGTCCAGTAGCTGTGCAGTTTGGTGAGTTTGGCCAATTTTTTTTTTTTATTTGTGATGGTTTACTTTGCGAGAGTTTATTTGTTGCTTTACAGCACAGGGTGGGCCAAGGGTTTTACAATGCTTATGTTGATTACCCTTGACCCACCTTCAACGATTCTGCCCTCGACCGTTAATTCAACGAACATCGTCATTTATCATCAAATTGTATATTCCTGATTTAAAATTGGTATTCCTTCGATCGAAGGTCCCCCAGGGGCTCACTCACTTGACCGTGAGTGAGTACGGGGTGTCGCGTCCCCGGGGCTCCCGAATCGCCTATAGGCCGCACTCGTGTGCGGGGTTAGTTTGGCTCTCGTGAGCTGGTGTTAGGTTGGCTCTCGTGAGCTGGTTAGATTCGCACTCGTGTGCGGGGTAGGCAGGCCGCACTCGTGTGCGGGGTTAGCTGGGCTCTCGTGAGCTGGTTAGATTCGCACTCGTGTGCGGGGTAGGCAGGCCGCACTCGTGTGCGGGGTTAGTTTGGCTCTCGTGAGCTGGTTAGATTCGCACTCGTGTGCGGGGTTTACCATTGCTCTTCATCACATATTCATCATCGTTGTTTTAATTGCTCGACATCTAATTGAATTGTGTTTCTGAAGTTTCATAAGATCCTCTTCTAGAAATTGATATTTCTTATTTAAATTTGGCATTCCTCCGATCGGAGGTCCCTCAGGGGCTCACTCAGGGATGGGGAAACCGTGAGTGAGTACGGGGTGTCGCGTCCCCGGGGCTCCCGAATCGCCTATAGACCGCACACGCGTGCGGGGTTAGCTTGGCTCTCTTGAGCTGGTGTTAGGTTTGCTCTCGTGAGCGGGTATTAAGTTTACACTCGTGTGCGGGATTTAGTTTGTTGTATTTCTTGTTGTATTCACACTCGTGTACGGGGTTATACAGACCGTCAGGATACATCGAATGAAGAGGACACCAATCAAGACTACAGCGTATTTTAAGTTAGTTATATTTGCTCGGCTTGCGTGCGTGCATTATAAGATTGTATATCGTCGTTGTAAATATGTCGAGTAATTATTGCCTTAACTTCACTTAATTTAATTTAATTTAATTTCATTTCATTTCGTTTAATTTCATTTAATCTAACTTCACTTTGCTCGGCTCGTTACTTTTTATTCCGACACAGCCTTCTGCTGTGTCGGACCTTGCTTGTATGTACCAATCCAGTTGGTAACGGTATTCGGCGTCAATTCATTGAGAGTGGATGGTCAAGCGATCTGTTTGCCGTGTTACACTGTATAAGTGAAAAGTCCTCTCTGTCGCGATTCCACCTGAGTAACCTCAACGTAAGTTGAATGGTACCGGTTGGTATATGAGTAAATGGGACACCGTGCGAACTTTTCTCTTGGTCATCGCTCTTCTTGAGTTCATGTTGGATATCGGTGCTGACTGGAGTTTGGCTGCAAGCATTGTACGCGTTCGCGTCACCCTCGGACCAGAGCCTTCTGCTCTGGTTCGTTGTTGTTTCTCTTTTTGAAAGAATCAGAGCCTTCTGCCTGATTCGCCTTTGCCCCCGTGGATCGGAGACTTCTTCTCCGATTCACACCTTTTTCCCCGCAATAATTATTCGACATATTGTGTTACTGCGTTAGTATAAGTTCATTGTTGTTAGGAAAGGGAGCCAGAAGGAATATTGCATTCGTTCTGACTCCCTTTCCGGGTCTCTTGTGCAGCAACCTCCTCGTGGTGAGACCTGGGCAATCGCTATTATCCTCTATTTGTAAGAACTTCTAGTATCTTACAAATAGTGGATAATATCGAGCTAATAGCTGCACATTTAGAATTTGTGTAAATATATTATATCCTAGAATGTAAGACATGATAGATGTAAGACCAAATATATTCATTTATTATCAAATTGTAAGTTTCTTATTAAAAAATTGGTATACCCTCGATCAGAAGTCCCTCAGGGGCTCACTCACTTAACCGTGAGTGAGTACGGGGTGTCGCGTCCCCGGGGCACCCGAATCGCCTATAGGCCGCACTCGTGTGCGGGGTTAGCTTGGCTCTTGTGAGCTGGTGTTAGGTTGGCTCTCGTGAGCTGGTTAAATTCGTACTCGTGTGCGACGTAGGCAGGCCGTACTCGTGTGCGGGGTTAGCTTGGCTCTCGTGAGCTGGTGTTAGGTTGGCTATCGTGAGCTGGTTAGATTTGCACTCGTGTGCGGGGTTTGTAGGCAGTTCTCGTGTACGGGGTTTATAGTTACTCTCATCGCATCTTCATCATCGTTGGTTTTATTGCTCGATTTATAATAGAAATGCTTCTGAATTTTCTCGAGATGGTCTTCTGAAAATTTATATTTCTTATTTCAAATTGGTATTCCTTCGATCGGAGGTCCCTCAGGGGCTCACTCACGGGTGGGGCCGTGAGTGAGTACGGGGTGTCGCGTCCCCGGGGCTCCCGAAGTGCCTATAGGCCGCACGCGTGTGCGGGATATAGTTTTGTCGTATTTCTTGTCGTATTCGTACTTGTATGCGGGGTCATGTATTGTTTAACAGTCGGTCAGGATACATCGAACGAAGAGGACACCCCAACGAAGAGAATACATCGTGAAGACTGCGTATGTTAAGTTATTTATATTTGCCGAGCAATTATTGTCTTAGCGTCACCCCCCCGAACCAGAGTCTTCTGCTCTGGTTCATTTTTCTTCGTTGCAATTCAAAGCCTTTTGCTATGATTCTTCCCTCTTTTGCGACAATAATTGCTCGGCTTGCGTGCGTGCGTTAGTTATTAAGATTGTATATCGTCGTTGTAAATATGTCGAGTAATTATTGCCTTTTAATTTCGCTTAGTTTAATTTAGTTTAATTTTATTTAACTTCACTTTGCTCGGCTCGTTTTTTGATTCCGACACAGCCTTCTGCTGTGTCGGACCTTGCTTGTATGTACCAGCCAGTTGGTATCGGTATTCGGCAAGAATTCATTGAGAGTGGATGGTCAAGCGATCTGTTCGCCGTGTTACACTGTGTAAGTGAAAAGTCCTCTCTGTCGTAATTCCACCCGAGTTACCTCAACGTAAGTTGCTTGGTAACAGGTGGTAACTGGAGTAAATGGGACACTGTGCGAGCTTTTCTCTTGATCATCGCTCTTCTTGAGTTCATGCTGGGTATCGGTGCTGACTGGTGTTAGGCTGCAGGCATTGTACGCGTTCGCGTCACCCTCGGACCAGAGCCTTCTGCTCTGGTTCGCTCTTGTGTCTCAATTTGAAAGAATCAGAGCCTTCTGCCTGATTCGCCTTTGCCCCCCCCCCGTGGATCGGAGACTTCTTCTCCGATTCACACCTTTTTCCCCGCAATAATTACTCGACATATTGCGTTACTGCGTTAGTATAAGTTCGTCGTTGTTAGGAAAGGGAGCCAGAAGGAATATTGCATTCGTTCTGACTCCCTTTCCGGGTCTCTTGTGCAGCAACCTCCTCGTGGTGAGACCTGGGCAATCGCTATTATCCTCTATTTGTAAGAACTTCTAGTATCTTACAAATAGTGGATAATATCGAGCTAATAGCTGCACATTTAGAATTTGTGTTAATATTGTATTCTAGAATGTAAGACATGGTAGATGTAAGAACAAATGTATTGAATGATTTTCAATAAAGATCTTGTAAATTAATATCCATGATTATTTCAAACCTATTCCCTCTATAACATTTTGCAATGTCACGTTCCGTCTGATTCAACGACAATAAGAGCGTTATAACATTCTACAGTAAAAAGTAATTGTGTTCCAAAGTAATGTCAGCATTCTACGTTGATTCATTACCTACGATACTACATATAAGTCCATTTACGTACGCCACTGACGCAGTCTTACTTAGATCTCGAGCAAATGTTCTATTTAGGTAGAGGCGGAACTTTTAGTGATGTTGATATTTCAAAATATATAAGTCGTTTAATTAATCTAA
Organism: Lasioglossum leucozonium; assembly: GCA_028454225.1. Lineage (NCBI taxonomy): Eukaryota > Metazoa > Arthropoda > Insecta > Hymenoptera > Halictidae > Lasioglossum > Lasioglossum leucozonium. Next base: position 3,751,800 of record CM052211.1, on the reverse strand, counting down.
TAAACACAATTAACTGCAACTTAAATTGTAAAAATATAGTGAATTCTTATTTGTATAGGCATAAAAATGCCTGTTTTATTAAACTTGCAAGTCGTTATTTTAAAAAACAAGAATAATAAATATGTGTGTACGCATTAAATAATTGTAAAGAAAGTAGAGCATTAGTTTAAAATATGTAAAATTATTGCAATATACTTTCTTCAATAATACGAGCAATATAACAAAATTAATTTTACTATAGTTCATATTTTTATTATTCATTCTTCGTAAATACTATTTTCTCTGTTCAAATATACGCGCCATATTCATGTATGACTTCCAAATCATATTAAACATCCGTAGTAAAAATGAAGTATACGGAATATTCAGTTCTTACTAATATTAAGTTCTTACTAAAAATTAGTTCGCCTAAATTCGCGAATTATCGGTAACAGTGAGCGCGACACCGAAATGGTACTAAAATTTGGCTAATAGTTTGAGCACTTTGCCACCGCGTCCTTTGGCGCTGTGCGGAGGCCTTTGGAAAGCGGATTATCTTGCCGGGATTAGCATTGAACCTTATGGCGAGAGCGGCAAGAATTAATCGTACTCGCAAGAATGTACATTTTTTTCCCTAAATAATAATAATTCCCATATAAATTGCTCCTGAAAACTTTGCATACAATAACAATAAACATCAACAAATCAGACTGAATATTTTTCCCAGAATTAAAATTATAAATATATATGTTCATATTATTTGTAATCACAGAGGTAATATGTTTTCAGTGTACGCTATGATAATTTATTCGTAACGCATTTGTAATCAATATTTTTTCAATATCTCCGCGTAATGGATTTTTTCATAGTAATCATATTATTATAATTCTTCTTTTCAACTTATCGATCTTGTAAATTTAACGCGAATACTTTGAAAACCAATGTTAAGTACAGCCTTCATTTTAAATGAAAATAAATTGACTTTTAATTATCAGATATCGACGCGAACTGGGAATATTAAAATCCAGCTGATTTCCCGCATACAACCAATGTCCCTCGAACGAGCGACATCAAAGGTGCCGCCCGGAGGGTCGCCATTGTATCCCTACTCTTCGCTGATGAGTAGAAGCGGGAAACGTCTGACGTTGCTAGCCCCCTGTCGATTAATTCAAGAACTAATTTTTCGCGAGTTTTAGCGTCATCTAAGACCGTGTCAGCTCGAGACCGAAGTCTGTTTCGTGCTCAGGATGATACAGCGGGGCTGGTAACGGGCTGATCTCGACCGATTTGCGCACGGTCGAGTGTTAAAAAAACGAGAGGGAAAGTGAAAGGTGCGTGTGTTATTCAACGTCGCCGAACGCGTCGAACGAAATATCATTTTCGGGAGTGCGCAGCAGACAGGCGGCAAGGGGAACCGATATAATCGTTTGTAAAATGCAGTAAGTCTCGGTCCGTTTTTTTATTAAATCGTCGTGCGTAAATGCGCGGTCACGTCGAATGTTTTCGCTGTCATCTAGCTGTCATTTCTCATTTATCGATGCACGTATTTAAACGTTTTCTATTCATTCGAATCCGAGTTCTACGAATGCAATCGCTTTTCACCACAGTTCCATATGCAGCTCGATCTTTGTCTGTGTTCAACGAATATACATTGTTTGCACACAGTTTTGCTGCCGCTGTGTTGTGCGTAGCGATTGGGACTGATGCAATGTACGCATATATATATCGACGATGCTCAACAATTCGATATCCGAATAAATGAAAAGTATCCGAACTCGTCGAAATTAATAACGATTAATAGGCTCACAACGATCCGCACAGAAATAACTAATATAAATTTAGAAAATCCGAAATATCTCGAATAAGAATGCAAAGTGTATATTTTGCAATCTCACGACCGATTATTAAAGCAGTATATCTAAAATAAAAATAATCGTTTCATTGTAACAAATACAAAACGCTTGATAACACGCACAGTGTATGACGAATTGCAGATAGCATAGTAAAAATGGTTTTCCTTAGAAACAAATAACAGGAAAATAGATCAATTTTAAATCTAACTGATCACACTATAATCGTTTTCAGTTTTTATATGAGGGACTTTGCGGATAAATATTTTTCATTTCGTAATGTGAATCATCGTTCGGAAAATAGTTATCTTGAGAATATAATGAAGAAATGATAATTTTTTTTCGGTTCAATTCAATAGTAGATCGATATTTGGTAGTATTTATGTGGGATGTCAGTGCCACCACTACATGTGTATTTACACAGCTGTTGAAGAAGCGTAATGCGATATGTATGTATAGTACGTATGTCGCTTTGGCGCGCTCAAGCATTTTCTACTGTATCTTGTCCGTTTGAACGCGATTCAAGTTCGATTAAGCCTTGAATACCGTGTAAAGGAGACCGATCTAAATAAACATGCGATAACGGGAGTTGGTTACCGATTAATTAAAATGCAATATCGCGATCGACACAGAGACGCGGATACGTGTCGGACATCGAAACGCGAATCTTGAATGAATGTCTAAAGTAAGTTAAAAATATTACCTCGTGAAAAAAAACTGAAGATCGATATAAAACATAATATAAAAAGATTCAACTTGTTGTCATTTACGAAATCGTTGTGTCAACATTTGACGCTTTCTGATGCAACAGCGGAAATGTCACGCAATAAAAGAATATTACAGATTGAGATAAAATAAAAATTTTGGTTAACAATGAGATTGTTACTACTAATTGTTATTTACACACGTCTAAATGACTTTGATAGGTCTAGAGTAATATTATTAATGCATATAACGAATCTACTAAATTAGAAGTACTGTAAAACAATTAGTAAGTTAAGTTTGTCATCATTTGAATAATAGGTTCTGTATAAATATGTATCATATATTGTAAATGACATAATAGCCAAGTGTGATGCAACGTTATGTCACCAGGTATAGCTTGTATTTTGACCTTTCCGATAGGTCAACAGGCACTCTAATTATGTTTGTTAATTACCAGAGAAAATGATGAATATTATGGGAATTGTTATTCTGTTTTTTCAGATATGGAGTCGTTCTTGGAACTGTTTGGTCCAGGCAGTCAAAGAGACACACGGAAGGAAACATGGAATGACTCTGAAAATGAGGAAAATGGAATGTCAGATTGTGAGAATTCCAGCACCGACGATGACCAGGAGGAAAGACTGCCGCCAGAGCCGGAACAAGGCAACATTGAGTACAAACTCAAGTTAATCAATCCATCTAGTCAACGGTTTGAGCACCTAGTAACACAGATGAAGTGGAGGCTTAGGGAGGGTCATGGAGAGGCTATTTATCAAATTGGTACAAATTAAATCATTCCCATTAATTATACGTAAATAGGAACCGTGTATTCATTGCTTTGACTTTTTGTGCATTCCATGATTAGGCGTGGAGGATAACGGAAGGCTGACAGGTCTAACAAGAGAGGACATGAAAGCATCCTTGAAGACTTTAAACGATATGGCAGCTAGACTAGGTGCTACTACAACTATATTACGCGAAAGACTTGCCAATTCTAAAAATAAAGATATATCCACACACAGTAGCAACAAGGAGGAAAGGAGCGTGGCAGAAATCTTGGTGAAAAAGTTAAGAAAGGGAGAAGGAGAGGATCAGGATAGTATTGTTGATCTGAGACTCGCTGTGACTGGCGCACAGGATGCTGGGAAGTCAACTCTCTTAGGTGAGAGGATTAGCAGAGGACATTTAAGGTAGAGAAATATACTTAGTGTTTACTCTGCCACGCTTGTTGCTCGTTTAAAAATCGATAACACTACTACAAACGAAGTCCCAGTGCTAACACGTTCATAATGTATACAGGTGTACTGACGCAGGGCGAATTAGATAATGGTAGGGGAAGAGCGAGGCTGAATATGCTGCGACACCTTCACGAAATAAAAACGGGTCGTACTTCCTCGATTTCGCACGAAATCATAGGGTTCGATAGCGAAGGACACGTCTTAAATTATGCGGAAATGGCGACCGCCGAAGAAATATGCGAGCACGCTTCGAAAGTGGTGACGTTTATAGATCTCGCAGGGCATCGTAAATATTTAAGGACAACGGTTCTAGGTCTTACCGGTACGATATATCTCGGATGTTATTTCTAGACTGCAGAGCTTCTTGAATTCTTTTATGTTTAAAAGAACTTTTAAGAGTTAACAACGTTGTCTTCCAGGGTATTCGCCTCACCACGTAATGCTAGTCGTAGCACCACCTATGAACGAAGCGTCGCAGGAGCACATGGCTTTGTGTCTTACCCTAGGACTTCCAATCTTCATAGTCGTAAACAAAATCGACCTTGGTCTCTGCGGCACCGCGGAGACCATAACTCAATTAGAGAACGCGATTAGCGCACAGGGCTATTCGAAACAGTTATTAATGTACAACGATGGCCACATACCGTGGGACTATGAATCAGATGTGATACCAGTGTTTAATGTAAGTTGCGTCACGGGAGAGGGTCTGGAGAATTTGACGAACTTTATTAAGAATCTGTCTCCGCACGACGTGAACTCCACGGATTCAGAATCAGAATCCTGTCTCTTTCAAATTGATGAAACGTTCAGGTATAAACGCAATCTTGTGTAGAAAAGTTCCTGATGGTAGACCACAAAAAGAAATGCGTTTGTTTTTTTTCATTATAGGGTAGCAGGTTTAAACGAACCTGTTTTAGGGGGGTTGCTCGTAAAAGGAGCGATCGCTCCTGGCACTCGACTACTGGTAGGACCACTGCCAGATGGGGAGTTCAGTCCTGTCAAGGTCGTCAGTCTGCATCGTAATAAGGCACCGTGTTGCTTAGTCAGAGCATCTCAGAGCGCCAGTCTAACGTTAGCGCCGCCTAATAATCGCAGCCCTCCCCTGCCTCATCTTCGACCGGGGATGGTTCTGGTATCGCTATGGGACCAGCCACACGCGACTCTCTTTTTTCAAGTATGTATTACACGATTGTATTACAATAGCGATATCAGAAATTGATTAAGGAACTTTTTCAGGCGACCGTATTAATCGTGTACCACGCGACAGCAATATACTCTGGTTTTCAAACGACAGTGCACGTTGGCAACGTGAGGCAGACGTGCATCATCAAGGGGATAATGGATGCGAAGGATAGAGGTCTTCAGACGAACGACAAAGCTTCCGTGCTGTTTAGGTTCGTCAACCATCCGGAATATCTGCACGTTGGTATGCGGCTATTGTTAAGGGAGGGTCGCACCAAGGGGATCGGTAAGATCACGCAGATATTCCCGTTGATAGGTCCACAGAACAGTATTCAATAAGTCGAAACAAAATTTTTGCGTGTAAAAAGTATTAAATGTTATAGATTGATTACAAAGATATAAAGCGTTCGGCTATTCTAAAGTGATATGCGGTTAGAATATCCGTTTAATGTAAGTAACATAAAATTACGTGCGATCTCTTTGGAACAATCTTTGTACGGGAACACTTCGGTGTGATATTGTGAACAAAGTATGAGATAGCTTGTTTTATAGGCGTAGAACGGTTACGTACCTATCAGGCTTCGATTTTCTTCGTCTAGATGTTATTTTATTATTTGGCTATGAAAGAAAAAATAATTTCTTAATTTATTTCTTGGTTTGTATTTGAATAAATTTTCACTGAAATAATTTTTCAAATACCTTATCGCAGCCTCTTATGAAAATCAAGTCAGTTTCTCTATGTGATTTCCACAATATAAATAATTAATTATTTTAATTAATTTATTATCTTTTCTTTGATTTCAAAGAAAATTTGCCTAAGCCTGATACGTAGCCTGCAAACACGTTTAATTCGGTATCGTGTACGGTTTCATTTTGTTTATCAAAATGTAGTATATTTGGGATTGTTCAAAATAATACCGCGAAGAAAAAAAATGATATAATCTAAACCAAGGAAAAGTGTAATAAATATTTTTTGCTCCAAGTATGAAACAAACATTCTATTCAGGAATGAAGTTAGGACTACTATTATTTCGTGTTACGGAATAAATTATTGCCTCGATAACATGATGTTTTGCGTTAATACGCCCCAGACTAGAAGTTCTGTTTGAGAACAGTCGTAATAATACGAAGTCTCTAAAAACAAAAAAAAACATTGAATATTATACTATTCAAAGTTTATAAAACTTTTAAACTATTGAAACTTGAAATACACAGAACAAATATTTTCATAATCGATTACTATCATAGAATGATTAGTATCGAATAGAAGAATATTCAGTTTACAAATTACCATACCCAACAACGATTCTGTGTATTGCAAAAAGATGTTGTTTCCGATAGACAAAGTTACTTAATTGCGAGACGGTTGTACTTATGCATATAAGTATATGTATATACATATAATAATAATATAAAAAACTAATTGCGTGAAATTTTTTTATATGATTTGAGGCTACATATCCTGTAAAAGTTATGTATGTATCGTGGAAAATTTTTCTTATAAATTGTTATACAGCCGTCCGGACGAAGATCTTCAATTTATTTCTGTTGCATCGGATTATAGTCTTTGTATTGTCAATTGTAAAATATCTCGAATAAAAGAACAAAATTCACGTGTCTAATCGGAGAAAATACTTTTTCTCTCGACAGAGATCATCTTGTTTACATAAACCCAACAGTTGTTTAGATGTGAAGCAACAGAACAGTGATTAATGCAGCACAGTATTTAGAAACCGTTTATTCATCGCGATTATATAAAACAATCCTTTTTATAACTTAATGTTGAGACTACTGAGATTAGCATTCAATGATGCAACATTATATTGCACATGGGATAACATACAGACAGTGCGAAGTATTTCGACAATACTGTTTTTACACCATTCTCGATTAATAATAATGTAGCAGTACGTGTAGAATCTACGATTGCGGCGAATCAAGGAAAATTATATAAATAAGTTATATAGCATCTCTAAAAATCGTATGGCGCTGTAAACCAGGCAAGCTTTGCTCAATCTTCTCACGTAACTCGGGTTTCCTAATGATAAACACCCGCATGCCCGACAGCGTCCATGAAGACAGATGCATACGTAAACATGGTCGAGGTTATCGCGGTAAGCAATGGCAAATAGTATTGATTAAATAGAAAGTAAGATGCGGAGGTCACGATCAGGTCGGTATTCGTAGGTACCACTGTAACATTTCATGCTCAATACTGTTTTCAAAGTGCGACGCCTTCGAGCTCGCCTCGATCGTCACATTGTTAACGTCCAGTTACTTAAAGAAAGACACCAACACGCAATCTGACGTAATATAAATTAAGTCCAGTGACTTTCTGGCCAGCCTGTATTTAAAAAAAGAAAGAAAGTAAAATACAAAATTCTATTCTACCTTGAATGCTAGCCACTTGCCACGTTTTCCATAAATGCTCTCAATCTACTTGTCAGTTATGCGTACCTGTTTACGTAAGTAGAAAAAGTAAGCGATGACCAGACAACGTTATCAGAATCCTATTCAGCGTCCTGTTTATTTCGCAAATATTCGTACGCTCAATCATTTGAAACACGTTGTTACGGCTCGCCCCGAGTTTTACTCGCTCGGCTCAACTTCTGTGTACGTTTCACAGTGTCGGCCGATCTCTATAAATGTTTCGAGAAGGTCTAGAAGACCTCCTCTTCCCCTGATCGTGATCTCGTGCAGCGAGATTCCTCCGGAGGCGATCGTTTAATCGCAAGAAAGTCTCAATAGATCACTGGATCACTCAGTATTTAGGCGTGGGGGCGTTCACGGTGCCCCAGAAGAGTATCAGCCCCGTGGTGTCGTGCCTGATGAAGAAGAGGAACGGCCGGTTCGCCACGAGTCTCTTCTGGTTTCCGCCACGTTCTAGGATCACGCCGGTCACGGCTGCAGCCTCTGTGCCCGTTTCCGTGATGTCGATCTCCACTTTGTGGAGAACGTCCGACGCGAAGATATGCGGGTTCACGAGGTTCGCGGAGTTCCTCAGGTCGTCCAGGCCGTACGACGGGAAATTCCGGTCTTTGATATACTTGAGAAAGTCTTGGTTGATCGGCCTGCTCTGCCTCCTGGTCCTTTGTCTCGCCTGGAAACGGTACTTGTTCGCCTCGAGATTTATGACCTTCGCTTCCCCGGCCTCGGACCCCTCCACCTTATAAGAGTCCCTGCTCTCCTCGGTCTTCCGAGCCCCGCTGATCTCGGAGTTGCGCGGCCTTCGGGAGCGGTTGATGGAAAACCCGGTCGCCCATTGCTGCACCGTGTAGCCCCGGCTCCTGTCCTCGTACTCGAAGTAATTCGTTCTCAGCACGCGATTCGGTCTCTTGTCCTCTTCGCCGTTTCTGCTGTTGAACGTTATGCCATCGTTGGTCTGGAACTGTTGCATCTGAAGAGTCGTTTCAGTTGGCCCTGTCGGCGTTGGCTGCTGGCCGTTCGCGCCTTGAGAGATTAGGCTCAGATCAGCGAGCGCAGGGTTGAACAGAGACGTCAGGCCCAGGCTATTCAACGTCGACTTCAGGCTCAGCGTGCTGGAGAGCTTCATCTTTGGCAGACCGAGGATGCAGGTCTCGTTCTTCATGTTGTTTATCAGGCTCTCGATGTTGTTCACGGACAGCTGGCTCAGGAAATCGCGCAGAGCTTTCGCTCCCTGCGCGTTCGGCAGAACAACGTACATCGAGGTCTGGAAAGTACGACGACGAATTACGCGGGTGTGTTGGTAGCGCGTGATCGATACGTTTCTCGTTATGAATAGACGTTTACCTGGTGGCCTTTGTAGGGTAAACCGACGATTTTCACACCCAACTGTTTGTCCTCGTAGAATGGGAACTCGCCGCCGTTGTACATCATGTCTACGTTGATGGGTAGGTCTGGCTCGATGAAGAATGGCTTCCTGAATGATTACAAACATACACGTAAAGATAGAGATTCGAAGTGTAGTCTTTGAATCTCTCGGTAACATTTTTTGGTAACGTTTTATTTTTTCTCTTTCGAAATGAAAGAACGAACCTCTTAGTAGCGCCCTCCAAAAAGTGCTGATTCCACTCCCCGTTGAAATAGAGCGCAGACAATAGAATCAACGTGGTGTCCGGTGATGGTACGTCGTTCAAGATACCGTCGATCTTGCCCCTGGTCTTCTGTTTTACCCACGAGTTGATCATCTGCTGGATCGATCGTCCATTTCTTGCGAAGTCCACGTTTATCACGTCGTTTCCGTACACATCTTGGCTGATCGTTTTGAATTCCCGGCGAATTGGATACCCGTCCTAATGTGCAGAGACGGATTCATTTGTTAATAACATTTTCGACAATTTGGGCAAGGATCATCTACCACTATTTTTTACTTTTTTTTGTGAAAATCGTACCTGCACAAACGCGGCGGTGGCGAAGTCCAAACGAGGTCCCTCGGAGCTCGCCAAATTGCTGTGAAGCTGCGACATCAGCAGGCCGAACATCTGATGAACAACCTCCGAGTTCCTCGAGATGTCGACGCCCGACTCGAGTCCGAGGACCCTCGAGACCTCGTTGAAGGTTCTGCCCGCAGAACCCGCAAGGACAATCGCCAGGGCTACCGCAATACTGATCGGCGAGAAGACTATGTTGTCTTGTTGCTCGATCAGCGAAGTGCCCTTGGTCCTGTAGATCTCTCGTTCGACGTCCAGACTGAACTTTATCAGCCCTTTCACGATGATATCGTTCACCTGCGATTCATCACGTATGCATTCAATTTTTCTTCCTGTTTTCCGTGGTGGAAAATGTATTTTCCAACCAACATGTTTCGCAACAGTTCCAAATGCTTCAAACAGCTATGACAACTCTCGATCCGTGAAACTATGAATTTGCTTACATGTTTGTCCCACTCTTGCAGTACATTATCAGCAGGTGCAGCTGCAGCAGCCACTGGTCTCGCGATAGGATATCGCGACGGTGTTGTGGACACAGATTTCCCGGTAGCTGTGTACATTGGCGGTGCAGACGATGGCAGGGCATATTGAATGCTGAACACAGGATAGTTACTCTGTACAGGTGGAGGTTTTTGACGAACACCGTTGTACGTTAATGGAGGCTGCATCGAGGACTTCAGCATCTCGAACTCATCTGGATAGATGAACTGGCCGGAAGCGCAGGCCAGCAGGCCGAGGAACATCAGCTTGAACATCGTGTCTGCGCGAACAGAACGAACATCGATAATTAGATTATATATGTGAAGAATTATCAACAAACAAGCTATGTTATGTTCTTTAAAACGTTACGATTCGGATGTGAATCTGTACAACGTTTATTTGGCCACGTTTTGCTAAAAATTGTGAAGAACATAACATAAATAATTGTTTCAACTGATCGAACCTTGCGCCGATAATTCTTCACATATATAATATAAAATTTCGATCGATAAAATCCTTAATATTATCGATAATTAGACTTGCGAATTTTATCCGTTCATGGGGAGAAATGCTTCCGCTTTCCATGTATGATTTTGCAACGTTCTTCTTTTATAATTATTAGCGCGACGGTCAGCTTGCTCGATTTAAATGTTTGCTCGGGCTTGGCGTACCATTTCAGTTTCGACGGTGAACCAATTAAGCTAATTGGCGGATACGGTTCTCGTTTGATAAAAAAAATTCTGGAATCCTTTACAGAAAAGCAATTCAACGCATCAAGGTCGTCGCGAACCAGCCTCGTCATAATTTTCATGCAAAGCTGTTAAGAAAATTGGCCTTGAACGACTAATTGAGTGCAATTCTATTGTACCTCCGCATTTTAGGAAGCTGGTAATTGTCTCAACTGTTTTTACCGTTCGTATATGCAAGATTTATGCGACAGTTCGTCGGTGTAGCTGTCCGCGTAATTATCGTTTACGAAGGTAATTTCTGCCGGGCATTATGCTGTGTTCGATCGCGTCCGAGATTTATAGGTAACATTATTGCAAAATCAATGATTTTTTATTGCATTTTGGGCGAAGAGATACAGAAGATTTTGGAGTCCTCCAAGGTCTGATGGAACCTCGCAGAATTTATTATACGATATAGTAGACAGATCTGAGATTTCAATAAACCGGTTCCCACATTTTTGCGGTTGCTAGCTGGTTGGGTATCCACTTGTTCGTTAATTGCGTTATCATCCAGTGTAGAACGTTGACTTTTATTTGTGTTTACCTCTGAGAGATTCTTAACACTAGGTTTACGGAGCACTAAAAGCGAGAGTTTTATATTATTTTATAGAAACAAGAACTGGCCATATTTCTTATAATATTGAATGCATCTTCGCAATCTCAATATTCATAATATTAAAAACATTTTAGACCTAAACCTAGTGTTAAATCCTTTTAATTTTTTTTAAGATATAATTAATTATAATTAAGACTCCGGATTTTATGTATTTTTTAGCAATATGAACCAGTATCATCGACACGTTGATTTTTCCATGAAGAATCATGAAACTCGAAGACTGATTCTTGTTTTCTCATAAACTAGATGGCTGGCCGTTCAAACGCTAGATCTTCTTAACGAGGTGATACGATTTACATACTATGCCAACCTATTGTATCGATGTTTCTCAGATCACTATCCTGTTCGAGCTGAAAAGATGCTCGAGCGTGGAAGACGTTCATCGCTTGCAAAACGAGGATCTTATTGTTCAGCGAAAATAGAGTCGGAGGGCAGGAAGTGTTAATTGCAAAACGTGTCTGTCGATAAGAAACGGCCAATTCAAATTACAACAATGCTTTCAATTAACCATTTTCCTGTGACGTCTCCTCGAGATTATTCTTTTCCATGTGATACACATGGCCTTATAAATTTCCGATTTCGCTCGCGTTATCGCGGTTTCCCATTGCGGCTTGTAATCTGCTAATTTTTCAACGATAAATTATGCGACAATCGCAAATGGCTGGCCGACAAGGATTCTAATGCGGAGGAACGTTATCAAGCGTATGTGTAGCGGCGCGCTGAGTTCCTGGTTCGTTGAACATAAACAATTACGCGCGAGGAAAACGCGCAATCCTTCCTTTTAAGAATTTTTGGAACCTATTGAGAACGCATTTCGGTCGCAAATTGGATTATGCAAATGACAGAGGATTAACGCAACACTTCTCATCTCTGCCGGTCTTTAAGACTTTAACCTATGGTCTAGGTTTCTTTGAGAATCTTCTTTAATATTTTTAAGAATCCTCGTGCTGGAATCATTGATGAGCCTGCTGTACAAGGTTCTTATACAAATTGCTATTGCATTTATTTGGAGTCCGACGGGTTTTTATAGTCGGACATAACAGAGCGAAGTCAAAATTTTATAATTTCTTGGCAAAAGTTTTATACTTTCAGCCATTATGAAATATGCAGGAATGTAAGAGAAAAATTTCGACGAGTTTGCATTTATATATAAATTTCCATTGTGGCAGTCCTCTTTTATTGGTTCGGACAGAATGTATTCCGACTAAAGCATTATTTTATAAATTTTCTGAATTCTTTTTTCCCAGAGAACATATAGTTTCAAAAATATATTTAATATTCTCGATTAATTCTAGAATTAAAATTAGACTTAATTAAAAATCCTTCTTAATTATTTCAACAAATTCTGTAGCCATATACGTATGGGGAGCTAGAATTCCATCCACATGCGTTGGTCTGTACGGTTTTGGGAATTGCGAAGACGCAATTTTCTATTTAACAGTGATCCCTCTTGCGTCATTCGTTTTGTTCCTTGACGGTCACCTCAGAGTTAAAAGAACTAATAAATTTCTTTTGTGCAATGGCCAGAACAATCGGTGTTATTGTCTGGTCTTGTGTCCAGTAATTTCGCGACAATGCGAGAGACGCCACGGATACGTCACCGGTCCTTGTAGGCATTGTAAGAGATAATGTTGCGGTTGTGTGAGAGGCTCCACTGGGAAAACCCACGTCGGATATAAACCGGGCTTCGACTCCTCCTGGGATCAGGATGAACGGGTCGAGCAGCGTATAGGTTTAGGCGATTAACATGTTCGCTATCGACATATCTTTCAACGATAGCCTTCATAATTTTACAATATTCTGCTCTGACAAATATTGCACGTCTCATATTGCACATCAACACGCCGAACACGATAAACACATCCGAGCCCGATATGCGACCGCGACTCAGAAATTGCTTTTTCATTTGCGTACGAGCGGAATTGATTCCTTTTTCATTTTTCTGAGCACACCAACTTCGTTGCGTGTTGTAATTATTATTATTTTCTTCCATTTTTTTTGTGATTTATTCGACGATATTAATATTCGACGATATTTTGATGTTCCTGGCGTAAATTTTTTACTTTTTTGAAGATTTTTATGGGGATTACGTTTACTCTGCAGAAACTAATATATTGTAATTATTATTTTCTTCTTGGCATAATTTTTTTACTTTTTTGAAGTTTTATTATGGAGGTTTATTCTGCGGAAACTAATATAATGTAATTATTATTATTATTATTTTCTTTCATTTCTTTTTGTGATTTATTCGACAATACTATTTTCGTCCGCGACGTTTATCATGCACTTTGCTTAATTTCTTTTACTTTTTTGAAGTTTTATTATGGAGATTAGGTTTATTCTGCGGAAAATAATATATTGTAATTATTATTATTATTTTCTTTAATTTCTTTTATGATTTATTCGACAATACTCTTTTTTGTCCGTGACGTTTATCATGCACTTTGCTTAATTTCTTTTACTTTTTCGAAGTTTTATTATAGGGACTACGTTCACTCTGCGGAAACGAATATTCGCGAGAAAACGCGGATTATAATCGCCGCCAATGAGTAACCAATCTCCGTACTTCAATTATCCAAGGCCGCCGACGCGCTTTGATGTCGAACAGTACTGTACGTCTCGCATCTTCGTAAAGGTCAACCTTTAACAGCATATCGCATTGGCATAACGCGCAGCTTTACCTATTAGAGCTGAAAGCGGAATTCCCTGAAGATCGCAAGCTCGATGACCCCAGGCGGCGTTAGTCAGCGCGTCATGGATATAAGATCATTACGGAGTGGAAGTAGGTATCATCGTGAACGAATCAACGTTCCTTTCGCATCTCGCAGAGGGTGATGTTCGACGAAGATAATACTTTGATGCATGATTAATGACGTTGTAATCTATCGTCGGCGACCTTATGAGTGCGCGCGGAGACAAGAGGATGCGCATCGGCATTGCTTTTTATTGTTCGTTGCACATCGAGAGATACAGGGTGGTTTGTTTATCTTTAACGCGCTGCAATCATTCCTGGTTTTCCCGATCGCATTAGTAATGCAACAATAATAGTTTTACTCTTTGTTTCTTCTAAGAATAGCTCAAATATTGGATTGTAAATATTTATGCTAATCTTTATGGAGATTTGATCGTAACTTTCCGTGAATAAAACGGCTATAATTGGACCAGATATCTACGGAAATTTCAGTAGAGACAGCTATAAATAGACTGTTGCGAGTATTTATGCAAAATGAATTGTCGAATTTAGGTCGGCGCTAATTATTCAACAAATTCGTCAGACTATTTTACATTTCCGATTATTATCGGACTTAACAATCGCTGTTCCATTTAGCCATTCTCATTATTATCATTATCAAGCTCACTCGATAATTGTCCTATACCTGCGGCGACAGTCATTCATCATTGGACTTAATTGAAATGTTTCTCTTTCTCTATTAATCATGTCGAAGAATGATTTTATCGTACAATTTGTATTTCACTTGTGGCGTACAGAATTTGCAGGTAATATATGACGCTCGTGCATTTTAAATTATGTAATTGAATTTCTTCGATTCCATCAAATCGCACGCAGCGAGAATGAATTTAACGAGCGTATTGTCGTTCGCTGATTGTCTTAATCATTCAGGGAAACAATCGAGATAATAATAAACCAATTGCTCCGAATTATATTGTCGTTATCGAACCGGTGTGTGTCATCTATGATTAACGCCGTCCTAGAAAAATTAATAATCGCCAACAATGCTGTCACCGTGGCCATTCTTATCCACATGTTTATACGGAACTAGTTCCGTGAACGGTAAACATTGCAAATTTTTGCGATGCATTTCGCATACACACGTGCTGGGACACAGGTTCGATGACGAAGTTCTGAAGACACGAATCCATACAGACGATCGATAGTGAATTTTCAGTATTGTTCTATTAATACGTGACTTTTATTAGGTCGAGTAATAAGTAACTTCCGGTGCGGCTAGAATCTATTGTACTTTTGATCTATCTTGAATCTATCGAATTGATAAACTGCCAGGAAGATGGGAGAAGGTCATGCATAATAATGGCGAATACATAACAAATTGATATAATGTTATTTAACGAAAGCAAAATAAATTACTGATAAAATAAAAAACGGAAGTTACTTATGAACTGTAAACGCTTTTGCGATCGCTGGATAAAGTTGTAACCCTAATTTAGAATTCTATTGGTTGTATTTTTAATTTTGCCTGGTGCGTCTCGCAAAATCTTTTCGTGACGTTGTAAGAGTGTATTTTTGAATTTGGAAACAGAAAATTCGACGGCGGCCTACATCTTTCCAAATGTCAGAGTTCCCGTCAAATGATTTCATCCAATTACATCATCTCGGAACTCACAGAGAAATTGAATCGAAGGTTGCAAGAAATATGTGAAAGACTGAACACAATTCTAGAAAGAATTATTGAAGATTTATGATGGACTTTAATTGAACAGCTTAAGAAAGCCATAAAAAAGTTTTGCAAACCTCTGGGTCTAATAATAGGATATTTTTAAAACGGTATGTATATGTCGAAAAAGATAAATTCCTCTTGTATGCAACTCTGCGATCTGAATAACCATAAATTAAAGAATTAAAAACCGGTCACCGGCGACTGTCATAACACCTCCCGCTCGAAGATATCGAGTAGATGCACTAGTGGAATTAATTCTGGACACTTTTAAATAGTTTGTTCAAATTATTTGATATAATAATCATTTATATTTTATATTCTAATCATTATTCTCTAATCCTAGGACGTCGCTTATATAAAAAAAAAATGAGTAAAAAAAACCATTTACAGTCAAACTTAATATACAAAGGAGGAAATATTATTCATATTTTACTATTATATATTTGTGCGACGTTTCGTGTTGCCCGGCGCAAAAACAAAAATAACACAGTACAGAATTTTTAAAATAGAAATTTTAAAACACTAAATTGATATTACGGTATTAGCGTAGCAGAGTCTGTGTAAATGTTCTGCACAAACATAAAACAAAGAATATTTTCATTCAAAGTGTGTGTCCAGAATGAATTCCACCATTACGAAAGATCTTCGAACATACAAATTAAACGTAACATGTAATCCGAAGGACTCCGACTTTTCAATGACTCCTGTTCTACGTTCAACGAACCAAACGAAATCGCGCTAAATCGTCGATCGTTTTCAGAGGAAACAACAACAAAAAAAAAAGGCAACGGAACATCGGAGTCCTGACAGTTGACACCTGTCGTCGCAGCGCAGCGTCGCGAACAGTTAGATCTAGTATTACCTTTGCAGCTTCTGCCGCGTGGCTGTCGACGGTCCTCCTCTCTCGAGTATCGCTTCTCTCCGAACACGAGGGCCCCGTAAGAAGTTCACTTGTTCACCGGCGTCGGTGTGTGTGTGTTTGCCAAAAAAGAATCGCGAACGGTAAAGCGTATAGAACAGCAGCACGCTGGTCCGGTTGCCGCAGGAGATAGTCTCGGCGTTTTGGAGGTAGACAGGACGACACAAATCGAGACACAAGTCCCCAGCCAGCAGGAAAGATCGCGACGTGTGGATCGATCAAGAGCCACGAGACGACTGAGTCACTCTCCGGTTGTACTCTACTCGTATTTACCGCATTTCTCTGCCGCTTCTCCGTGCGACGGTCACCCGGGTCGTGGGCACCAAAGCAAACTCGCGTGTATGTATGTATCTATGTACAGGCAGCTCCACGAGTCGCCGCACGTGATCCAGATAACAGTCCTCTTTTGCAGAGGATCCGCCCGCGATTCGGGCTTTCCCGAGAGATTAGACTTTCCGCGGTAAACTCGTGTGTTCGCCGATGCCGGGCCCACAGACCCTAGAAGAAGAAGAAGGACACCGCGCCGCGCCGGTTTGATAAGTGATCTAGGTGAACGCCACCCAGCCGGTTTTCCCCAGGGAGTAGCATCTCTTCCATGATCACAATAGCAGCTGACCAATGAAGCAGGTCGATATTGTCTAGGAAACGGGGATTCATTGATACCTCCTGGGATTTACGCTTCGATCATGATGGATCGAGGACTCGATGAACTCCTGTCGCCCGGTGCTACCCTAATCTGCGAAATCAACGCGTCAACCGACTTAGAAACCTTTTTTCGAAAATTGATTTGTTCGCGGATCCTGTGCCGATCGAAAGAATGAACGATTTGAGGAATTTGCTAAAGCTTCGGAGAAAGCTCATAAAAAACAATGTTTACTCGTTAAGCGAAACAATTTTTGCCCTTTGTAAATTAATGTGAAACACGAAAATACGTCCATGCTAAAAAATATTCAAAATTTTTTATACGTGTAACGTTATGCGATACGTAGCTCGATAGGGGAGCTATTTTTTACAATTTGGTTTGCTCGTTAAGCCAGCTTCCACTGTAAAGAGAGAATAAATTAATGCCAATTGTTTTTTTTTTTTATTGAGCCACTGAAACCTGTTATAGGTTTATTTCGGCTTTATTTCAATATTTGTTGAACATTTTATACAATTCTCTCGAGAATAGCGCGGCGCCATCGCATATGCAACGATATATCGTCGTTTGGCAAGGGTTAACACTCCAACCGATGAGCGATTTCGCAGCAGAAGGGATCATTTCTCGCTGATTCTAATTTTCACGAAAACGAACGAGTAAATGAAGACCCGCGCTCTACTTATCGTACCGCGACTACAGAAAGTAGGCCGTTCGCATACGCGTTGAAATTCGTAGTTTCAAGTTCTGCACGAAGTAAGCCCTGGGGAAATCCAATCGGCTCACGTACAAAAGCAAGGGCTCTAGATGCGTCAACAGACAACACCCATTCTTCGGAACCAAGCTATAGATGTATCTGTTAAATCAAGATGCCCACTCATCGTTCCGAACATTCGTTCGAGTGGGAGTCCCATTCAGGAGTATCGAGTATTAATTAAAAAATTGTTACTATCGCTAAATACACAGGTGACACACACTCGCATTGGAAAACGTCGCTTATCAGAGAGTACAAATACCGCTGCTCCGTAAAATAAAAGAAAATCATTATACCTAGAAGATGATTGCAGCAGAGTCGCATGATTTGTTAACACCGGTCAAATAACCGGTTTCTGGGTATTTATTGTACGATTGAAATTATAATGACGCTTTATTATAAACAACTATAAGTCATATATCTAAAAATCACTATAAGTGATATATCTATCACTATAAGATCACTATAATTTTAATGACGCTTTATTATAAGTAACAAAATTTAAAATGAGAATCACAGAAAATCTACTATAGACTCTATCTATCACTATAATTTATATATCTATCACTATAAGATCACTATAATTTTAATGACGCTTTATTATAAATAACAAAATTTATAATGGGAATCACAGAAAATCTACTATAGACTCTATCTATCACTATAAGTGATACATCTATCACTATAAGATCACTATAATTATAATGACGCTTTATTATAAATAACAAAATTTATAATGAGAATCATAGAAAATCTAGTATACATAGACTCCATCTATCACCTCTACGATGTCATTTCTATAAGGCGACGCATGCCAGCCATTTTTAGAGCTCGCTAGGTCAAAATTAGATTTGCAGTGAACTCTGCGATATGTTGCTTCGGTTGCAATTTTGTTTACGATTTGACAACACCGAGATGATCCAAGCGTAGACCAAAACGTGGGAAAATTCGATCCACCGTCACCGCATTTCCTTATTTTCGTTCGCGTAATTTATTATCAGAAAGACGCAGCTTTCGCGTACGACAACCCGCTGTAAATGAAATCCTGCTTGCGGTAACATAATTCCCGATAAGACCCGTGTGCACTTCCTCGCGTTTGATAAGATCCGCGCGCGTAACAAACAGAATAGGGCTCGGGCTTGAAACACACCTACTACCCCTGGCGAAAGAAGAAATTATTCAATCAAAGAAATTGCGAGCGAGCTGCGAATCAACCAAGATAATTTATTATCGCGCGGAGAGATCCGCGATTAACAATTACAGCGGGCGATGCAGTTTTGCAACTGCCTGTAGGCGATTAAAAGTGATATAATCACAGGTATTAATATATCCTCGCGAAATATCTCTAGGAACAATCGACACGACATGCAACGATCATTTTGAAAGTAGCGAGAGCTACCGGTTGGATAAAAATTGACAGCCGATGGATGCGTTACACGACGGTCTGCACGTTCCCCCAAAAAATTCGTTACCCGGAATCGGACGCAGACGAGATTCGTCTGACTGATTGCGCGCACATGGGAAACTTTTGAATGAATGATCGATCGCGTCGCGTCCCGTCTCGTCGACCATCGCCGGAACCATGGAACACTTATCTTGAATGGGACATGATTATTTTCATTCGCTAACGTAACGCGCTATTGTTCGCAGCTGAATCGACTCATAGCGTTTAGTAAAAGTGATAAGGATCGTCAGATCGGGGAAAAGATACGCGCCGGTAGGTAATTCACGCGTAGTATATGTCCCTGGAAAATCGATTCACTTCGTGAAATAGTTGACACGCTAACTCATCGCAGCGAGTTTCCATTGTCTATTTCCTTTCCGAGCTTCGATGGCAATTTCGCGAGATAGCGGACCGCATTAAGAGTAAGAAAAAAATTAATTGCCTCTGACGCAACATGAGGAAAAAGAAGCGTGAATGGACTCATTACACGATCGTTAAGTCTTTAATCGAACCATTTAGTCGATTAGATAACGGATTTTATGAATTTATGAAAAAGAAATTAGTAGGTGTAATTTAACATATTAAAAACATTTGAAGAATTAATAAATATACCGTTACATTATTTTCAATTTGTTCAACATATTAAGAAAAATAAAATGAATCTCTATTTCGCTCTGATTTGTTGCAATTCATGTAGACAATTTTTATTTTGCATAAACATCCGCTATCTAATAATAGTAGATTTATATATAATATACTAATTCTAGTAATTTCAATGGAATTATTCGTCATTTCAGCTTCATGAATGAAATTGCCCTAACAACGACACCGAGCTCCAGGAAAGTAAACCTTTATTTGCGTTTTCGCGATATGCAAATAATAGTTTTCGCCTTATGCAAATATTGTCCAAACGAACGATGACTAGGTTGCCTATATTTTGCATGATCATCGTCGTTGAAGCGTAAACGCGGTCGGAAATACCGAGTCGCTCTGCCAATGAATGATTCACGGCGATTGATCGACGACCGAAATAATCGATTTGAATTGTTTCATTTTTTAATGCATGATTTTATATGTAATTTACAATAGTCTTAGCGATATGACTATTTTTATGGTGCACGCTGAGAGATTACGATATTATTTATGCATTATGCGTGGGTGTCGGTCGTTATTTGGGTCATTGAAACATTTCGATGTCGAACTAATTATCGAAAGTAATACGGAGCGTTCGTACGAAGGTCCATTGTTGTTTCGAATAACGTTACGAGCAGACTTATGTTTATGTACAAATAGTGTCGCGTGCTGCATAATTTACATGTTATTGCAAATCGATCGGTCTGCAAAGATACGCATCGTGTTTCTTTATTTTCGTCCAAGGACAACGTTCAATATTTAATCAACCCAGTTCTATATTTTTTTTTTCAATGAACTGCTGGTAGGCAATTTAAATTAGACGCGTCGTTACCGCAACGTAGCGAAGTGCAATCGACTATCGATTATTCAGTTATCGAGTGTCGAAGTGCAATCGACTATCGATTATCCAGCTATCGAGTATCGAAGTTGCGATTTAATAACATTGACAGTGATCGATTTCAGTCCATTCAGTCCTCAAAGTTGAGTGCCTATGTTTAGAAGGGGGTCTGTTTACTGTTAAACGGTTAATTAAATAATTAAAGAAATGCCGCGCACTATTGACCATCGATCTGTAACGCCTATAACGAAAGCTTTTCGAAATATTATGCGAGGTGTAAGTCCATAATTCCTTTTACGTTCGATCTGCAACAAATACTCTGTATGTTGCACATTTTTCTTGAAATTACGTAACCTTTTGTTTTTTTTTAGTACATTGTTATATTGACAACATTCCTTAGATGTTTATTTGATCGAGTGTCATTTATAAGAATCGTACAGCAAAATTTAATAAGTTTCATTGATGTCAGGTTAAATCTTATAATATTATAGGTTACGTGTAATTTCAAATCAATCTCAACATTATTTCTCTGTAAATATAAATATTGTATAGTATTTATGTACGTATTGGGAAAGCATTCGTATTTCAGAAACCTGTTGTAGACGGAATAAGGTTCGCAGATCTTCTCGCTGCACGAACACAACCCCAACCCGATGTACCTGGAGGACCGTACCATAAGACTTCCAAAGTATATTATTATACACGTGATGCCAGACGGCTTGTTCAACCACCCGTTGAGGTGTACGCGCAAAAGAAATTAGATACAGGGTAATTTATATTCATATTTGACTAATATGAGCAATACATATAAAAAATCCATTGCAGTTCGTTCATTAATAATACCTCAATTGATTTTAGGAAGAAACCTGCCACTGATGTTAAAGCAATTACTCCAGGTAAAGCCATTAAGATCCATTAAGAATGAACGAATACGTCAAAGTATTCATTGAATGTTAGTTGTGGTATAGCCGCAGTATGTAATAAACAATTGTTAAATAAGAATAGTGTATACGAAGGTACCACACTTTTGTAAATAAAGCAGACATTCTTTTTTAAAGTAATTCTCCCGTTTAATGTTTAATCAATAACAGTGCATAAATAATAAACAGAGGAATGTTTTTCATATACACACCTCCTGCGACTGGCAGGCGTATACAATAATTCTTGGGTTTATAATACATTATTACATACATACAGAGCACAATGCTTCCATAAAATTTCTGTGAGTTTAGGTAGTAACATTGACACTGAGAGGTTTGTACAAATAGCAGATTAGACACTGCTATTATCTAACAATATAATACACGGCGTACTCGTTCAACAATTCTTTTGCAGAAACAATGCATTTCTCTGTTGCGAACGAACAATCGACACAACGGAAGCCTCTCGAACAACATATAATTTAATAGGGAATTTGATTCTGGTAATACTGTATCATGTCGTAAGTTTTCGTACGGAAATTGAGGTAGCTGCTACGTATTACATTGAGCATAAAGGCCGCAGCTTCGCGATCAATGGCCGTCGGCACGAATCTGCTGCGCAATAACTTTATTGTTTGTCCACGGAAACAGGGCAGCCCCGTGTCAAGCATAAGAGAAACTAAAGAAATGATTGCCTCCTGGTAGGGTCTGCAAAGGACAAACAATATTATGCATATACCATTTAAAAATTCAATTTGATTTGGGGGATCATTTGACCACCTTATTCAGCAACAAGATTTCAGCTATTAGACCTATTATTGATATACATATAAATATGATTACCTCACTGCTAGGAAGGCTTGCACGCACAGCTCCATAAACCACCGGAAGGAGGCGGCCTCCATTTTTCCTCCCATAACAAGCACCATTTCATCAGTCAACTTGATATCGGGTTCGAAGCCCAGATTACCACCGGGTGAACTTTCGAACATAAACCCAAAATCTATGTGTATAATATGTCCTTCTGTATCGAGCATAATGTTGCCGTTATGACGATCCTTAATTTGCAATAGGTACGTGATAACGCTGTAAGCAGCCATCGACTTAACGAAGTTGCGACGCACGTTTTGAAATTCCTTTGTTGTTTCATCCCCGTAACGTTTAATAAAATATTGATACATATCGATATCCGTAGTACGACCTAATTGATCGCGCGATGTCGCATTCGGTACGCATTCTATGACGCCACACTGAAACATGCCGACAATTGATTAGCATATTGTTAAGCGACAATGTAGAATGACATTTGGAGATATGAAATTACCCCTGGTGCCGTGGCCACTACTCTATACGGGAACAAAAATAGATTTATTCCAACTTTCTGGAATATATTCTTGAAAATACTGATCACTTGCAGGGCTAGCATGTCCTGTCTAACATCGTCGCCAACTTTGAAGATGGCTGCTTGCCATGCCTCCTTCTCTGGTTCTTTCTTCGTGTCTGCTTTTCCGTTCGACACTGCTAACGCTATGTTTTCTAATTCGTTAATTCCATATTTTTGTACTTTGAAACGCGCCAAGAATGGTGCTTTTGCGGCACTACGGATTGCAATAATAACATTAAAGACCGCTAGTTACAACACTGAAGGGATCAGATCGCATTACTCACCTCTGCATAGGAGTTCCACTCTGATAATCAATGTCAAGAACCATGGCTTCAGGGTTAGACGGTAAATAGCAACCAGGTTGTACTTTGATCTTGGACAGAGCTGTTAAGCAGGCCGCCTTTCGTTCAGGACCTTTGGGGTACGGCCTTATGTCACCGGAGATATTCGTAATCTTTTCGAAGAAGTCGAATTCTCTTTCATAAAACTGTTTTGCTTGTCCGGACAGTGAGCCCAAAATACTCTTCACTAAAGAGTCTAGCACGTCAAAGAGAATTGGGTCTTTAATCTGTTTATCCTCGTCCATATACATATTTGTATGCATATTCCAAATTAACTGGTGCGCCACCACCTACGCAAGATTAAAGAAAGCAAGAGTTCAAATACAACATTAAATTAATACGAATACAATGTTCAATCACTTACTTGTGAACGTTTCGAAATCTTTTTAATGAATTCTATCACATAACCCATGGAATCGTGGCGCACCGCTTGCACAAGCTGAGGTATGTAGAAAAGTACAGCATCAGCTGGATAACTGCTTAGCACCTCTACCGCATACTGTGCCGAAATCGGATGATGAGGGAATTGGCGAGAGAAATATGCCAGTGCTTGAATGGGTGATACCCTTTCCCATGTCAACATGTACACCAACTGAAATATGATCGTGTACTTCGAATAACTTAGAATAAATTTAAAGGAAGAAGAAAATCTATCGATAATGAATGGTGTCTTTACTTCAGGTACGTCGTTGAGTAATGTATCCGTGGTCACGAGATACTGCAAAGCTTCTGGGACATGCATGACTGGCACTGGCTTCAAACGAACCAATCCGCACACTTCTTTGATAATGATCTCCGAGTATTTCAATCGGACCGGTAAAAATACTGCAAGAACAGGACTGATTTCCCACGCGAGACGCGTGTATTCACGCCATTTATCGTTCATTCCCTTAGCACGCCATTCTGCGATACTTGATTCGCCTGGTAGCGTAAGCTCTTGTCTTCCACCAGGATTTCTCCAGACCTGCGTATTAATATGTATATATATGTACATACACCAGATACAAATCGCTGTTAGATCTTTAAAAATGATTAAATAACGAAATTTACCAGTAACATCTCTATTTCAACTGCTAGCAATTCCAAAATCAAGTTCCTTTTCTTAATGTAGTCCTTCACAAAAACATTGGCATTCATGACACGCTTACTACGGTTACTACGCTTCCCGAGAGTATTAGTACTGGTTGACATAGGGACTGTGTTAATCCACACACTTGACGACGTTTTCGAGTATTCGGTATTCGTTGTACCTAAACCTGTACTCAAAGAGGCCATTGTCTCACTATGCACGAAGCCGGTAGTTGTATACTGAGGCGTCAACATCTCGAATTCACCTTCGTTCCCAGTCATTACCAAATATTTTTTGTCACTGTGCATTACCTGCAGGAAATTAATTGAGTTGCAATAAGTTAATAGATTTTGAATAATTATTAAATTACCTGCCAAAAACGTATAAGCGTGACCAAGTCTTCTCTGAGCTGTTCAAGTTCTTGTGTAGGCACTTGACGCTCTCGACAGAAATAGTCCAAACAATTACAATAAACGCGTTCGCGTAATACATTTTTGCTTAAAGTCCTGCGAACGAAACTCGTTATCCTTCTGTTCATTCATCAGACGGTACTACATCCTTCACGATACCTTGGCAAAATATCTCCTTGGAGGAGAAGCAGTCCGCAAGAGAGCAACTTAAAGCGCACGCCAACCGCAGCAACGTGACGGCTCATTCCAGGTTCTTCGCCACAAGCGCCCACGGTCATTGGTAGCGACCGGTGTAGCAGAGTAACAATCATGTCAACCGTCTCTTGACAACAATACTTAGCAGTCTCGATTAGTTCCACAACGAAGGTAACCCAAATCTCGTGAGGCTTTATTTGAGGAGGATTCGGGCCTAGTTTGCAGCCTTCATACACTGCCAGTGGACTGACTTCCTCTTCATCCGGTGCGAATAGGCCCATTCTCTTGTCCACAGTGTATTGCCATGCGACAAGCATTTCTTGCAAGAAGCGCAGCTTTAAATCCGGACGGATAGTAAGTATCCACTGCCAACATTCGACAGCTGTGGTCATGGCTGCTGGGGTAAATAATTCTATCTGCGACGAAGCTACTGTATGCAATAAACGTCTGTGTATTCCTGAAAATATAAATCGATTTCGTACGTCGATAACAAGAGAAACACTTATCCGCAGGCAGAGTTGGGTAAAAGTTTATAAAAGAATAAACGGGAAAAGAATAAAAGGACCTATTGTGAATTACCTGGCATAAAGATTAATAGTGCAGTAGCACGCCAAAGTGCACTACGATGCTTGACATCGTTACGAGAACGACAGGCCATCCAAACAGCATCGATCAATAGATCGACTACTTTGTTTCTGCTCTCCTCTAAAGATATCTCTGTAGCTGAAAATTCCTTATTTTGCCCTAAAGAAAGCATTCCCGCTATTTCGCCAGCGTATCGTGATCGAGTGGACATCATTGACAAAAGCCACGTGCTAGCTCCTTTTGTGCCACGTGGTCGTTTATCTAACGAATTGGTCTGTACAACAAAAAAGTTTCTTAATATCAAAACGTTCGAAATAGCCTGATACTGCAGAAAACATTGTTACATTTGGTATAGACGATTGCGGTACAGCAAGATCCACAAATTCAAGGACCGAATCTATGGACAAATATAGGCGAGAATACGGTCCAGAGTATGGTATTTGGTTAACGTATTCTTGTAAATGCGATCTGGTAGCCTGAGGCGCCCACTTCATAGCTTCTTGCACTATGCCTTTACATCTTGCGGTAAAATCTTTCACAATAATCTCTCTTGCTTCAAGCGTGTCCATAAGTTGAATATTGTACGGTGTACCAGGTAGCCTCAAAACTGGTGTTTCTTGGTTGGGGTCAATTAGTAACGAAAATGATAAAATCTGGAAGAAATAGTAGTAACTAGTAACAATTATTAGAAATTAAGATTCTTCAAGCCCTAGTTATAACAAATACAGATACACACCTGTAATATATCTAACATACTCCAAAGCACCTTGCAGTTCCACAGAAGATGCGGGAACGCATCTACCAAAGCGCTGAGATATTTGTCAGCTATTCGCCTAATCTGCTTATGTACATGATTAAAATGCACCAGAAGAAATTGAGCATGATTTTCGAGTTCCTTCTCCCGTCTTTCATCTTTCGGTTTACGCTGCATCACATCCTTGAATTTCGAGAAAACGGAGTCAGCAACGCAGCATATGCACTGCCACATACCACTCTTTTCTTTCTGTAAATCGGTATCGCACAAGTATTCCATGATTGGCTGTAAACTCGGCTCGGGACTGTTCGCCACTCTTAACGTTTCCAGCCAATAAACAGATAATAGGTACGTGCACTGAGCAAATTGTAATTTCGTTACATACTGTGATATGTCGTTGGTTCTGTAACAATCATTCTCATTCTACAATCCGCCGATATAACATGAAAGATTATAATTAGATAGCGGACCTTCATGCGAAATATTTATAAAAAATCGGCTGTCTAATTATAATTCATCCATTAACTGAGAATGATAGCCCCACCTATTAGTCAGCTTTAATATTTGACTCCTCAATTCTTGCAGTTCATTTAACGAGACGCTGTCGTTACGAACAGCCGAGGTGTATTGTAGTTCTCTCATCTCGAGGCGAGCACTCGTCTGCGAAATGAGGTAAGGTGACTTCACAGCAATTTCCTTAACCCCTTCATACCACTCTGCAGGCCATAATCTCGATGCTTGATCACCAGCAAATCCCATTACAACGCAGTAAAGCCAGAAATCTTTGAAGAGCTTCAGAAGCCTCTTCTGCGGATGTCTGATTGGCGGTAATCGACGTACTAATATGGCAATCACTGGGATGAGTACACCCAAATTTCCTGCGCTACTTGCTGCTTTCTGGTGGGGAAATATAAAGATTAAAACTGAACTGTACGAGTCTGCGTTCATGATTTTAATTGGTAAATTTAATTACCGTTGCAGTAACATTGCTCGACACTTTGTCACTGGCACGTTTACCCTCCAATCCAAGCTGAACGAAAAGTTCGAGCAAATGAAGCAACAAGTCGTTCAGGTCTGTTTCGCCTTGCAAATTAGCTGCTATATTCGCAAGAGCGTTCGTGACCGCTTTAGCTACGTGACAATACTGTTTTCGATCGTCGTTCGCGGCGTACGTAGCGGTACTTGAGCCTAGTGACATAGAGAACATTTGCATTATCCCTTCGTAAATCTGAAAAAAAAACCAAAAAGAATGCATTCGCTTGTTGTACAGTGATCATATAGGAGCATAGCATCAATTGTGCACTCGTCTTCTGTTATTATTATCGAAACTCAACCTTTGACTCGCATTTTGCGATTATCATGCATCCTAACTGATCGACGATTAGAAAATCAAGATCGCTCGGTGTACGGCAAAATAATTGCTGAAAAAATGGAAATATCGTGCGCATAGTCTTTGGGGTGTCTTTCAACGCAACGGCAACGTGTCCCAACATGATTACTATGTTTTTGGAAATTAACTCGCTATTCGATCTCTCGTCAGAATCGCTAAAAATATTGAAAATAAATCAGAAATCATAAAACTTAATACATAAACCTTTAGCGGAATTAATTAACACGTTGGCTGCTGCAATGCAATTTGTGCGGAGTCGCGATAGGGTTGAAACTATTCAATCTTTGTTTCGTTAAATAAATTATTTAGATTATGAAAAATTGATACTGGTTACTGGGTCGGCAGGCAACGTGTTAAAACTCATAAGTTAAGCGGTATAAAATATTGTACCCATCACATTTGTCAGCAGCGAATAGTCTATTTGAGACACTGGCAACTAATGCCGGCACACAATCTGGATTTACAGAGTGTGCAGCCTCCAAAGCAATGCAGAGATTACCAATAGCTGCGTCACGTAACTTCTCAAAAGCCGTTTGTATGGATGACGTTGTCTGCTTCAAATCGTGTATATCTTTTCCTTCAATAAAAATATTAATATTTGGTGATATTGTACACGAAATCGTATCAGGTTGTTGAATCAGACATTTCACATGCAACAACTTAATATTTCGTAATAAGAGTAACTTGAGCTACCTTTCCCATTATGCTGTCGATGGAGTTTGAGAAGAATCGGTGATGGCACAACCAAAAAATCCCGAAGATAATAAATAGAAGTACTCGCTATATTGGGAAACTTCTGCGCCAACTTTCCCAATCCTTCGAGGCACACCATTAATAAAGGCATATGCGCTAGCACCAGTTTCGGTCCATGATTCGAGTTAATCTTTTCAACTAGGCGACCACATAAACTATCAGCACCTGTAAACAATCGCATTAGCACAGACTGTATTTGAAAATCTATAATACGCACGCAGTGCTTCGTGAATCGGATAACTGTTAATTCGAAGTGTTTCGGAGGGATGATATGCACAAAAAGTAAATGACATTTTATTATTTGTTTCTATATTAACGAATCGAGAGAATGGTTAAGGTGAAATTAAGAAACTAGCAGCCAGTGGAATGAAAGTTAAGCCAATGGGTATATTCGTTAGTTAAAACTATTGAAAGTTATTTTAGACACAGGGTAGTCAATCGAAATACAACACAAGCTAAATTCTAATACCCTCGCCGATCAGCATTGAACTGATATCTGCGAATAGCGCAGACAAATCATACTGGTCTCTCACTGTAAAAATAACGTAACAGTCCTATACTTCCGAGTAACACAGACAAATTTCAATGAAACTGTTTTACTATGCTACACAGAACTACTAAAATGAATTAGGCTTTTGCGTATATACAAGTCTCGATTTGGGAATTTTGTTTCCGCTTACCAGTTTCATCGCCGATTGCCCATACTAAGAGATCGACGCATGCGGAATTAGCCATCACGTTCACTTTAAACCTATTTACAGTTCGAAAATTAGTATCCATGTCTTCCCTCTCACTCGCGTCATGTTGACGTGATTGCAATTCCGTCTGGCCAGATAAGAAAAGACCTTTCACAAACTCCTGCACATCCCTTGTGAAAGGAGTAGGCAAATCACGTTGATTTTGCAACAATTCTCGTAGAAGCGCAACCATCACGAGGTTCATCGTTTCGTTGAACGTGCGATAGGGAAAGATTTGCACCTGACCAGAATTGTATATCTAAAGGGAGCATAAATGTTTTAGTAAAACAATGGCTAAAAACTTATAATTAGACTTTGGACTTTATTGTAGTACAAGAAAAGACACTAACTTGTTGAGCTTCTTCGTCCAGAAACGTTAGAATTTCTTTAGTAAGTAATTTCTTCGCTAACGCTAAGACACTTTGAAGATGTACCACACTGAACTGCATCCCAGCTCTCCTCTCAGGGCTTTCGTTACATCGCATCTGGGGGAACTGGTTAAAACTTGATCCGTATCGGCTAAAGAAGTAAACGGCCGGATCGTAGGGTACTGACGAATATGATTGCAATGAAGGTCGTTTGGCATTGGGTAATTCGTGATCACCGGTTAATAGATTTGGTGTGTTATCTATGGCTGGATGAGGATTTAGATTACCACTTAGGGATCGAGGAATAATTGGCCGGAAATTGGAGAAACTGTGTTGCTTCTTGTCTGACGTTAAACGGGCTTCTGAGCTTGATACTGTAAGAGGTGCCTCTGGTCGAGGAAAAATACGACAGAGGAGAGGTGGATCTGTACAGGCAAAGCGACCCATCGAACGTGCCAAACCAATTAATACTGGGACTATACTTTTACATAATGACACTGTAAAAAGAAATATTTGTAAATTTTTGTGCATTCTTAGACCGATGTCAGTCCATTTCTTTTGCAAGTATACTTACATTTGGCTTGCATTCCTCTGCTCCCATTTTGATCTTTGTATCCCCTTATTAAATTTGTTAAAACTGCTAATATTTCTACTTGAGTAGCTATGATCTCTTCACGCGCTGGTTCACATCTGGCTGCAATATCGCTGAACAATGTATTCAAACAAAAACTGAAACGTTCAGCAACAGGGACGCGCTCGGTAGAAGAACATCTGATCTCGTCCAACCAAACAGCCTTAGGAAGACCGCGCAGTAACCGCAGGAGATAACTTAGTATGCGGTCCCGATGTTGTAGACCAGATTCCAAAAAATATATTCCCAATGCAATAGTTGCATCCTGACCCCTTTGATCCAACCGATATATACCTTGACCAGTTTCTTGTGGGCACAATTTGAACAACTGCATTACCTGCATCAAAATTGGATTGTTTAGTTTAGTATGTTAAATCAAAAATAAAATTTGTTTATCAGAACAGTATATTTTTAGATATCTCATGTAATGAACTTTGTTATTTATCAATTGATTTTATTGTAGGAGCTCAGTGTTCCATCTATAATGTGAACACTTATTACATGGATATATTTCTTATCTTAATGGCATTATCTATTAACGCAAACGGTTATTATTATTATTACTAAATGGTCATTATCCTCCTTTTTCTGTTACTATACAACTCTATGATTTTATCTTGTCATTAATTAAAACCCTCCAGATAATAACCGATTTTTCGAAAATAATAATATTGTTTCGAAAGCATTATCATTTTGTTATTTTATCTATTATCATTCATAATTTATTTACTTAATCGTAAAATCACAGTTGTAAATCTGGTTTTACATATAAGTCAATTACATCTGTGAAGCATGACAAATCCTTTTTTTTTTATAAAAGTGGTATTAATTAATAGTCATTGACATATAATTATCGTAGAAGGAAATTAGTAAGCAGTTCTTCCTATTATATCACAAGATGACATGTCAGGATATCAGCTGACAGGTCCTTAGAAATAACCTAATCATCATTGATGAAATATTAAATTTTGATGCATCTATAAACACAATCAACACTTCGTTAACTGGTAATATGTGATATAAAATCCGCATACCTTTTCCCATGGTGTAGGTTTGATTGCGGCTAAACATCTTGCCAAATGTTGGACGGCTTTCGAGAAAAACAATTTCTCGTCCGCCACCATCTTGCCCACCGTCCTTTTGCTTACGGTCTGTGTAAATATCGTCTGCTTGCCCCACTGACAGACGGTCTCGTTGCTCGAGATATCGATTCTCGAAGCCAAAATTTAAATTTAAAATCACTGGCTGCAATCAATAACTAACCAGGACATTCTTGTCTGTCAGTATATCAAAAAGTATACTAAAATAAATAATAAAAATTCTTGAAACGTTTTGGAAAAAAAGGATTTGTATGTATATAGATTGGCAAAGTATAATATGTATATCTTGATGAAATATACTTCAGTATAGCAAAATTAAAAAAGCTATTTGCTATCTACTCGAATCAAAATTCTAATTAATAATGACTAGACGGCAGATCTTTATGCAAAATAAGAATTGAGAATAATATATCGACATCCTTTAATTTTTGTAATCTCTTCACTGTTTTAAATTTTACCTACTCATTTTTCTGTCTAATGGTCACCTAAGTTTCTAGGGCATTAAACGTTAAAGTTTACTTTTCCGAATGACATAATTATGAATGATAATTATTCGAATGATATAATTAAAATTCCGACATTTGAAAATCATTTGAAAAGTTTTATTTTATACCTAATTATGCATGTTTATACAGCAACTTTTAATCCATGACAGATAGTATTCTAACTTTTTACAGCACAAGAGAAGCGATTTTTTCGAAAGTTTTATATTATTTTTATTATATCTCTGCGCAAATGTGTTCGAGAATTCATTACTCTCAGCTTTATTTTTCAACTGGGATAGTTCCTCCTTTGCTGCTGTTAGTAGCCTGTGCAACTCAGAAAGTGCAATTGCAAAGTAGAAGTATTTATTTTTCTCCTCTGGGCCTTGTATTATCGAATTTGCTGCTTCTTTGAAACCTAGCAGAGTTCGTTCATCTTGAGGTAACCAATTACACTGCGAAAAATGGTAATTCTTAATGTTTCAACAACAAATATAACAGAATTGCACAAAATGATTGTATAAAATCCAATAATACATACATTAACAATATTGTGTACAACAGCAGCTATTGCTGACTCTGTACTTTCATATACTTTATTCAGTTTCATGTTATCGCAGAGATCAAGAAACACAACCACAGCTTCTACTGGACAATTTGAATAGTCGCCATTGTAATAATTTGTCATGTATGCATACGCATGTATCACATTTATTAAATTGAAATAAACATTTGGAGAAGCTTTCTGTAAAAAAGAAATAGTACTTAACATTATATAATTTATTATATTTAAGTAATTCTACAATTACACTTAATCTGTCACCTGTAATTCATTAAATATGGGAACATCAATCAGAGGAGGATATTCCATTATTTGTTCATTATTTTCTTCATCCATGTCTTGGACCAGTTTCTTTTTGATATGATAAGTCCACCATGGAACCCATTGTGGCAATAATTTCTCTATTTCACCATTTTTCACTAGAGCTTCAAATTCCTGTCTCTCAGAATCTGTTAATGCTGACCATACCTCATCTGCATTATCCAAGTTTATATCGTGTAAGCGTCTCTCTAAATCTGGGATCTAAAATTAATAAACAACATCAGAAAAGTTAATCAACAACGAACAAGAATACTTTCAGAGACATAAACTATATTTACATCTTCCTCATCGTCCGAATCCAACTGCTCTTCTAATTCTTCATCATCCCCTTCGTTCTCACTCGCATTATCATTTTCTGAATCAAAATCGTTGAAATCAGTTTCATGCACCCTCTTAAGAATTTCAACCATCTTTTGCTTGAGTTCTGGATCCTTCTCTTGAGATTTCAATTCATCTTCTATGCACTGTTTATAGAAACTCTCAGAACATTCTAAGTGAGCTTCAGATTTATAACAATCAACGTTACAATAGCCCATACCACATCTAGGACAGGTATATACTCTGGGATTTGAGGTGCAACTGGAATTAAAAATAGAATTGCATGTAGAATTGGATTTCTGTTTGTATTAATACAAAATTTTATACATATACATAATTCAAAATTATTTATAATGCAAATTTGAGGTTAATTATGACCCTTACAATTTGCAGATGTTATCTGTAATTACTTCACTTGGTCCTGGATCGTCCATCGTTTTATTTAAAATTTAAATAGAACAATTTATATGCTTGTAAATTTCATGAAACCTTTCTGATTGTTTCTGATGTAAACTGTTTTTCAAACGCACTCCGGGTACACATAAGTGTTATTCAAAAAATTCATTCTACTTTATTTGATTGACGACTCGAGTGTATTTAAGTACCTAAAATAAAAGGCGAAGTTACACAATAATATTTATTTACACATCTTATTTCAAACTTGCCGGCCCTTTCGTATCTTTTGCAGTTTTTTCAAAATAGCAAGCAGTCCTTTGAACCACTCCGCGCGGCATTTTTAAATTAAATCGAAACTACGTTTTTTTTTTGTAGTGAATAGTAACAATAATGTATTATACCACTCTGATTATATGTAAATACCATCTATGTATGTAACCTAGGCAATGAAGAAACAAGAATTGTTATCGATCTAACTCATCACAACTATTGTTCCCGAATGTCTAGACGTAAATAGATATATACCATTAGCGTAAATATTTAGTGATTTATTTCTGTCATGTCTGATATATTAGCAAAGAATTTATTGACACAGTATTATGGACTTAATTCCGAAGCAACCGGCAGAAAGTTTTTATCGATTCACAGATCTATAGAGAATGTGAAAAGTGAAGAAGTGAAACAGGTTACCGAACAAACGTCTGTGACCACTAACGAGGAGAATATATCCGAAGATGAATGTCAGGTACTTACTCTAATTATTTTTAAATATATTGTACATTTACAAACACTATATTTTAAACAATGATTCGAAGAAAATACATAATCCGTCCTCGTAGAAGAATACCGACGACGACCGGAAGCTGAGTATCGAGAGCGAAAAATACCGGAGGTCATCAAGAGCCTTCAATGACATAGAAGATGCATACGACTCCGATGAGAGTTCGATTATTTACGAAATTGATTCAAGACAAAATATTGGAAGCAACATTCATGAAAATACAGAGTATGGAGCAGAACGCGCGGAATTTTCAAAAACTATTCCCATCATCGTTACAAAAGAAGATGGTCCCAAAGACACGAACGAAAGCGACTCGAGTTTAACGTTTGCGGAGGACGCATTTCCAGACAATGCTTCCAATGTATCTAGCATTAAGTTAAAGAAATCAGCAAAGTCTACAAAAATTAGTTCACCTATGCCATCAATAACAAAAAAGGAACCTGTCTGCAACGAAACGTTTGCAGATTACTCCAATACTGGCCTAAAACAATTCCCGAAAGAAATATTAAATGAAATTTCACAATTAAGGGTACTGTTCTCTTTAAATGACATCGTTAAATTATTTCAAGATTTATGTAATACTTTTTAATTAATGATATATGGATCATAGTGTTATTAAACTGATTTATATTGTATTAAATATTTTTTGTTCGCTTTTAGATGCTGTATCTGGGTGACAATAATTTAATTGAACTTCCAGATGAAATGTTCACTTCTTTAAAACATCTTAAATGGTTAGATGTCAGGAATAATCAAATTTCATCACTGCCAACTAGTATTGAATCACACGAGTGTATGGAAACCCTTCTTCTACAGGCAAACAGTATGAAGGAATTACCACTAGAATTGTGTAAGCTTTATGTGCATATTAAATATATTAGTATGTTACAGTTAAATAGTATATAGTACTTCTAGTGTATAGTGATAAATGTTTAAAGTTCTTCTATGTAGAAGAAGATAAAGAGATTAGGAGCAAGGTCATTTCAAGGTCACAGTACTTGCAGTATTTTATGACTGTATTATTATCTAATAAAGTAGAAAAGAGCATAAATATTTATTTTATGTGAATATTTGGTCTGACAAGTATATGGTCTTATTATATTTCAGGTACTTTACCAAACTTAAAAACGCTTCAGGTAGCACAAAACCCACTCGTTACACCACCAAAAGACATTGTAGCCTTAGGGATCACATCAATTTTGGAATTTTTAAGAACAGAATGGAACAAAATACATCCAGAACATCAAATAGAATTCAAGGAATGTAAGTGACCTAGTGAAGTTTCTTTACTGGATGTTTAACAAGACATCAACTTTTATTTCACGTTTCAGACAAAATTCAGCCGAAGTTATCGACTATTCTCTGTTACCAATCTCCACGAAACTCCAAAAAGAAGATTATACCTTCTAAAATACAAGGGTACAATAGAAATTCATCTACCAAAGAAAAATGCAAGACTTACAAACCTAGTAACAGGTACTCCAGTAATGAATCTACCGTTTTAATAAACAGTTGTTTGTTTAAAAAGAGTTTAACTATCCTTTGTGACTCCTGCTTGCAAAAAAAAGTTGGTACAACAATAAATGAAAAATCGGAAAACACATACAAACAAGCAAAGAATACGTGCTTCAGAACCATAAATGATGACAGAAGTAAAATAGACAGTTGTGTCGATACTAAAACTGACAAAGTTAACAATAAAATTTTACGATTAATGGGGCCATCACCAAGGTCTCTTTATGTTAGGCAGAATGTAAAAGCGTTGAAAACATGTTATAAATCTATACAGAAGGATTGTAGAGTTAATTTAGCTACCGATAAACCTGAATGCTTTGTTCCTTCAAAGACAGAAAAAACTTATTCTTTGGAAGATAATTGTATGAAATATGGTAGCATTGGGAATGTTGAGCATTGTTTTGATATTATTACAAATGATAGAAAAAGATTTAAGCTGTACCCAATGAGATTGAGTAATCCAGATTGGATGTTGTCGTGTTTAAA
Source organism: Lasioglossum leucozonium (assembly GCA_028454225.1). Classification (NCBI taxonomy): domain Eukaryota; kingdom Metazoa; phylum Arthropoda; class Insecta; order Hymenoptera; family Halictidae; genus Lasioglossum; species Lasioglossum leucozonium. Next base: position 3,715,469 of record CM052211.1, on the reverse strand, counting down.
AAATTATATAGGAATAAATGAGTAGTGAATTTATTTATGAATATTATTAGTAAATTATGTAAGAATAGAATGATATAGTTATGTATGTAGAATTAGAAAATTTAAAAGAAATAAAAGGTTTGCCAACCATAAATCTTTTATATAATTAAAATCACTTTTTATCTTTTATAATTATAATTTAGATGTGAAAGTAATGGTGCAAATGCTTCAGAGGAACGTCGCATACTATGGTATTCCAAGGCAAGAGATTTATTAGCAAAACAAGCTTTAATTCTTCAAAAATTAAAGTACGAATTCTGATACTGTTAATATTCTACATAATCAACAGTTATTGTAATAATTCATTTGTTTCTGAGGGATGAAAATGTTTTAAAAAAATGGAGGCGTGATAGAAGAAGTTTTCATATAGCTATAGGAAAGGCAATGAGAAGAAGCGAAGGTACTATATTGTATTTTGTTTTATATTATCATTAGTTATTAAAATTTATAAAGTTTTAAATTTGTAGATGATATTCCTTTTGGATTTGATTTAGAAGATTATAATTCCATATTCAAGCAAGGACCGAAGTCGGTAAGATGAATGTATAACTTTTGTTTACGAATTTGTCAAAATTGATATTCATTTATTCAAATATTAGAACACTGCAACATCAAAAAGGAAAGATAAACAGAAATTCAACCCACCAAAGTAAGTAAAAAATTGTGCTCAACAGTGTATTTCATTGGAAATTAATTTTAAACATATTTTTGTTGCAGAGATATTAATATGACAATTAATAAATTGTTGGAATCTTTGAATCATTTGAATATAAAAGACATGGATGTAATAAGCCCAAGAACTAAACAAAATCTACTGGAAAAAGACATAGAAAAGGTATTTATTCAATGTGATTTTCATAAATGTTTTATGATCATTATAGAGAAAAAGTCTAATTCGACATATTTCCTTAAAATTCCAGATATTAAAATTTCAGAATGAAATTAAAAAGTTGCAAAACTATAATGACGTTGCAACAACATCTCTGAAGATCTAAAATATTCGTATTGAAATCATTATCCTATTGCAATCTTGATCGCTTTTCAATTTTGACTATGTCACAAGTATCAGTCTTTACATTTTTATTTAAATAAATCGGTAGTAATCACATATTGTTCCATAGTGTTAACTAAACATATATTACTTATGCGAATACGTGACGAGAGAACTGGAATATTGTTGTTGAAATATTGTTGTAAGATTCGATATTCAAGTAATGTTAAAGTAGAAATCATATCTATTTAAAAAAATTTTTTTGCAACAGCAATGTTATAAAATTAGTTTATATTAATTTTTCTGTGAATAATAAATATAGATATACTTAGTGTACGAGAAACATGATGATATAAAGTACTTAAGAATTATGTAAATGTAAAGAAGAAATTTGTTTTCCAGTCTTCCCGTCAAAGTAACATTTCTCTTCATTTGATCATCGTGAAAATTTAGCAAGTATCAAATTTTTACAAAACAGTGACCGAAATTAGAATAGATTCGAACAATTTAAATCATTTTCACAATGATCCAATGCTTCCTTTGTACATGGCACTACTTCAAATCCTAGTACAGTTCCATCTTGATTGGAATCATTGATCATACCTCATTCCGCAATACGATTGTAATTATAGTAGTGTTATATAGTTTAGTAGTTATAAGGCAAATATCTAAGATTTTAATTTTTTATTTTATTTCTCCTCTTTTCATGTGTGCGCTCTTCTTTTGAATTTGTGATTACTTTCTATCTTTTGGTTCTGTACACTCGATACATTGATGCATTCAAAACAGTACAAATAACTAATTTTTGTTAGTTTCCTAATCAGCGATATAACAATCTTAAGTGCTCATTAATTTCTTGAAATCTCAAGGTTTATTGATTTTGTTCCTTCCCAAAGCATCAACTATTTCTTTTTAACGTTTCAGGATTCCGTTACTAGTGATGGTAACGAACTTAATATTAAAACAAACGATTATATAAAATGTATAACTCCCGTTCATTCAATTTATAAATAGTTAACTGTATTGTTACAATTGGGTGGTAATGAAATAATTACTATTTTCCTAGAGAATCCTACATATCACATTCTGTGGCAATACAGTACACACACATATATATATATATGTACATATTGCAAGCATAGAGCCAATTAGAAAGTCGTTGATAATACCGATGTCTCCGAGATTAAAAAAACAATACTATCAGAATAATAATGTTGAAAATAGAAAGGCCTCATAGCAGGTGTTTAAGGACCAACTATGTACACGTCGCAGTAAAATATTTAATTACAAGACAGTAAAATACCTACGGGTTTAGGTAGCCCTTTTTTAAGAAACTCAAACCGGATAATAAAACTACATTTTGTGCCTCGCATTCTTGTAACAAATAAGTATTTCGAAAAACTAAATTTCCATTCATTCTGTTCACAGTTATCCGCACGCGTGATCGATTTCAATAAGAAAATATCCTTCAATGAGTTAAAAAGCTTTGATAATTTATCACTCGAATAGACACACACATGCACACACGCACACGTACAGACACTGGCATTTTCTTTTCACCGCAGACAGTTCAACGCGTTATGTACATTCTTTTTAAGAAATCTAATCTATTTAATATACAAGCATACCAGATACATAAGTTCCATAGCAATCTAACACTCAAATGCAAATTTTTATAAAATCAACATACTCTCTATTTTACTATTCCATGTCCCCTTCTTCATTCAGTAATTCATACTATTGCACATTTCACATTTTTGTCTTCGCAATCTCTTTCGTTACTCCTATTCTCTTATACGGTATATACACCATATATACGCCTGTATTGTTAAACACATTTAGGTGATTTTCTAATTCAAGAAGGCAGATGTTTTGGGACAGTTCTCAGAAAGCAAGTACGATTTATCAGTGGGCATGTGATGCGAAATCTCTTCCGAGATTTTTCTTTTTTTCTCTCTCTCTAAAAAAAAGATAGCAATTTTTTTCGACGGATAATATACTATCTTTGTAAAATAGGACAGACACAGAAATGTTCTCGGATTGTTCTAGGGGTTACCATATTTCTGTACCATCTCGAATACTTCTAAACATTAGAAGCTTTTTTCGATGATGGCCCTAGCAAGTAGACCTTATTCACAAATATCACTGGTGTGCTCACTCTCTGTTAGAAACTTCGACACATAGTTTTAATTCCGGAGTGTTCCTCATGCGCCGGATTCAAATCGACAAAGCCCAATTTACTATAAAACTCCTGCGATTCTTTCTCCGTACTTGACATAGTGGTATGTACACCAAATGAACCTATAAGTAGTAATCATGTTAGATAAATTGTATGCATAATAACTGAACAATAACTTCATAGAGTATTCACCATTTGCTCTCAGAGCAGCAAGAATGCATGTAATTAGCCTTTTAGGGACAGACTGGTCTGTTAAACATGGCAACACTGTGCACAAAAGTGTTGACGGATGTTGCCTGCACAATTGTTCAGACACATCTGGGACGAATGAATGAAAGTATCGTATGGCATCCTAATAACATATTTCAGGTATTAATAAATTAGCAAAATTAATTTCTAAAACGTTATTTAAATATTAAATACCTGAACATTTTGAGGCATATCATTTATACTATCATCCAGTGGGTACTTCAAACGTAACTCGGGTATCCAAGAAACTGCTAACTTTTGGTTGTAAGTCTTCACGTTCAAGGCAGCCAATGCATAACCCACTATACCGCTCTCATCTTCAACAACCATACACAGCTCTGGGCTTAAACTTAGGAAACCGCCGACCAACCTGCGATGAAAATGGGTAACGATAAATAGTTATTACTTAATGATAATCAATAGACCCGACATTTTCGAGTTCTCGCACACGTCTAATAATTACTAACGAAAGCTATTTAAACTTTAAAAAGTTTCAAGTACCTATCTGCTAACGCAGATGACATTGTAGAACCATACAGTTTGTTGCATACAGCATAAACTCCTTCTTCGTCGCTAGATAAGTAAGGCCTAATCGTATAGATCTTACTACTAGGCACTTCTGGTGCTTTGTAAACGAATAAATCATTTCCACTATCCACTGGAATTAATCTCTGCAAAGCACAAGTATATTTTTATGTTACTCGAGTTAGAATTTGATGTAAAACAAGCATAATATAAAAAGACATATCAAGATACCTGCAGATCAGCTGTAAGACCTCCTCGGAAGACCCATGGCTCTTGGTCTCCACTCATAAAAGTTTCTTTCCAGCCATTCGAGAACCCTATCCCAAAGATACAGTATTTAAACTTAATAAACGGTGAAATTTGTGGCTTACGTACGCGCGATTATGCAGTTTATTAAATGTATGATACGGCTTCCACTGCTCTGAGCACTAACTTTAAGTAAATTTGTACATGCATAAGTATACTTTCGATCGACGGCGCCGCGTTTTTCTTTATCTCACTCGGTATATCAAGTCCTTCGCAATACTCATGAAATAGGAAGAATAATATCGCGAGATAAAGAAATTCATCAGATCGAATAACTATGGTGCAACATTTTAATACAATGTATATGTTCAAACAATTAGACGTCCACATAATGAGTAATTTCAGAACGAAGATAAATGAGATAGACTTATGTTACTATATTTCATATCTATCTCGTTCCTATGTATATCATATTTGAATATATATATAAAAATTTGTTAGTGTTAAATAATCATATGCTGGCATCAAATTTTAACTAATTAATATCAATATGATACAACAACAAAATAATGGTTTCTAAAAAATATTGCACCAGAGTTCGCGCAGTAATAAATTCTTAGGATAGTGGAAAGGAGAATGGGATTAGTGGAATGGTTATCCAGTTTGCCAAAATGCGCCTGAAATAAAAGTCCTATTACTCCTGAAAAGAATATAGATTCTGGAACTAAAAGAAATTAGTACAGGCAAGTTGGCAAAAGGAAGATGTTTCCTAGTCATCTTCAACCTACATAAGATGTTCTCACAAAACCAATAAAAACATCAATTCTGAAAAATATTATCCATCATGGTCAAATAAAAAGAAATTTTTGTAAATTTTGAATTGTAATTAAAAAAATATATATCGACACTACTTTTGCAGGCTGTACGTGACTAGTAAAATAATTAGGGAAAGCTCGTATAGTTCACAAAGTTTTGTCTTAACTTTGCCAATATTAGAGAAGTTGCAGATAGACCCACTTTATATGCAAAAATTTGTCCGAAATTTTAATTTCGCTATACATACAATTGAGAAAAATTATTTGTCTGCTTTGTAGAAAATGTAGAAGTGTATATATAAATCTTGTACTGTAGCTACATGAATGTTTTACAACATATTGTTATCATAAGTGAATCGTATAAGATAGAAGAAAAATCGAAGTGCATTTAAAAACATTCCGTACACTCGAGATTTTAATAATTTTTGCAGAATGAGAAAGTGTGTCTATTTCATTAAACTTGGGTACAAAAGGTATTTGTGTTGAGTACACATAGATCCTTCTAGACATCAGAACGCTGCTTCTACGCGCAAATCTCTTGTTCACATTAATTGCAATGATCTTTACAAAGCTTCAAACACCAACTAATAATATGCAATCGTTTTCGTCGGGATGAAGCTTTGTTAGACGCGCGCTTTTTGTTGGATTACTCAGACTGGTGAATCGCATACATGTGTAGCTTCCCTGGGTAAATGATGTCATCGTTGACGGGAATCTGCCAAACGCTATCAACAAGACAGAAAACACAGAAATGCACGTTAGTCAGTGAATTGAAGCTGTACTGTTCCTCATACACTTATATTGTTGGCAAAAGTTATTCGCTACTGATCATTTCCCTCTTTCATATGTTCTTAATTACAAAAAAAGATTTCCAAAGTGTGCAATGTTAATGTAACGAATAAATTCCTGCCAAACATTATCTGTGAAAGAAAGTCAGCCAATATGTTAATAGCTGGCAAGAGATTATTTGAAACACAGTATTTGTTCAGGTCCACATTGATGCTGTTAAATAGTTTTCTAGAAAGTGTTTGCTACGGAAAATTGTTTCGCCAAGTACCGCGCCAACAAGTCACATCAATTCTCTTCATTTTCAGGAAACAAATCGGTGCGCGATCCTTTTATAGTATTCACATATACAAATTTTTGGTAAGATTAAAGAAAAAGTATGAGAACTGCTGTGACTTAGTTTCATACCAACAGAATTATATGTAGGAAGCCGTCAGTCGAGAAAGAAAAAAATCATTTCATGAAAAGATTTCTGTACAATGAAACTTAAAAGAATATTATCAACTTAGTTTCAAGTGTAGTATGAATTATTAAGTTTCTGCTTTTAGTTTTGTACAAAAGATTATGTATTCGGCAATTGTGTACACAGTCTGTGTATGTATCAGGTAATATGGATATGTTGAGAAATAAGAAGAGCAAATTCATGTTACGCTTAAAAAGCTAATTTCGATTTTGACTTACGGCAACCGTGCTTGTCTGTTTTCGCGCGCCACGCGGTACATTTGGTTCTAATGCGCAGAAACAAATGTACAAATGCAATTTCACAGATAAGCGATCTATGAAATGTTTTAACTCCAACTATTAGTGATGTCTATTTATCTCTTCGTTGCTTAGAAGATAATCTACTGCATTAAACAATGGACTTAATTAAATTTTTTGTAACATCGTTTAAAATTTTTTTTGTAGTCGAACATTTTTGTTTCCTGTGCCACGAGTTACGAGTATTTGGAGAGTAATGTTAGCAAAACACACATTTTATATGTAATAAAAAAAAACGTATTTTTACTGTCCAATTATCACGTTTACAAAGCGAATACAAGGAATAAAAAACATTGAGTTGAAATTAAGTTAATAAAACATCAGTAACTTTCGGAGTTAGTAGTTCATGTTTTGTATGTGCTTTACGATTGTATAATGATGTCATTTTACAAGGATCTCCAGTGTAATCATACTGTAAATCACTGTAACTTTTTAAATAAGTATTTCTTCTATAGGAAGCAGAAAACAATGTTCTAAAATATTATATATACATATATAAGATATTTGTTGTTTGATGTATATATAAGATATTTGTTAACATTATTAAAATGTTTCTAAACTGTAATGATTAGAAATGTTTTGTTACTGTAGTTTTCGTTATTTAGGGTATAATAACATTCTCCTCGTAAAAAGACAAATTAAGTGAGATAAAAAAGAATAGAACAGTACACTTACCAATACTCGAGACACTTTTGTTCTGAAATATAAGTATAGGTAATAAATTATAATACTTTTGAGAAAAATTGATAACAGCACTCATCTGTAGCACAACAAATACAACTCTCTACTAGTTCAGACAATGCAAAAATTATGGAAAGAATTAAAATTGGTAACATGTTATACATTGTATAGTTTTCTAGCAAAATGTTGTGAATAATTACTTTCACATTATTGTACCAGCGTATTACCATTTTGAACAAACTTTCTTTATGTACTTTATCACTGTTACTTTTATATATTTTACAGGATTACGAAATACTTAATTGACATTAAAAATTGTGTTGTAAATATAATGTGGACCATTACTAGTACTATTTTTTACTTAATTTGGAATACTCTTCTTAATTCACTTTTAAACATATATCTAATACTTTACTATATAGTATTATTTAAACATATATTTAGTTTATTATTATAATATCATGTATAAATGATATTGCAACTTACCCAACCATTTCACGTAACTGTTTAAAAGGGACACAACTCCTCTCATATCCCAAACATACGAATAGAGATCATATAGCAATTCACGATTATTACAGTATGTAAGCCGCTGAAATAGTCTGTTCACGGCATTGCACATGTCGTTCATTTTTGCCGCTCTCGAGTGCCACTCTTCAACCTGAAATTTTATTTCATTAAATACACACAAACACATGAACATCGAAAATACTTGCCGAATAAGAAAGCTGTTACTCACATCTGATTGAGATACACTCTCATCGTCTTTTGCCTTTTTCATGACGACGTGAGCATTGCTTTTTAGCCAATTAAATTCTTGTAATACCTGAATACCTTGTCCACCGTGTTCAAATGGCAAATAAAATAGATCGCATAGTAACGAAAGGTCGTCTGTTGTTAACCGTTTATCAGAGTCGATAGAATCTTGAGATTCTTGATCTGTATTGTCAGTAGTATCGTGATTTTCACTATCATTTTCCACAATCATCTGCGTACCATTCACTACAGGAGAAGTGCTGTCGACTTCAACTTGCATACTGCCGGAAGCTTCACTGCAAGTCTACCAAACAATATTAATGAGTTACGTAATTTTTAAAAAAAATTATTGCTAAAAAGCAGGGACAATCTTTTTCTATGGAACTATTCTTTGAAATGTGGGCAGACTTACAGATACATTCTCTATCATAACATCGTCTTCCGCTTGAATCTTAGCCGCATGTGCTGGAGAATTATTAGGAGTTGTATTACAATCCATAGGTTCTACGGATGACAGAACATTCGTAGTCGACACGTTTTCTGTATTAGTAGAAATCGATGAAATTATAGGCTCACTGATAACAGTTGTTTCTGATACTAATGAATTCATGACTGGACCAGGGGGTGGTATGAAATTCTCTGTTGATGTTACAGTTGAACAAACTTCAGCCAATGCTTGAAGATGGCTTGGATTGGTGACTGGTGCAGGTGTTGAAGAGACAGTAGTCGTTGTAGTTGATGTAAGACTCATACATGTATTTACAGATGGAATGATTGGTATTGGTATCGTTGGAGCCACGCATGGCTGTGGTTTTGCTATAACACCCCATGCTGCCCGTTTTTTGCTAAATTCCAGTAACCAATCGTTTATGGCGATTCTTAAGGCATGCCGGGGATGATACATATTTGGTGACATTGTCGAGGGAACATCTTCGCCGAGTACACCATCCTCCGTTTCGGTTTCTAATCTTATGTCAGCTGACACAGAATCATCTATGAAACATGAAATAATTAGTTAGTAGAGCCAAAAATAACACATGGAATTACTAGAGATATACGAGAACCCAAAAATGTTGGGAAGTCATTGGGTCGAGTTCTCGCACTTCTAGGAATTAAATACATACTCAAGTCTCTCTTTCCATCTATATTACACCTACTCCATTGTGCCAAAGTATGAATTGCTATAAAGTTTGCTCCATACTCGCAATTAGGATTCGTTAAAACACCCCTCAATTTGGGGATCAAGTCGGGAGATCTACCAGAATATGGACCCAGAAATACTCTTTTCTGATCATAATCATTAGCATGCAAATTGTCCCATATAACTGGTGGTCTCCTTAAAACTTCGGTTATCTCCTCTATAGACTCAACAGTTAGCAGTCTCGATATTACTTTAGGACCAGTCCACATTATATCAATTTCTTGAGCTAACTTATTACCGAGTGTATTAAGATACTCTGAAGATGTTACATTTGGCATTGCACGAGTCGCGCAATACTGTGTTGGGCATAAAAGAAATTTTGGTTGACCAAGATGTTGAAATATATCGTTTGTAACGGAAACCTATTGGGAGGGATAAAAATATCAGTCAGTAACAAATAAAATATATCATACTAAATAGGCTGTATAATACATACTTGTGCATGAGCAAACGATTGAAATACTTCTTTATCTGCTTCACTCATTTCTGGTTCTATATCATCGAATAACAATGCAAATGCGATACAACCAAACTGGCTGACTTGCTCTAGTTTCCTTTTCAATATAGTAACTTCCTTTGTACTCGAATAAGTGATATCCAATCCTGGCGACAGGGCATAATAAAAAGTAATACCGCATTCTTTAGCTGCTGTTATCAAACCAGTTAAATGTTCCGCTTCTTCTACAGTGTACAAATCTCTCCAATACGCACGATGCTTATAATCGTCTTTTGGGGCGTACAGATACGAATCCATTCCCCATTTTTTTAATCTGAAAATTATTTAACACATTAATCACCGAGTCTTTTAATGTCAAGTTGGGAAAGTCTACGATGCTAAATACTGGCTTTTGACACGCTTGACATGGTAGATTTGATTCTTTGATAATGTAAGTGAAAAATACTTGCTTTTGAAAAAGATCTTTTCTCTGTTCGGTGGTCCAAGGCCGACCATAGAAACCTGTAATAAAAAATCGTATTTTTTGTAGAATGTAGCATGGTGGTGAGTAGCGCATTCTAATGGTTTCCCCCTCCTATGTAAGAGCATCGCAAACGGTGACCAAATACGTCGGTCTCGAACCGGTTAATAGAGGGTCTTGTACCTTCGACAACACCGCAGATGAAGTTCCCATTTTTCATGTCCAAATTCGCGGCCCCATTTGTTTCCGCCATTGCGGATCACAAGAGACACGTCTGTGTATTTAGTTTCGGGCAACGTAAATGACCAAAGGAGTTGGTGCATGAAATGTTGTCGTACCTAAGGGAGGATCGCAGAGAGTGCAATGAATCAAATTGCTGTCTTACTCGCGATATAATTTTCTCGAACGAGCATTACTTGCGTACCTGGCAAGAAATTCACTTATGTATATAGGACTAATGCAATCCCGAAGGAATAAAAATCCCGTATCCTATGTTTGTGACAGACTGTGCCGATATCCTAGTCAATACCACAGATTATATAGTTACTCGATTAGATGCGAAACCGCGAAACACTGTACAGCGTTTTTTTCTTTTTTAAAGGGATACAACAAGAGGCGGCACTCCGAGCGGTATCGTTCCGCGGGAACTTTAAATCTCCTGGATTTAATATTCTTATTTCGTGTTAACGTTTAAAAATTAGAAATCTATTTATTTTAATTTAGAACGTAACAATGTTGCTCTTTGTCCAGAGCGTATGCGTGCAATAAATAGTGTTCTATGAAGATAGCTTCGAAACTCCACGATTTATATAGTAACGAGATTCAAATGTTTCGTGGCCAAATTGGTATTGGCCAAGTTGGAATCCGTTTGCTGTAGCCACGCTCTGATTGGTACGTACTTTTCGTTAATAACTTTTTAACAAAGCCTTGGTGAACATTTTTGCAAAGTAAAAAATTACTTCAAGTATCTTGGGAATCGTCCCCTTCAAGAAAATATAATATTTTTCGGACACCCTATATATACTTATGATCAAAATAATTTACGCGCTAATGAATAACATTCATACTTATAGAAATTGATATTCTGTTGATGAAATTATATTGAATTGTTAAAAAAAAAATACAAAAATTGTTCGCATTGGGATAATAATCAATTTACAGTAATTTTTGCTAAGTAGTTTCAATCATAAAAATTGATTTGCGAACCATACCACAAACGAAGTATAAGGATAGACCTATCATCTTATGGGACTTTGTGTCACATGTATTGGTATGCCCTCTACGATTTGGAGTGGTGAGTTTAGAAATTATATTGACTTTCAGAATTGACGAGATATCCTCATCGATGCTGTCAGAAGCACAAACTAGGTATGAAAGTAGGCCAACGTATTTTTCTGTTTTACGTTCAGAGGGCTCTGGTGAGAAGATTCGGTGATAATGCTGGCAGTCGGTAATCACGGAATCATATTGGTTATAATCAAAGGATCAAATCACAGACGAGGTATAAGAGTAGACCAATCACCCAATGTATTTTTCTGTCTCATGTTCCCGGGGCTCTAGAGCCTCGTATCATTCCGTGTCACATCCTACCGTATCGACTAAAACTAATATTGTGGAACTTGCATTCTAGAACGGCGCTGTTATTGATAGAATTTGATATCTCATGTCGGGGATTCTATAAATGATGTACGAAACACAAGAATCCTGTTACGCGAATGCATTGGAAGATGATTATTTTTATTCATCGGATAAATTCTCGTCGACTAAAATTACTTATTTGATACTCGTCAAATAAGATACTTTCTTCATTCGTACCTTCCAATAATGAATAAATATTTTTTTATCTTTTATTCGTTATGCGAAATTTTTATTTAGTTTAATATTTTGCACAACTCTATCTAAGACTGGACGTGTCTAATCAAGCTCGATAAATGCGTAGTGTCCGAGTCTGTACGTGCCGTATTGTTTCGTTCGCCGTTTATGTATTTTTTCGCAAAAACGTGAAACGTGTAGACTAGTGGAACTGGCCCCCGTCTGGCCTCACGCGGCATTCATAGCGCGCGAGATTCAAACCGCAACAAAGTCGAATGTAAGACCAAAATGAAATAAATTAGATTTCTATTGTACAATAAAATACAAATAACAAATTCGTTTAAATTAAATCGATCGTCGTGACACGAAAGGTTATTATTGTGAGAAGGCAACGACACGATTCGAGAAAAAATGTAATCAGATAAAATATATATAATTCGCTTAAACACAAAATTAATTTTAAAAATAATCAAATCCAAATAAATAATATCGATAGCTATCGAGAGGATGAAAAATGAAAACGGTACTCACCACGTATCCGTCACCGTATTGCGTCGTACACTTGCACCCTTCTGCGTCTCGATAACAAATGACACACAGTTGACACGATTAGATGGACACTCGGAGGTGACGAAACGTACGTCCGTTTACTTTGACTTTCGCATATGTTTTGAAGCCGCGGTCAGATCCTTGCGACCGATTACCCCCCATCCCCCTCCCCAATAGGGATTAGTATGATCGAAAACGTACTATACATACCGTCAACTATACCATTGAATAAAGTCTGTAAGTGGGGGATGGGGGATGGAAGGTAATCGGTCGCAAGGATCCGAGCGCGGCTTCATAACATACACGAAAGTCAAAGTAAATGGACGTACGTTTCGTCACCTCCGAGTATCTCTCTAATCGTGTCAACTGCGTCGTTTGTTATCGAGACGCAGAAAGGTGCAAGTGTACGATGCAGTACGGTCATGGTTACGTGGTGAGTACCGTTTTCTTCTCTCATCCTCTCGATAGGTATCAATATTAATATTTGCATTTTCATTATTTTTAAAATTAATTTTGTGTTTAAGTAAATTTATGTATATTTCACATGTTTACATTTTTTCTCAAATCGTGTCGTTGCCTTCTCGCGATAATTACCTTTCATGTCACGATGATCGATTTAATTTAAACGAATTTGTTATTTGTATTTTATTGTACAATAGAAATCTAATTTATTTCATTTTGATCTTGCATTCAACTTTGTTGCGGTTTGAATCTTGCGCGTTATAAATGCCGCGATCGATCTATACGCGTTCGATTCTCCCTGCTTCCCGCGTTCTGTTGCTGCTGGCGCTCGTTCACTCCGGCTTAATTTTTGTCACTTTTGTGCGGACGATCGTAAAATGTATATTTTCTATTGATTCGAATTTGTTGTTTGACGGTTGATCGATTTAAATTAAATGAATTTGTTTTTCCTGTTACAGAGCCTATGGGACAACCATCCATCCATTCGTCCAAAGTATGGGACATCCATCCATTTGTTTGAAGGTACAGAGAATGTAAGTACGAACATATCTTCAGAATTGTACAAATTTTAGGGAAAAATATTTTTTTTTTTACGTATTTTAATCTCATTGGGAAACAAATACCGCAGTAAAAGTCACCCGCGGTCATCGATACATTTATCCCAGTACTGGTTTTTTTTTTGTTTTATTGGGTACCTTTCATCAAACTCAATAGCATTCAGGTACTTTTACCTTTCTTTTTTATTGCGCTTAGTTAGAGACTTTATTCAATGGTTTAATTGAGGTTGTATATAGTGTCTTCGGAAACGCCGGTCTCTATTCGGGGGTAATCGGTGTCAATCGGTAGCAGGGATCCCATTGCAGCTTCATAATAAATATGTTTCGTTATATCGATCGTAAAATGTTGATAATAAATTTCCAGTGTTATTGGCGCTACGGTTCGATCAATTAAACAACCAATAAACAATTTTGCAGATTATCAAATAATCATCGACGTTTCGATTCACTTTTGAATCATTTTCAAGATGTATTTGTTTGCGTCTGTAAAAGTATGCGTATTAAACAACTTTTTATTTAAATACTATTTATTGGTTTTTTAATTGATCGAACCGTAGCGCCAATAACACTGGAAATTTATTAGCAGCTTCATAATATTCGTGAAAGTCAAAGTGATCGAACGTACGTCTTATTATCTCAGAGCCTCCCTCTAATATTGTTAAACGCGTCGTTTATTAACGAGACGCAGAGAATATACGACGCAATGCAGGGACCGTTACACGGTGCGTATTGTTTCCGTTTTGTATCATTCGATACAAATCAATATTATATACTTCAATTTTTATTGAAATTAATTCTGTGTTCTAGCGAGTTATTTAGTTTTCATTATTTAAATTTATTTTCGAATCGTGTTGCCTTCTCGTGATAATTTACTCTTGTGTCGTGATCTTTTGAATTAAACTGTAAACTTTAAATACATAAAAGTTATTTTGTGAACTTTAAATTTTGAATTCATCTCTTTTCTGTTTTAAGCTCACTTTGTACATTAACACTTTAATTTTGTTATGAAAGTCTAATTTTAACAGTTATTTCATATGTGGTTGATTAAAGTTTTGCGCATTTATGCAAGAACACTTATTTCTTAACAGATATTTTAAAGTAAAATATAAAACTTTAAAGTATTGTATTCTTTAGTTACTTAATATTATTTAAATAATTTAAATTTTTATGTAATTATTTTATTCTACTCTTACATACTCGTACGTAACATAGTATATGTATGTTCAATGTTTTCAATTGACCGAAAAATTAATGAATTTATTCTTTCTGTTGCAGAGCCCGAGAGAAAATAGCTGAGGTATCCAGACGAAACGAGTTGTAGTTTCTTCGAGTAGCAGAGGACGTGAGTACCAATACATATGTCTTTCCATTTAAACTTTATTATTAAATATCTTTTTTCGAATTTAATAATTTAAAAATAATAGTCATCAATTATTAATTCACTTTCAATTTATTGAAAAGCTGTTGATGTAACTTTTTGATTATTTAATTCTTATAACAATAGCTTCCAACATATTTTTTAATTGCAATTATGGCATTGTTTACCGGGAATACTAGTCTCCAATCCCTTCCACGTTTCCTTAAATTTTTTTGAGATATAACATAAAAAAATAAAAAAAAATATATGAAATATATGTATAATATAAAATATATATGTAATATGTATGGGAATATAAAATATATATGTATGTATGTAATATATATGTGATATGTTTCATTTTAATGTATTTTATTTTCCGGATAGTTCGAAACAAATTTTAATTTATTTGTTCCTAATTAATATTTTAAAGGTAACCTTGTCTCGACGAGGACTCTTCCTCCTTCCGTTTATACGTTAGCCACCCTTGTTTCCATGTATTCTATAATTTGTTCGTGAACGCGTTTAGAAGTTAGGCACATTTTACATATCTTTTATGAAAATTTTTTTAAAATTCTTTTTCTAAAGTTCATGCTTTGCCATAACAATAACTTCACAGTTCAGGTAGATTTTCTAGAATTTTAGTGAGATATCTTTATAATTCATATAGAATTATAAATGATATTTTATTGCTTGGCTTTGCTTTGCTCGTTTATTTCCACCTGCTTCTCAGGTAAGCATTCGATTTTCTGGTACCGCTCGATTTTCGGGGAAATCCAGCGAGACCCGCGTCGCGAGTAAATATTTGTAAATATTTAAATATTTTCATATTTTGCCAAGCTGTAGGTAGGTAGGGTAGGTTAAACAAAGGGAGATGGATCGATCTTTTATTCCATGGATGCAATATTATTTGCATATAGTATTCTCGAGTCAATTTTTTGAATTAAATGATTATTCGTAGATCGTTACAAGTCCGATTGACGGATAGTTTTCGCGTACCCTTTTTTTCTGGGTAATCGGAGAGCTGGCGATGGTACAGCTCGACCTGCTAGAGAATTGGGCGGGGTCTTGGGCCTCAACAAGGCGTACTCAATCTGGCCGTGCTTAGGCAACGTGGGCTTTCAATGTTGAGGCCCTTGCGACACTCAGAGGCTTTACCGGCAGGTCCGCGCCGTAATTATATTACTATCAGCCGGGCACGATTGTAACGATCTCTTTTGTGAGCGATCCTCCATCTCCCTTTTAATAGAAGGATCCAGCAGTAGAGTCACTTGTTGTTGAGGGAGTTTTTTTTTTTTTTTTAATAATTCCCTCATATTAGAGTAGAGTCACACTATGTTATAGATGCAAAATGGATCAATCGATCACGCTTCCGGTGCTTTGATGTGGTATCGGGCAGAGTGCATTGAATGGTACATTTTCCATCTACCCGTTGTTTAGCTGGTATCCATTGTTAACCAAGATTCATGTAGATAGTTATCGCAAATTAGTGATTTGGCTACTCGACTTTGCCAGTAGCCAGTACCCTATTGTTGAAAGTTTTAATAACTTTCGACAAACCAAAATGTGTCATGTGGAGATGAAACCGATATCTCGCAGCCTGTTTGACCGTTAAAGACCGCCCGCCGGGTTCGGTATTATTTTGTGCAGTCACTTACGTGATAGCATGTATTATTTTGGTGAGCACGGCGGGTGCCCCGCTCCCTGACGTAGCGCTCTCATTGAGTACGAGCGAGTATATAATAGTGGACTGGTGACACAGAATCACGTCGCTAGCGTGACACCTTCTGGAGGGTATTGGCTACAATTTCCATAGGCATGAACGGGCCTGATAGACCTGCAGAAACCAGATCGCGGCTATCACGCCCGTCATACCCCAAAGCGCCTACATTTGTCGAGGTTCCACATTTGGAGGCCAACATCCTTGCGATAGCTGTAGCATA
Organism: Lasioglossum leucozonium; assembly: GCA_028454225.1. Lineage (NCBI taxonomy): Eukaryota > Metazoa > Arthropoda > Insecta > Hymenoptera > Halictidae > Lasioglossum > Lasioglossum leucozonium. The sequence continues at coordinate 3,698,645 of CM052211.1, read as the reverse complement.
ATTAGTTTGGATATTTACTATATGTTAAACGAATGTACGACGGGAGAGATTAGACGAACATTGTTTCAATTAAAAATCAATTAGTTTTTTAAATTGTTGAATCGTTGGTAATGTAGCTCGGCACGCGTTTGGACAACACTGGGGTAGAGAATGTCTGGAGCGAGATTAGTGGAGATCTCACCTACTCTTCAAGTAGGCGATCTCACAGCACAAGACCGCGTGGCACCATCTCTGGTTGAATAAACCAGCGTTACTAGATCGTTAATTCGGACTATACTCAAAGCGGCCAGCTCGTGGAGTGTATACTTGCGAGTTGGAATAACGTTTTGAGCGAAGGGGCGCATCTGTCCTGGCG